>OX638368.1:80047745-80437627 GCA_951812925.1 Calliopum simillimum | reverse complement strand
GAAAAACAATTTTTGAAATCTTTTGATTGACTAGGCATTATATGACCATAAGTAACAAAAAGAAAAGTGGACTTTTCGGATGAGAAACAAAAAAGATAAACTGAAAGGGCTTAATATATTTAATAATAGAAAAATTTATATAAAAATAGTGTAGACGCCATAGGGTAATAATTCCTCATTGATTGATGAATTTTCCAATAGGCAGTGCATAAGAATATGTAGCCAAAATTGTTGATTTACAAAAACTCTTATTCAGAAAAATTAATTAGTTATTTTATATATAGGTATTAATTCTAGCTTAGGAAATTAAACAGTATTTTTTTCTGAAACAAAAATTTGATTTTTTAAAATAAATTACAGATCTTGTTTTCGAAAAAAAAACACCAGATTTTTCCGGTCCATAAAAGCATTAAAAAAATTAAGTTCAAAAATCCATTTTTTTTTAAATTAATGAAAAAAATTTTTTGTTCTGCTTGAATTCACATCACATGTGATAATAACTTGCTATTTCCAAATGTAGAAAAAATGTAAAATTTATTTATTTAATTTCATAACTTTGTTTATTAAGTTTATGCATCCTCTCATACACGGAATTTTATCCGTCTGAGGACTTTGTTAATTAATAAAAAAAAAAAAAAAAAATTGTAAAAAATATGCTTCTAATAAGCTTTTATTTAAAGCGTTTCCAAAATGTAACTTTTTATGAAAAAATGTAACTTCTTAGCAAGAAATATGTAACTTTCTCAAAAAATCTCTGGCAACACTGATCCGTAGTGATCGAAGTCGGGGTTTGTATGTGAATAGATCATCCGATTATAGCTTGAAAGATAACCTTTGGTAAGCTAATCCGTGTGTGGGTTTCGAATCAAGTGCTTTTTAATATTTTTTTTTTTTAAAAGACAAAAACATATTTCTATAAAAATTGAATAATGAACTCAATTGCTAATAAATGGTTTAGTGAAATCCAGGATGACTTGTGGCCAGGTCAATCTTTCTCTTTGCGTGTGAAGAATATTCTTCATGAGGAGAAATCGAAGTATCAGGATATCAAAATAATTGAAACGTAAGCCCAAAACAGTTCAAGCAGTTTTATAATTGATTTTGGAGATAAGATTTTTGGCTTCAGTTTACTTTGGCGACACCTAACATATTTTTAAACCTTTGTTATATGTATTATTATGCTTTTGATTCTAAGGATATGTAATGAAAAGTGTGGCTCGGATCTAGTTTCGGAGATGTAGCCATCGGAAGATCCAGATGTAGGTATTTCCACAGACTACGGAGGGAATTCGTACGCATGTTTTCTTTTTAAATACAATTCCAATGATAATTTCTTTCGTTTACATTAGACCGGGTGGAAATTTAGATTTATCCCGAAACCGACTCAGAAGTTAGAGGGACTCAAAACGGTATCTGCATCCTTTTTTTCATTCTGAAAGAAACCAATGGAGCACTTTTAATTCTACTGAAAGTCTATTTCGGCTAACGAAACATGTTTTTTGGTCATGACTTTTTTTTGTGAGTATAGATAATATTTGGTTCCAAAAATCGATTTTTTACGTTTTTCTTTTTGAACACGGCCGGGAAAACAATTTTTTACTCAAGCGAAGCATCTAACGAAAAAAGTGTATATGGCAAAAAATGCTTATTATTATCCAAAAAATATGGGAGAAGGGGGAGGTTTCGACACCCTAACAAAAAAGTCCTTATATCTTCCAAATGCAATTGTGCATGTTATTTTGAATACACATAGACTATGCATGAATAAGTGTGCTTCTTTTATAAATTACAAAAAAATCGATATGTTTGGTTTATTGATCACATTTCCGAAAATAGCAAAGTTAAAATAAATGACGAAACCTCCCACTTTTGGGGAGGCTTCGTCAGTCATATAAATTCTTGATTCCCTTGATTATTTGAAACCTTCAATCTTTTGAATGTAGATGGTAAAAGACGAATTGCTTCCGGTGATACAATGGGAGAACGAAAATCAGGGTTGTCGTCTTCAATCGGGGTCATATCCAGCAAATCATTCGGACCAGGAAGGTCAGAGCCTTGAACGAGTTCGAGACATGATTCAGGCTGATTCTATATCCATTTGCACATCGGCATAAGTACCGAACTCCATATCTTGTGAAAAATCAGATTCATGGAAAATAATTGAATCATATGTATAAATTTCAGTTGTCGAATCTTCCCATTTACACTTGACGAATCCTCTCTTATCCACTTGTTTCCAAATTTCCAAAATTTCGCAGTTATCTTTTATTTATTTTGCAAATCTTAAATGTAGTATTA
Organism: Calliopum simillimum; assembly: GCA_951812925.1. Classification (NCBI taxonomy): domain Eukaryota; kingdom Metazoa; phylum Arthropoda; class Insecta; order Diptera; family Lauxaniidae; genus Calliopum; species Calliopum simillimum. The sequence continues at coordinate 80,435,329 of OX638368.1, read as the reverse complement.
ACAGTAATAATATATTTAAGTATCTGGTAAAAAAAAAACTGAAATTTTATGCTTTATAAACAAAAAGCAACAAGCAAATGATGTAATATTTGCTTGTTGCTTGCTATAAAAATACAAAATCACGACTAACTACGCACCCTAGCCGAATTACGCAGAGAAATTTTTATGATAGCTGCGTACCATCAGGAGTAAGACTTTTTGGTTTACACGCGGGAGTAAGTGCGGATAGAAATCGCAAAATTTGGCACTGATGAAGCCTCCCACGTGTCCGCCCCCTTCTACCCTACGTGTGAATTTTTGGAAACATTTTATAATTTTTCAAAACGGTCCAAAAAATAAAAAAATTCTGAAAAAATTCACACCCATTCTTTGAAGGGTTCTAAGCATTTTACGTCTCATGAAATTTTTTCGTAGATGCCTTGGTTTTGAGTAAACCTAGCATTTTGCTGACGAACATAAGTTTAACAAAAGAAGACTCAACTTGATAAATATCACAGGTTTACAAAAAAAAAAAAAAATGTCATGGCGTTTTGACCAGACTATGTGTTTCCTAGGGACTTTGAATCCAAATCGCGGGTCTGTTTTTTCCAGAACGTCTGAGAAAAAATATTTCAAGGTCATATAGAGGTCATGTGTCGTTTAGTGATAGATTCGCTAAAAATCTAAAACTAATTCTTTATCATTGAATCCTTAAGTCTTAAAAATAATATGTGATCCAAAAGGGTATCTCGAACCTACATAGTTTCGGAGATATAGCCATCGGAAGATCCGGATATTTCTTCTATGAAAACCGCTATAAGTTGGGAACCCCTGGATGGATTTCTAAAATATTGGTGTCATATGACAGCCTATAAAAATGTTTTAGCATATTTTCAATTGGATTCATAGTTTTCGAGACATGAGCTTTTCTGAAATTTTGTGAAATTTTTCAATTACAACAACAAATAAATCAACAACACCAAAAACAACAACAACAATAACAACAACAATAAAATACCTTTTATATGACAAAAATATTTTTCAAATCCATCCAGGGGTTCCTAACTTATAGCGGTTTTCATAGAAGATATATATTCTGATCTTCCGATAGCTATATCTACGAAACTAAGTCCGAGATACCCTTTTTGATCACATATTCTTTTTAAGACCTAAGAGTTCAATGATTAAAAATTAGTTTCAGAATTTTTGCGAATTTATCACTAAACGACACATGAACCCCATTTTGACCTTCATATAACCTTGAAATCTTTTTTCTCAGACGTTCTGGAAAAAACGGACGATTCGGATTCAGGACGTCAAAGTCCCTAGGAAACACATAGTCTAGTCAAAACGCCATGACATTTTTTATTTTTGTAAACCTGTGTATTTGCAAAACTATAAAATTTCTCAAAAAATTCTGAAAAAATTCACACGTATTTTTGGGACAGTTGAAAGCATTTTTTTCCGTTTGCTCTTTTTTTATAAGATGCTTTGGTTTTGAGTAAAAAATCGTTTTCCCGGCTGCCTTATTGAAAAACGTAAAAAAATCGATTTTCAGACTCGAATATTATCTATATCCCCAAAAAAAAATTATAATTTTTAAACGTCAAAATTTTTGTAAGAACTGTAAGTCTGTTTTTGTAAAGCACCCTCGGGCATCTTTTTTGTAATGGAAAAAAGTTATGATCAAAAAACATGTTTTCAGCCGAAATGGGCCTTCAGTAGAATCAAAAGTGCTCCATTAGTTTTTCTCGGAACTAAAAAAAAAAATGATGCAGTTATCGGTTTTAACAGTCCCTCTAACTTTTGAGTTGGTTTCGGGATAATTTTATTTTGCTTCTAGTATATATAGCGATACCTTAAAACGCAATTTCCAATTTTTAAATTTTTGGGAAATGCAAAAATATTTCAAATCGTATTTAGTTATTTAGAATTGGCTGCTATTTATCTTCTCTTCTTATACGAGCTTAAAATGTATGTAAATATATGTATTAGGACCGATTTCCACGCCGACCTCGGCTACCCCCTATGTGAAAGTTCATTCAATTCTAAGCAACCATATCTCTTCGTTCAACTTTAGTTCGGCGCATTTTCGATTGAAAATTTGACCTTGTGCAATATATGCTTTTTTATTCTTAAAACTGTTTATTAACCAAGATTGTTTCTTAAAACAAACGAACTCATCAGAATCTATTAACAGAATGAATCGGCCGTTACAGAAATATTTCTCTATACCTACGCTTAAAAATACGAAACAGAACGAATTATGAAACAACGAATGAATAGGCATGAAAGAATAAAGAATAATAGACTAGATATGGTACTTATTACAATTCGGCCATTCTGACAAAAGAATCGTCCTCGATTGTTACTTATTTGATATTGTTCTTACCCAATGTGCACAAAAACGGATGAGGATCCGTTTCGAATCCATTACGAGTTCATAAAGGTATAAAAAACGTAATCCGCGGTAACGGATCCATTTCGAACCCGTAACGTACATCAAAAACGAATTCAAAACGCTTTATTTAGATAAAAAAAAAACACTTTGAAGCGCTTATTAGCGAATAAAAAAAAATTAAATTCCGCAGTGCGGGCCCGTTTCGAATCCGAAACTTATGTAAAAACGAATTCAAAACGGATTTGCTTTTAAATATGTTAATGCTGTATATTTACAGAAAAAAACCGTTTTGATGCGCCTATTAGCAATTAAAAAATAATAAAAAAAAGGAAGAAAAATAAAGGGTAAAAATCTACCTCTGGTAGGATTCGAACCTGGGCAAATCCGTTTCGAATCCGTAAATACTTAAATACGAACTCAAAACGGATTTGCTTTATTTAATTTTTATGATAAAAAAAATATTTTTGATTTGTTTTTTTTTTTCTTTTTATTTTATTGCGTATGATTTTTTGTAAACTTTTCAAACTCTGTTTGAAAAAATGTTTTTGATTCCAAATTTGAGTATATAACATTTTTTATCAAAAGAAGGAAAGAAAAACAACACAGAATACTTATAGAAAACAACAGAAATTTGTTCAATATACAAACTTTAAATCTCAACATCAAATAAGTCTACATCAGTTAAGTAAACATCATATCGGTCAATAGCCTAGTTGTCTACCGTCTCGTGTATGAAAGAGTAATACCCCGGGAGCCTGAGTTCGACTCCCGGCCGGGCTAGTAATTTTTTTTTTTTTTTGTTATTTTGTTTTTTTTAATTAAAATTAAGCGCTTCACCCTGTTTTCTTTTTTTTAATAAGCAGCATTAACATTATTAAAAGCGAATCCGTTTTGAATTCGTTTTTGATGTACGTTACAGGTTCGAAACGGATCCATAAAAGAAGAAAAAACGATTCGTTTTTTTTTTAGGAATCCTTCCCGCAAACGGATCAGTAACGGATACGGAACGGATTCCGTAACGGATAAAAAGAACGAAAATATGAACCCGTTACGGATCCGAAACGAGTCCGTTTGGCACACTGGGTACCCAGTGTGCCAGACGGTTCATATATCCGCTTTTTTATCCGTTACGGATCCGTTACTGAAAAAAAAAACGATTCGCTTTTTTTTAGGAATCTCTCCCGCAAACGGATCAGTAACGGATCCGTAACGGATAAAAAAGCGGAGATATGAACCGTCTGGCACACTGTGTACTTAAGTGTTCCCAATGTGCACAAAAACGGATGAGGATCCGTTTCGAATCCATTACGAGTTCATAAAGGTATATAAAACGTAATCCGCGGTAACGGATCCATTTCGAACCCGTAACGTACATCAAAAACGAATTCAAAACGCTTTGTTTAGATAAAAAAAAAAACATTTTGAAGCGCTTATTAGCGAATAAAAAAAAATTAAATTCCACAGTGCGGGCCCGTTTCGAATCCGAAACTTATGTAAAAACGAATTCAAAACGGATTTGCTTTTAAATATGTTAATGCTGTATATTTACAGAAAAAAACCGTTTTGATGCGCCTATTAGCAATTAAAAAATAATAAAAAGAAAAAAAGGAAGAAAAATAAAGGGTAAAAATCCACCTCTGGTAGGATTCGAACCTGGGCAAATCCGTTTCGATTCCGTAAATACTTCAAATACGTACTCAAAACAGATTTGCTTTATTTAATTTTTATGATAAAAAAAAATATTTTTGATTTGTTTTTTTTTTCTTTTTATTTTATTGCGTATGATTTTTTGTAAACTTTTCAAACTCTGTTTGAAAAAATGTTTTTGATTCCAAATTTGAGTATATAACATTTTTTATCAAAAGAAGGGAAGAAAAACAACACAGAATACTTATAAAAAAACAACAGAAATTTGTTTAAAATACAAACTTTAAATCTCAACATCAAATAAGTCTACATCAGTTAAGTAAACATCATATCGGTCAATAGCCTAGTTGTCTAACGTCTCGTGTATGAAAGAGTAATACCCCGGGAGCCTGAGTTCGACTCCCGGCCGGGCTAGTAATTTTTTTTTTTTGTTATTTTGTTTTTTTTTTAATTAAAAATAAGCGCTTCACCCTGTTTTCTTTTTTTTTTATAAGCAGCATTAACATTATTAAAAGCGAATCCGTTTTGAATTCGTTTTTGATGTAAGTTACAGGTTCGAAACGGATCCATAAAAGAAGAAAAAACGATTCGTTTTTTTTTTTAGGAATCCTTCCCGCAAACGGATCAGTAACGGATACGTAACGGATTCCGTAACGGATAAAAAGAACGAAAATATGAACCCGTTACGGATCCGAAACGAGTCCGTTTGGCACACTGGGTTACCTTCAAAATCAAAGTCAAATCTACAATAATTTTATTTCTATCCAACCAGGTTACCATCAGGATCTAATTCATAGCTAACGGGATCTTTACTTTGATCACCGACAAGCATGTGCTGCTGATTCAGCCAATTTTGCTAGCATTGCCTTTAGATCTCTATTCATGCGCTCGACCTGACCATTTGATTGAGGTGATGCAACTGCCACCTTTATATGGGCAAATCCTAAAATAATCTCCTCTTATATGACCCAGTTTTTAAAAAAAAAAATTTTTCATGTACCATAGCCAAATGTGGTGGAATTTATTCGTAGACGTATGAGCTGCAATTTCCAATAGGCGAACAAAAAATTTTCGACCTGAGGGGGTGTCAGGAGGTCGTTTTATCTGAAAGTTTTGGGAAAATCGAGATTTTCGATACTATACGGGAGAGCACATACTTCAGAAGTAGTAGATATGTTACGGGGCACCTTTTCAAATATTCTGAAGTAAAATTCAAAAAAATCGTATGTGGGTCGTGGCGACAAAATGGGTTAAAAAGTCTAAATCACTTATTACGGCCACATAACAGGTCCTAAAATTCTGAAATAAATCAAGCAAGTTCCTTGATAAAAAATAAATCGACTTTGCTTATGATATTTTTTAATCTAAGCGCCCCCTGCCGAGTAAAAAATTAAAAACGCTAAATTTTGGGTAAAAAATGCGATTATTGGCGATATGCGATCGAGCACACCATAGCGACACATAGGGTAAGATAGCGGGATATCTAACAAATATTCTGGAGTAAAATTCAGAAAAATCGTATGTGGGTCGTGGCGTCAGAATGGGTTAAAAAGTTTGAATCGCTCATTACGGCCACGTAACAGGTCCTAAAATTCTGAAAAAAATCAAGCTAATTCCTTGATATAAAATAAAGCGAATTTGTTTACGATGTTTTTTTAATTTGAGCGCCCCCTGCCGAGTAAAAAATTAAAAACGCTAATTTTGGGGTAAAAAATGCGATTATTGGCGATATGCGATCGAGCACACCATAGCGACACATAAGGCAAGATAGCGGGATATCTAACAAACATTCTGGAGTAAAATTCAAAAAAATCCTATGTGGGTTGTGGCGCCAGAATGGGTTAAAAAGTTTAAATCGCTCATTACGGCCACGTAACAGGTCCTAAAATTCTGAAAAAAATTAAGCAAATTCCCTGAGAAAAAATAAATCGACTTTTTTTATGATGTTTCTTTAATTTGAGCCCCTCATTTGGAGCAAAAAATGAAAAAACTCAAAATTTCGCTTTTCGCCAAAAATCACGTTTTTACCCAAAAATTAGCGTTTTTAATTTTTTACTCGGCAGGAGGCGCTTAAATTAAAAAAACATCGTAAACAAATTCGCTTTATTTTATATCAAGGAATTTGCTTGATTTTTTTCAGAATTTTAGGACCTGTTACGTGGCCGTAATGAGCGATTTAAACTTTTCAACCCATTCTGACGCCACGACCCACATACGATTTTTCTGAATTTTTTTCCAGAATATTTGTTAGATATCCCGCTATCTTACCCTATGTGTCGCTATGGTGTGCTCGATCGCATATCGCCAATAATCGCATTTTTTACCCAAAATTTAGCGTTTTTAATTTTTTACTCGGCAGGGGGCGCTTAGATTAGAAAATATCATAAGCAAAGTTGATTTATTTTTTATCAAGGAACTTGCTTGATTTTTTTCAGAATTTTAGGACCTGTTATGTGGCCGTAATGAGTGATTTAGACTTTTTAACCCATTTTGTCGCCACGACCCACATACGATTTTTTTGAATTTTACTTCAGAATATTTGGAAAGGTGCCCCGTAACATATCTACTACTTCTGAAGTATGTGCTCTCCCGTATAGTATCGAAAATCTCGATTTTCCCAAAATTTTCAGATAAAACGACCTCCTGACACCCCCTCAGTTCGAAAATTTTACGTCTACGAATAAATTCCACCACATTTGGTTATTGTACATGAAAAAATTTTTTTTTTAAAAACTGGGTCATATAAGAGGAGATTATTTTCGGATTTGCCCATATGCTCTATATTCCTATCTGTTACAAATTTCGAGAAATCCGTAGAAGTAAAACTTGTACCGCGATCACTAATTATTCTACATGGTCTACTATAATATTCAAAATACTTATCCAATGCTTGACAAGCTTCTTTCGTCCCAGGTGTATTTACCGGGTACAACTTAACAAACTTCGTAAAAGAGTCTATCACCGCAAACACATACTTATGTCTCGAATTTACCGAAGGTAATGGGCCAAAATGGTCAATGTGCAATGTGTCAAAAGGCTCCGATATCTTCGGAATATTGTACAGATTTCTTTCATTTTTTCGTAATGGCGCGGAATAATATATACATTTCAGACAGTTTCTTATAAACAAATTAAGTTTTTCTTGCATATAGTTATATATTGAGCTTTAATGAAACTCAGTTGGTTTCTTCTTCGAAAACTGAAAACTATTTATTTTTAATACTTTGCTTAAACTATGTAAACTCAAAAGCTTTTCTTTAAATGCTTCAGTACTAAAAGCTCTTTACAACAAAAAGAACCGTAACATTACAAACTTACGTCACATTAAAACATATTTCAGTACATGACTAAATTCAAGTAAACAAATAGACATTAAAGCAATATTGCAAAACCATACTAAGTTTGTGGAGTTATAGTGTTGTGCTTTATATAAAGTAATAATTACAATTACTATGTAATGTATCTTTACATTACTCCTCCACCCTCAGTTTCAACAGTCTCTGTTGAGCTTGTTCTATAAAAATTTATAACCTATTTAATTTGAAATTTTTTGGCTTTTGCTAATATCTTTGGAATTAATCTTATTTAAATAATTATTATACATTTGTATCGATACCAATCTGGTTTTTATAAACATTTTGTTTCATACAGATATAATTTTACAAACAAATGAAAGTTAAACAAAAATTAACAAAATAAAGAGCATTTTTGTTTTTAAACTTTATACTTAGTTTTTCTTTTTACTTGAGTTTTATAGATTTTTTTTCTGTTTCTGTTTTCATTTAAAATTAAATAATTTCCATCTTTTGTATAGTTAACAATTTTTTTATATTTGGGGTGAGCTTTACTTACTCTAAAATTTCTTACAATATCGTTTTGAAAGTCTGAATTATCTTTTATATTTTTAGTTAATTTTGAAATTCTTTTACATTTCTCTTGGTGCCAGTTATGAGACAGTTTTTGCAATTCTTCTTTTGAGATGATATTGTTGATGAAGTCTATAGGTTTTATTTTAGTTGTGCTATGTATCGTATCATTATAACATGTAATTGCCTTAAAAATTTGTTCGTCTAAGTCATCTTTATTATTTGGGTCGGCGTTAAATAGCCTTAAGTGTTCATTAAGAGTTAAATGCAATCGTTCAATATCAGAGTTACCAGTTTTTAGATAAGCGGTTGTAAAGTGAGGTTCTATATTGTTATTTTTCAAAAATTCTTTTACGCACACTGTATCGAACTCATTATCTGCAACTATTGTTTTTGGATTTCCGAGATATTGAATACGTTTTTTTATACCTGCGACTATGGATACCCAGGTCCTGTCACTTAAGTGATGGGCCGTGGCATACTTAGACAATTTATCTATACTTGTCAGATACATCACGTTTCGCTGTGGGAACCAAACATCAAAATGGACTATTTCATTAATGTTTTCAGGAGTTTCTGTAATATTATAAGGGTATTTAATTGGACTTCTGTCAAATTTTGCTCTATTGCATATCTCACAATTATTTATGAATTTTTGAATTTCGTAATGCAAACGTGGATAGAAATACATTTTTCTTATTTCAGAATATGTTTCATTAATTCCTCTGTGGTTTCTCTTAATGTGTTCTTCTAGTATTATTTTAAGCAGTTTTTCTTTATCAGTAATATGTTCTAAAAGTGAATTTGATTTCATTATTTTAAGGTTTATATTGTTAGCGAAAAACTTTATGTATAATTCCTGGAAATGTAAAAATAACTGATCGTTTTTACAAAATATAACAACAAGACCCTTATCTGGCAATTTATTTTTCATTATTTTTAGCAAGTCGCTTGCCGGTGCTACATTTATTACTTCCCTAACTCTATTTTGATATAAATTTTCTGTTATTCTTATGAAGTTTGAGCTGTCAGTGTCTGCACTGTGAACAGTTTCAACATCTTCATCAAATAATTCATTTAAATTAATAGTTATTTCCATTTTCTGATTTTCTACTGCAATTCTACTTAAACCGTCGGCTATAACGTTTTCCTTTCCTTTTATATAACAAATGTCAAAATCGAACTCATTGAGTTTAATTTTCCATCGCTGGAGTTTTGAATTAGGTTCTTTTAAGTTGTTCAACCATATTAGTGGACGGTGGTCAGTTTTAATAATGAATTTACGACCAAATACGTAAGGTCGAAAATATTTTGTAGACCAAACAATAGCTAGCAGTTCTCTCTCTATGGTACTGTAATTTTGCTCATGACCATTAAGTGAACGACTAGCATAGCAAATGACTCTGTTATTTTGCATAAAGACAGCGCCTAGAGCAAAATTACTAGCGTCAGTTACCAGAGTAAAAACTTTATTAAAGTCGGGATGAACTAATATGGGATCAGCTTTGATCAGTTTTTTTAATTTTTCGAAACTTTCGATATATTCTTTATCTCTTACATTAATTTTAGCATTTTTCTTTAAATATTTAATCATATGATGTGCAATTTTCGAATAGTCTTTTATAAACCTTCGGTAAAATCCTGTTATACCAAGGAAAGATTTTATATCTTTTTGATTTTTAGGCAAACTTATGCAATCAATAGCTTCTACTTTTTTTGGATTGGGTTTTATTCCCTCAGATGTTATTAAATGACCTAGAAACTCGGTTTCCTTGGCTAGAAACGTACATTTGTCTAACTGTATCTTGAGATTATTTTCGTTTAAAACAATTCAAAATCTTATTTATGAATTCCAAATGCTCTTCAACGCTTGTTGAAAAAACAAGGATGTCATCCATGTAGACAACACATATTTTCCCAATGAATTCCTTCAAAACTCTATTCATTAGCCTTTGAAATGTTGCAGGCGCATTTCGAAGACCAAATGGCATGCGAAGGAATTCGTAATGTCCACTCGCAGTTGAGAATGCGGTTTTGTGGACGTCGCTGGGATCCATCTCAATTTGGTGAAACCCTTTCGCCAAATCAAGAGTGGTAAAATATTGGCATCGTCCCAATTTATCAAATATGTCCTCCATATTTGTCATTGGGAATCGATCTTCTATAGTGATACTATTTAATTTACGGAAATCTATCACTATACGCCATTCTTGTTGTTTGCTACGATCTAATTTTTTTGGGACCACCCAAATCGGGCTATTATATGGACTAAAGGATTCGCGAATGATACCTTTTTCTAACATTTCATCTACTTGTTTATTTACCTCTTCTTTATGAACCTCTGGGTATCTATAAAGTTTCGAATATGTAGGAATGTCATTTTTTGTTTTTATTTTATGTTTTATTTCATTTGTAAAGTTAAATCCAGAATCATTTTTGTTATAAAAAACTTTTTTATATTTTGTTAAAGTAAGTTTTAATTTTCCTAATTCGAAATTGCTCAGATATTCTGTATCAATATACTGCATTATTTTTGAGTCTTCTATTTGGTTGCTAAAAACTTCTAGAACCTGATCTTCATACACCAAGTCATCGTATTTTTCCTCTTCTTTGCTTAAGTATATTTTAATAATTGCATTGACCGTTATTAGCTGCCTTTATATAATCAATTCTACAATTCAAGTTATCTAAAATATTGTTACCAATAATGCCGTCAAACGAATTATACAAGTTTTGTTCTAAAAATTCACAATTGTAATTTTGTTCATTGAATTCTGCAAAAATGGGAAATTTGCATAGTTTATTTACATGAAATTCTGTTCCTAATGCCTTTATTGAAACTTTAACGTTTTGTTTCCATTTCGGACCACAAATATTTTCGCAAATTAAGCTTAACTCCGCTTCGGTATCAATAATAAAATATAAGTTTTTAGTAAGACTTTTTATTTTTATATAGGGTAATTTCTTGGGTCTACTTCCTGAAAATTTAAGTCTGAATTTCCTACCTCCATTGGCGTATTTTGATTGTAATTATCTGAATTTCTGTATCGGTTAGAATGTCGTGCTTGATTTGTTTGCATTCTCGAAACTGCTGAGCTTATATTATTTGGAATGTTGCTTCTATTGATTTGTGGGTTATGGTGTTGGGAGAAACTATTTGTATTATTATTATTTCTACTAAATGATTGTCTGAAATTATTAGTGTTATAATGGTCTGGAATGTTGTTAGAAGAACCCTCATTACGATTATTATTTGTATGATTTTGGCTATTTTGGTTACTGTAACTATTATGCATTAAAGGTGGAAAGTTGTTAAAAACATTTTCATTATTATTTCTTTTGACATTATCTACATTATGAGGATTTTGAACAGAGTTTTGATAACGCCTATAATTGTCACTAAAATTGGTTCTAATGTACGATCTATTAAAGTTGCGTTGGTAACCCATCATTGGTGGACCATGCATGGTATAATTTTGGTGCCGCGCTTCAAGAATGATATTGTAAGCGTCTTCAATATTATCGGGATTTCTACCAAAAATTATAGTTTTAGTTGGTTCTGGCAGATGTTCTTTAAATGTTTTTAATACAATTCTGTTAATTTCATAGTGCGTAAATTGATTGTCCTCATGTGTCAATTTTCTGTTGCACAGCCTGTTTCTTAATTTATTTAACTTGAAATAATAATTCTCAATAGTCGGGTCGAAAGCACAAGTTTTAAGTTTATCCATTAATTCACTACATGTCTCTTTTTCACCAAAACTTGTTTTTAAAATGTTTTTTAATTCTGTCCAATTACTTGGTGGATTAAACCTGCGTATGGCCTGTCGAGCATCTCCTACACATTTGTTTTTAATGTAGTCAAAAAGCATTCTTCTATCATTATCAGTAAAACTTTCTACATTTGGCATTACATTTTCAATTTGCATGAAAAAATCAGGAAGTTGATTTTTATCTGTCCCATCGTATTTTTCAATATTTTTAATACAATTTAATGTTAAGTTAAATCTATTCATTAGCTCACCCTCCATTTTGTTTTAAGATATTAACAATATAAAGTAGTAAATTTCTATTGCTTTAATACAAAAATTACAAAAATTACAAAAATACACAAAACAAATTAATTTTTAATTTTGTATTACAATCTTAATTATAATTATAATTATTTTATAAAATTTATGAATACCTTGACAAAATAAGAAAGCTAATGTACGACTGTACCTATTGGTACCCTTGGTAAACGTCCTACAAGTCACCTTTTTGAACTGTGGTACATGTGATTCATCCAAATCAAATCAATTTAATCAATTAAATGATATTTTTTTGACTTTTATCATAAGATGATTTTCCAGGAAAGCTCCGATATTACTTAATTCGTTGATTACTTTTGTATTGTATTAAATTAAGTATTACTCAAAAATTTGATGGTGTTTTACGAAAAGTTTATTTTATTTTATTATTTTAATAAATTTAAAACATTTAATTTAAACACGCGGTTTTTGCAGAGTTTTCCTCGTCGCCAGTTATATATTGAGCTTTAATGAAACTCAGTTGGTTTCTTCTTCGAAAACTGAAAACTATTTATTTTTAATACTTTGCTTAAACTATGTAAACTCAAAAGCTTTTCTTTAAATGCTTCAGTACTAAAAGCTCTTTACAACAAAAAGAACCGTAACATTACAAACTTACGTTACATTAAAACATATTTCAGTACATGACTAAATTCAAGTAAACAAATAGACATTAAAGCAATATTGCAAAACCATACTAAGTTTGTGGAGTTATAGTGTTGTGCTTTATATAAAGTAACAATTACATTACTATGTAATGTATCTTTACATTACTATATTCTCAAACCAGTAATGTTTCTGTTTATGCATTTTTTTATCCCTAAGTGACCACATTTTTCATGCACTACCCTCATTATATTTTCTTCAAGCTCCCTGAGGTCCAATTCGAAAAACTAAATCATTCTCTAAGAAATAACCGGGCAAAACACCAGTTTCTAATGCACTGCTAATTTTTTGTATATTAGTATCTCGAGCCTGTGAAATTTGGATATTCGCATCTAACTCTGAAATTTCTGTTTCTACAGCAGCTACCATTTGGGTACGGCTTAACGCATGTACATGCAACATAGAACTACCCTTACGATGCTCCACGTTATAATTGTAACACTCCAATGCAAAAGCCCATCTAGCAATGCGTTTATTCACATCTTTTATCTTTAACGTCTGTGACAATGCCTCGCAATCAGTCACTATTCTAAATGGTAATCGGTCAACAAATGTATGGAATTGTTCTAAAGCGTACATGATGGCTAGTGTTTCCAACTCAAAACTTATTAACTTGGATTCATCGGGTGTCGCTTTTCTTGAGTAATAGGCGACTGGATGAAACTTTCCATCACTTTGTTTTTGCATAAGTGCGGCGCCAAAACCATAGGAGCTCGCATCGCAATGTAGCTGCATTTCCTTTTTTGGATCATAAATTGACAAAACTGGTGAAGAAGTCAAACTATTTTTTAAGTATTCAAAAGCTTTAGAAAATTCCTCCGTCCATGAAAACTTAGTATCCTTTTTTAACAGATTGGTGAGTGGTTTGGCAATACTTGCAAAATTTGGTACAAAACGTCGGAAATATGAGAATAACCCATGGCATCTTTGGACCTCTTGTGTTTTTTGGCATCGGATATTGACAAATTGCTTCTAAATGACTGTTACTTGGCCTAATACCCTCATGATTTATACGATATCCTAAATAGTCAAGCTCACGGAAAGCAAATCTACCTTTTTTTTAAATTCAACTCAAGATCAGATTCTTTTAATAGTTCCAGGACCTCTGCTAAAATTTTATAATGTGCACTTAAGTCTTCAGTTGCAATGCATATATCATCTAAGTAAATTACAATTAGACTTCTTTCAATCAACGGTTTCAATTTTAGGTGAATATACCTCTGAAAAACAGCAGGCGCATTTTTGAGGAGGCATGCGGGTGTATTCGTATTGCCCGAAAGGTGTGACAAAAGCAGTGAACTTAATCGAGTCTTCATGCATTCTGATATGATGAAAACCATCTTTTAAGTCTAAAGAAGAAAAAAACTTTTTTCCGTTCAAATACTCCAAACAATCCTCAATTAAGGGCAAAGGGAAGTTATCGCGAATCGTAATTTTGTTTATTGCTCGATAGTCAACACACATCAGGATGTCACCATTTTTCTTTTTTACTAGCACAATTGCCGAAGCATAAGGTGAATCACTTGAACGAATAATGCCCTTCTCTAAAAGTTGATTTGTTATATTTTGGACTTCCATCCTTTCAAAATAAGACAAACGCCTTGGAGCACAATACATTGGCACATCATTAGTCAATCTTATTTGCATCGAATAATCTGTAAACCTAGGCTGAACTTAAGAATTCAAATAATGGTCTGAAATTATAGCACTTAATTTTTCTCATTTAAAATAATTTCCTTATTTTTACTTCCGGTGGTAACTGCACATGTCAGCAGTCCTAAATCAACAATATTTACCATCCCTTCTTCATTAATTAAGTTAATCAATTCTAATTCAGAAACATCGAATATGTGTCGATTATCTTCAGTTAATTCCTCAAAGCATTCATATGAATTTTCTCCCAGTTCTTTTACTTTTTTAAGAATTTCTTCCTTAAAATTTCCTGCAGTTATCTCGGTTGGTTCAATTGATTCTACTCTACTTGGATTTTTTTACATATTGAAAGAAATGAGTGTACTGTTTTGCTCCTTTGGCAAAATATAATTTTTAGTGTATTTCAATTCAATTTGGCATAAACGAATATTAAGTTTTAATAAAACATCCCTTCCTATTAACAATGGCACCAGTGACTCGTTATCTGGAAGGACAACAAAATCATGTATTACCGTTTCATTCCGAAAAGTTATTTGACATTTTACTTGTCCACACGTACTTAATTTTGAATTTCCCATTCCACGAAACAGTGTTGACGACTTCTGTTTACAGGCAAAGGGCACCAGTGACATTGTTATAAAACTACTACTACTTCCGGAATTAAAAAGTGAACAATATATTTTAGCATCAGTGCAACCATTTCTATCAAGGAAGGCAACACTTACCTGTTGGAAAGCACCAAATCTATCATTAAATTTAAAATCGCCATATCCATCTCCATCCCCAGGGGCAATCGCAGCGACAGCTTGTTGTTTCTTCGGGCAGTTCTGGTGAAAATGTCCCACTGAATGGCATCTAAAACAAGCGTTAAGTGGGCGCTTCGGCTTTATGCACTTGCTTTGGTAGTGCCCAAATTGTGAGCAATTGTAGCAGCGGACAGCAGACAGCCCGGCAATATCATCTTTTGGCTTGGAAACGGATGCAGCGACACTAACGGCAGCTTTCACCATAGCGCCAGTACGAACTCTTTTCTTTTCGTATCGGTCCAGAAGAGATTTTAAATCCTGAAGTGAACGAGCAGCATGTAAAATTGATATGTTTGGAGACTTATTATTCAAACCATCCAAAATGTATTCGATCAAATCGATTTCTGGAACAGCGGCGTTAGATGCAATTTCTTGCATTTCGATGACGTAGCGCTTTACAGATTCTCCAGGCCTCAGGGTGCATGCTTTAAGTTGCGCAAATACATCACTTAGTGTGTGGGCCTGGCCAAATTCAGCAGTAAGCAGTGGTTTTACACTTTCATAGGTGTTTGCTGCGGTGGTACGTAAGAAAATTTTAGCCGTGCCACTAAGTAAACGTCGGGTGGCAATGAATTTGTCGCGACCACTGGAGTTAAAAATTTCAAATGCGTCTTCAATATCTTTAATCCATTTTTTGACATCGCAGGTATCGTCACCACTGAACGAATGCACCATCGCCTCGAAAGCTTGGAAATCAAATTTGCGGCTATCAACACGCTGCACTTCACCCACGTTCAGCTCTTCCATCAATTTTTGCAGCTCGCGTTTCTTTCTGGCAAGGAGCAACTCGTGATCAATTCGGGACAGCTCTTTGTTAACTGCATCATCTTCGCCAGCATCTGAATCCTCATCTGCATCTACACCTTCACCAGCATCTGCATTTCTATCAGCATCTGCATTTCCATCGGCATCTGCATTTCCGTCAGCATCTGCATTTCCATCAGCATCTGCATGTTGGCCGCGGTTTGATTTTTCCATCAATTCCTCATACATAGGGCCCAACGTTGCCACAGTAGCACCTCCTTCGATTTCAACGCCGGCAGCGGTCGAGGCATCAATCATCATTTTCTTTGTAACTTTTTCCATTTTAGTTGTTGGATATCCCACTTCTGAATTGCAATATATACTTTTTTATTCTTAAAACTGTTTATTAACCAAGATTATTTCTTAAAACAAACGAACTCATCAGAATCTATTAACAGAATGAATCGGCCGTTACAGAAATATTTCTCTATACCTACGCTTAAATACGAAACAGAACGTAATATGAAACAACGAATGAATGGGCATGAAAGAATAAAGAATAATAGACTAGATATGGTACTTATTGCACTTGCATTTAATATTTATTTTTATACTACATTTTGAAAATTCTTATAGAGACAAAAGTAATGTCATAATATGAATTGGCTGGTTCCATTATTACGTAAATATCCTTAATTTTTGGATTTGGACACATATGTCCCTATGGTCGTCAAGGGGTTAGTGAAACTTCGAGGAGGTATGCACTTTTGTATAGAATGAAGGTCAGTCTACGTTTTGACCTTGTATATATTCACAAGGAGGCGTGGCTCCGCCCTAAATTGTAGAATTTATTGGGTCGTATCTCCTAAACTATGCAATATATTTTGGTGAAATTTGGTATACAGGTGCTGATTGTCAATAAAATTAAATGGTCAAAGAGTGGGCGGCATTAAAGGAGTGCCACGGTTACTTTTTAACAACTAAAAATTTCAATTTTATATATCTTAAGAACGGCTCCAACGATTTTGATGAAATTTTAGGCTGTTTTAACTCTGACAGCGAAGAATAATATGTGGTATGCCATTATGTTTGGAAAATTTGAAAAAGGGCGTGGCACCGCCTATAATATTTCAACACGCATAAAAAAAAAAAATTAAAGCTATCTTTCTGAAATTAACTATGCGGGGTTTACTTGCCATAACGCACCTCTGAATTAAAAGCTGGCAAAATATCACCAGTGGGCGTGGCACCTCCTATGCAAGTTAAATACTTTATATGTTATATAGATTGTAATCGATGCGGAGCTTCTGGAATGTGATAGAGGAAGACCAGAATAACAAAAAATTACACATGAGGGGGGTCTAAAATGTACATCTGAGTAGTTATAAGGTTAAAACTGTTTTTTTGACTTATTATTTATTTATTTATTTACGAGCAGCTAATATATTTATACAGTATCTTAAATATTTCATTATATTTTAATTAAAATTTCTACCCAACAATTTTAAAAATTATACAATATAACAAATTGTAATACGTATATTAGCTTGGTTTTAGTGTTGTATAAAATAAAAAAATAATAAAATACTACGTTATTGATAGCTGTAAATGGCGAATTGTGTTAGGTTACGAAAAATGAAAATGGCGTAAAGATGGCTTAAGACTACAAAAAATAATAGCACCTAATCGGATATTAACCCTATATTGCGGGCATCCCGGGACAAACGCAAAAAATTTTCAAAAATGTGGATTTTGTAGGGGGCCCCTAAAAGGGTGGTAGATAGGGTGAAGGTGTCTCAAGAGAAAATGTTGGGGACGAAAAAATAATAGAACCTGGTCATACATTTCACCCCTCTAGAGGTCACCCCGGGGGAGCTTTGAACTATTTTTAAATTTTTTTTTTGTGGGAGGCCTCCCAAAAGGGGGACAGATAGGGGGTAGGTCTGTTACATAAAAATGTTGGAGATAAAAAAATAATAGGACCTGGTCATACATCTTATCTATCTTGGGGTCATTCTGGGACAGTTGCAGCGAATTTTCAAAAATGTAGATTTTGTAGGGGGGACCCCGAAGGGTGATAAATAGGGGGTAGGTGCGCTTGGAAAAAATGTTGGGAAGAAAAAAATAATGGAACCTGGTCATACATTTCAACCCTCTAGGGGTCACCCCGGGGAAGCTATGAATTATTTTCGTGAAATTTTCGCTATGGTGCCCCTCTTTGGACCCGATAGGGCAGGTGTTACCCCCTCCGATCGAGACCAAACTTACAAAATAATTTTATTTCGTAAACTAACAAAATTCGCCCGTTACAGCTATCAATATCGAAAAAACGCGCACTAAAACCAGGCTAATGTATATGCAAAGCACAATAACTTAAATTATTTTTATTTACAAATTCTTATACAATTACTAAAAAAAAATGTTTTTCCATATCAATTCAATACAATTTCAATTTCATAATTGACTTTTCTCTAATTTCGCTTCTAATTTTTGTCTAAATCGCTCAACTGATCTTGCTTCCTTTATTTTTGCGGTAATGCATTATACAGTTTATCACATAAGTTAGTATACACCCTTTCTCCCATACACAGTGGGCTCCAACGTGTTTTGAGTTTGACTTTGTTGTTTTACCTTACTTTTCAACAATGGCGACCAGAGGACAAGACCTTTCAGGAGACTTAAGAGATTTAATTACAAAGCAAAAGCTTCTGTGCGTGATATCGAGAAATTTGTTATAAAATTATAGAAAAGTTTAAAAATTTTGGCACTACTAAAAATAGGCCGCGGTCAGGAAGTCCTCGCATATTTAACGAAGCAGATGGTATTTGAAAAATTTGTATTATTAAAGTTTTTTCTTTAAGATATTTTTACTAAAATTCCTCTTTGAAATTGAAGTTCAATGTTTTCTTTAAGTGAAATAAAGTTTATTTTGTTTACTTTCATGTAAAAACTTTGAAATTATTTCAAAATGAATAAGCCCTGTCTGGTGTATACTAACTTAAGTGAGTAACTGTATATGTTGATCCCTTTATTAAATATGATATTGGTTTACTTGGTTTTTTTTTAAAAAAAAAAGCTAACACTTTAGGGGATAACCCCAAATATGCTCGAACGCTGTGGCGATATTGAGCAAATTTGTGTTGCTGTCACGCTAAGAAATGTTTCGATCACTTATGACCGCTCATACACTAATGGTAATAAAAAATGATGTTTTTGGAATACGGACGCAACATTTGTACTTACCTTAAGCACAACGTAAAATTACCATTATTTTAAATTCAGTTGAAGTTTTTGCATTTTATTCGTATAATTGCTATGTAAAGTAAGTTTTCAGGTACAATAATAAGAAAAAAAAGTATCTTACACGCCGACTCAATAAGCAATACCACAGCTCCGGCTACGTTAAGTTAGCACCCAAAAGTCAGGAAAATTAAAAAAATATGTTAGAAGTTCTAGCGACCTTTTTAATATAAATACCCAATGTGCACAAAAACGGATGAGGATCCGTTTCGAATCCATTACGAGTTCATAAAGGTATAAAAAACGTAATCCGCGGTAACGGATCCATTTCGAACCCGTAACGTACATCAAAAACGAATTCAAAACGCTTTGTTTAGATAAAAAAAAAAACATTTTGAAGCGCTTATTAGCGAATCAAAAAAAAATTAAATTCCGCAGTGCGGGCCCGTTTGGAATCCGAAACTTATGTAAAAACGAATTCAAAACGGATTTTTTTTAAATATGTTAATGCTGTATATTTACAGAAAAAAACCGTTTTGATGCGCCTATTAGCAATTAAAAAATAATAAAAAGAAAAAAAAGGAAGAAAAATAAAGGGTAAAAATCCACCTCTGGTAGGATTCGAACCTGGGCAAATCCGTTTCGATTCCGTAAATACTTCAAATACGAACTCAAAACGGATTTGCTTTATTTAATTTTTATGATAAAAAAAAAATTTTTGATTTGTTTTTTTTTTTTCTTTTTATTTTATTGCGTATGGTTTTTTGTCAACTTTTCAAACTCTGTTTGAAAAAATGTTTTTGATTCCAAGAAGAAAAACAACACAGAATACTTATAAAAAAACAACAGAAATTTGTTTAATATACAAACCCAATGTGCACAAAAACGGATGAAGATCCGTTTCGAATACTTTACGAGTTCATAAAGGTATAAAAAACGTAATCCGCGGTAACGGATCCATTTCGAACACGTAACGTACATCAAAAACGAATTCAAAACGCTTTGTTTAGATAAAAAAAAAAAACATTTTGAAGCGCTTATTAGCGAATAAAAAAAAATTAAATTCCGCAGTGCGGGCCCGTTCCGAATCCGAAACTTATGTAAAAACGAATTCAAAACGGATTTGCTTTTAAATATGTTAATGCTGTATATTTACAGAAAAAAACCGTTTTGATGCGCCTATTAGCAATTAAAAAATAATAAAAAGAAAAAAAAGGAAGAAAAACAAAGGGTAAAAATCCACCTCTGGTAGGATTCGAACCTGAGCAAATCCATTTCGATTCCGTAAATTCTTCAAATACGAACTCAAAACGGATTTGCTTTATTTAATTTTTATGATAAAAAAAATATTTTTGATTTGATTTTTTTTTTTCTTTTTATTTTATTGCGTATGATTGTTTGTAAACTTTTCAAACTCTGTTTGAAAAAATGTTTTTGATTCCAAATTTGAGTATATAACATTTTTTATCAAAAGAAGGGAAGAAAAACAACACAGAATACTTATAAAAAAACAACAGAAATTTGTTTAATATACAAACTTTAAATCTCAACATCAAATAAGTCTACATCAGTTAAGTAATCATATCGGCCAATAGCCTAGTTGTCTAACGTCTCTTGTATGAAAGAGTAATACCCCGGGAGCCTGAGTTCGACTCACGGCCGGGCTAGTAATTTTTTTTTTTTTTTGTTATTTTGTTTTTTTTTTTTTAATTAAAAATAAGCGCTTCACCCTGTTTTCTTTTTTTTTTTATAAGCAACATTAACATTATTAAAAGCGAATCCGTTTTGAATTCGTTTTTGATGTACGTTACAGGTTCGAAACGGATCCATAAAAGAAGAAAAAACGATTCGTTTTTTTTTTAGGAATCCTTCCCGCAAACGGATCAGTAACGGATACGTAACGGATTCCGTAACGGATAAAAAGAACGAAAATATGAACCCGTTACGGATCCGAAACGAGTCCGTTTGGCACACTGGGTAATAAGAGTTGTTTAGCTGGCTCCAGGTCATAAAACAAAATATAAAACAAAAATTTATTTTTTTATAATTTTTGAAGTATATTTATTGTGTGTCTTCAATATTTCGAGTTGACACTGCAACTCATCATCAGGAAGCTGAATATAATAAAACCAATAAAAATATTTAAATTAACAAATAATCACAAAAATTCTAACTAATACTAACTAATTCTAACTAATACTATGCTGTACAAAATTTTAAATGTAACAGTTATTTTTTTAACTATACAGAAATAATAATAATATATATTTTTGATCAGCGTCACCTCCTTAGTCGATATAGCCATGTCCGTCTGTCTGGCTGGCTGGCTGAGCAACATAATTCAATGAAATTTGGTATTCTGATTCTGTCGTAAAAGTTAGCTCGTGGGATTAAAAATGACCGAAATCGGCCAACGGACACGCCTACCGCCCATACAAAAAATATATTCAAAATGAAATAATAGGAGCATTATTTGCAATAACAAAATACACATAAATACTAGAGATAGTAAGTGCAAACTCTGAGTAAAAACTAGGCGAATTCGGACTAGAGGGCGTGGCACCTCCCATATAAACAAAAGTTTCAAAATGTTATACTGAAAGCGTTTTTTGAGATAACCGAACTAAATTGCACTCAAATACTCAAATCAATAAATGCAAGCTCTGAGTAAAAACTAGGCGAATTCGGACAAGAGGGCGTGGTATCTCCCATATAGGCAAAATTTTATACTGAAGGCGTTTTTTAAGATAACCCAACCAAATTGCGCTCAAATACTCAAATCAATAAATGCAAGCTCTGAGATAAAACTAAGCGAATTCGGACAAGAGGGTGTGGCACCTCCCATATAAGCAAAAATTTTGAAATGCTATATTGAAAGATTTTTTTAAGAAAACCTAACCGAGTTTTACTCAAACACTCAAAACAAATGTACAAGAATATTGCATAGTTTTTATCAACTAAGTGTTTAATAATATACTTGAAATGCATTGTAGGGTATTTAGTGTTTGGTCAGGCCAAAGATACCACCGTTACTAGATTTTGTTTTCGGATTCTTGTAGCATTTTATACGTTTTTTTAATTTCAATTTTTTAATTTGGAAAAATCTTGAGTAAAAAACGTAATTTTTTAAAAAATTTTCAGAAAAAAAAAAAAAAATTAAAAAAAAATCACACGTATTCCTTGAACGATTTTAAGCATTTTATGCCATGTACTCTTTTTTCGTAAGATGCCTCCCACGTGAATAAAAAAGCGTTTTGACTTTCACGGGGCTGCTGACCAGCCTTGTTTTAACGTTTAACTGACTGACCGACAAAATTGTTTTTTATATGCATTATACAATCTGTATAACAATTTTCAGCCTTTAGAAATTAATTTGATCAAAATCGAAATTATGACATGTTTGAGACCATATATCAGCCTCCTGTTCTACAGTTCGCTTGACTGACCGACAGTTTATTGGTGCACACAATTACTATAACCAACTGTAACAAAACCAGCTTTTAGAAACGCAAAGTTGTTTTTAAGCGCTGGCTCTCCGGCTATAATCTCGGAGTACCGTCACGTTTTTTTACTAGAACGACTGCACTACTGAATTCGGATTCTGATTCCTCAATTATTCCATATTTTAGCCACTGCTCTATTTGATTACACTGTTCAATGAATTTCAGACTTTTGAGTTCGGACTTTTTTTTTGTCGGAGATATCTTTACCTAAAAAATTAAAAAAGTGCAAAAACACGATTTTTTGATATATTGGATGTTATATGCAGGACACACAAAATTTTTCTGTGAATTTCTATTACCAGAAGCATTTGGTTCTTTCTTTTGGCTTTAAGTTTAACTATAGAATGTTCATCTGCAACATTTCTCTGCAAAGTTATGTTAACTTTAAAATCACACCATGAAACTCAAAGCGAAATATCTCGGTTTTCGGCTATATTTGAGGTTGTATACAGTACGAACGAAATTCGTCTACTCTTTTGTACTAACTCTTTATCTCCAAAATGAGCTACGAAGTGGTCTCCTTCGATTATTTTCTACAAAGTTATGACAATTTTAAGACGACATGATGCAGCAATGTAAGGAATACTCGTACACTATATTTTAGTGACACCCCTGTGAGTGCACTCCATAATGTAATTTTTAAATGGTCATAACTTTGTAGAAAACAATCACAGGAGACCACTTGATAGCTGATTTTGAAGACACAGAATGGTTTTAAGTGTGTCGGTTAGTAAAAAAGAGCTGACGAATTTCGTCCGTACTGTATACAACCTCAAATATAGCCGAAAAACGAGCTATTTCGCTTTGAGTTTCATGGTGTGATTTTAAAGTTAACATAACTTTGCAGAGAAATGTTGTAGATGAACATTCTATAGTTAAACTTAATGCCAAAAGAAAGTACCAAATGCTTCTGGTAATAGAAATTCACAGAAAATTTTTCTGTGTCCTGCATATAACATCCAATATATCCAAAAATCGTGTTTTTGCACTTTTTTTAATTTTTTAGGTAAAGATATCTCCGACAAAAAAAAAGATATCGTTATCGGTTTGATTGAGTTTTCAAGAAAAAAGCTGGGGGTATTAACTGTCATACCAGATTTTACGGCTGAATATTCCTGATCTTGTTATATTTTCATTTTTTCATTTATTTATTAGATATATTAGCATATAAGAATAGTTCTTTTAAATGCAATCAATAGTCAATTATGTACATCACGAACAGAATTTAATTCAGTCTTAACATACAATCATATTAAAAAGATGAACTTAGTATAATAATAAAAACATACATAATTAAATAAGAAGACATTTGACTTACAAATGACAATTAAAAGAAAACATACAATCATAGAAAAGATATGAACTTACTTAATACATACAATAGAAAATATATACTTAGTAAATACATTCATTTGAGTTAGAAATTACATTTACCGAAAAAAAAAAAAAAAAAAAAAAAAAGTTAAGAAAAGTGGTGAAAAATCAATTGCCTAAATCTTCTGCCATTACTAATACATTTGAACTCACGAGGTAATGAGTTCCACAGACGAATTGTGCTAACAAAAAACATTCTAGACGAACATAAATACTTGAATGACGGAAGGATAATGTTGCAGGTTCTTGATGACTGACAGAAATTGATTTTTTTATATAAATAGTCCGGAGTTTTTGTAAAAATTATTTTATGCAAAAATATAAGATTTCTGACATTGATGTAATCCACTATACTACAATTCAAGATACGTTTACTGAACGTTGAGGTATGATCAAATCTCCTAAGACCAAATACGTAACGGGTGACGTTATTATACACAACCTGTAATTTGTGAAGTGATCGTGAATCTAGCCGGCTAAATACGACTTCAGAGTAAGTTATTAATGGAATAATCAACTGCAGTGCAAGGCGTTTTCTTGTTTCCATAGGTACAAACGCGGAAGACATTTTTAGGTTACGTAAAGTGTAGTAGACTTTTCTAATAACAGAATTGACATGGTCCTCACAAGTCAAGCCACAATTCAGCACGAACCCGAGGTTAGTGGCTTTGTTCACAAATTTCAATTTCTTATCGCTCAATAAAATATCTGGTAACTCTTCGACAGGAAAGCATGTTTTAAATATAGGCAACACAAGTGACTTCTGTGGATTTAAGGACAGTTTATTCAGCGCAGACCATTTGCTAATTTTCTCTAGATCTGCATTTACCCTAAAGGAAAAAAGTGGTGTCCTTTAAACTTTTATGTAAGGATATCTCAAAGTCCAGAGGTAAAAGAGCAATTCTAAGAACGGGTTCGGATTAAGCATTAAAAATCACATCTGGAATGACTATTGCTGTTTCCGATTTTTCTTTGTGTTTTTCTTAAATACGAAAAAACCGTTTTTTTTTTTTTAAAATGGATGGTGCGGAAACGATACCTTTTATATATATAAATTGTAACGATTGTTTTTGTCTAGGGCTGAGGTAAGCTCAGTGGTGTCCAGGGTCAGACTAAAAGACAATCAACTCTTAGTTACAAAATTTATTTTATTGTTTTTTTTCCAATTTGATTTATACGTTTTATAGAATTTCCTTTATGTATTTAATTATTCAATAATACAATTATAAAATTCTTTCGATTATTAATTTTGCATCGGTTTCTCCGATGACTTATGACTTACACTTTTACAATGGAACATTCAGGGATTTATCAATAATAAATATGGTCTGGAAATTCTGGTATCACGACACAATCCTGACATCATTGCCTTACAGGAAACACATATAATCAAAAAAAATGAAAATTTTCTACACCTACCAAATTACAACATAAAGGGTGTTTTTTTTAGAGGTATAAAACTTCGAATTGAAATAAAACACAAGAAAATCGTTTTAATGTCCATCAATTTGGCTTTATTGGAAGGATAATTTTATGCTATTAATGTTTAAATATGATTTCGGGCATGTGGCCGCCGCGGCTGGCTCGAATAAAGCCAATTCTACAGGTCCAATTTTCAACCACTTTTTCGAGCATATGGGGCCGTATGTCGGCAATAACGCCAGGAATGTTGGCTTCCAAGTCCCCTAACGTTTCTGGTTTGTTGGCGTAGACGAGCGACTTCACATATCCCCAAAGAAAATAATCCAATGGTGTCAAATCACACGATCTTGGTGGCCAATTGACAGGTCCATTCCGCGAAATTATGCGCTCATCGAATGTTTCCTTCAACAAATCGATTGTGACGTGCGCTGTGTGGCATGTAGCGCCGTCTTGTTGGAACCACAACTCATCCACATTCATGCCATCCAATTCGGGAACAAAATAGTCGGTTATCATGGCTCTATACCGGTCTCCATTAACGGTAACTGACTCTCCAGCATTATTTCGGAAGAAGTATGGCCCAATGACTCCACCAGCCCATAGAGCACACCAAACAGTCAGTTTTTGTGGATGTAATGGCGTCTCAAGGGTCTCATGTGGATTCTCTTCACTCCAAATGCGGCAATTTTGCTTGTTGACGTAGCCATTCAACCAAAAATGAGCCTCATCACTGAACAAAATTTTGCGATGAAAATCAGCATCGAGATCAATCTCATTTTCGGCCCATACACCAAAATCACGACGCATTGCATGGTCTCGCGGCTTTAATTCTTGCACAAGCTGAATCTTGTAAGGTCGCAAGCCAAGATCTTTGCGCAAAATCTTCCATAAAGTTGATGGACAAAGCTCCAATTGCTGTGCACGGTGGCGAATCGATTCATTCGGGTCCTCTTCAACATTTTGCTCTACAGCGGCAATTGTTTCTTCGGTGCGCACTGTTCGACGTCTCTGCGGATGCGTATTATCACATAGAGTAAACGTAGTGCGAAAACGATCCATGGTTAACCGAATTAATTGCTCTGATGGACGATTATGTCGACCATAAAATGGACGGAGCTTGCGGTAAACTTCGCGAACTGAACCATTATTTTCGAAATAAATTTGCACGATTTGCAAGCGTTGTTCTTTTGTCAACCTGTTCATGATGAAATGGCAAACCAAACTGAACATAAATGACATTAGAGTTGCCAGATTTGACCACAAAATGCCAGTTTTATCTCTATTCGAAAAACAAACCTCTAAAAAAAACACCCTTTATTTATTTTTATGCTTAATTTTCAAAATTCTTGTAGAGACAAAAGTAATATCGTAATATGTTTTGGATGGTATTCTGTCAGCAATCAAAAAATTGGGTTCTCTTTTTATGGAAAGTTTACTTGATAGCGTGGAATTGATTATATTTTTAATTTTACAGAACAATATACCAAAAATCCATGTAAAAATATGACTCGTTTATTTTGAAATCGGTTATTTGACCGATATAATTTTTTGGAATGAATGTAATCAATTCCACGCTATCAAGTAAACTTTTCGTAAAAACAGAACCTAATTTTACTGATTACTGTAAGAATACCAGCAAAAACATATAATGATATTACTTTTGTCTCTACAAGAATTTTGAAAATTAAGCATAAAAATAAATATTAAACGCAAGGTAGAATTTTCAATCGAAAATGCGCCGAACTAAAGTTGAACGTAGAGGTATGGTTCCTGGGGCAAATATTCATAGAATTGAATGAACTTTCAGCCTAGGTTGGTGTTTTGTTTAAAAAAATTCATCCAAAAATATGAATCGTTTATTTTGAAAGTCGGTCATAATAACCGGCTATTTCACCCATATCACTTTTTTAAATGTATAGCATCAATTCCACACCATCAAGTGAACTTTTTATGTCAACAGAACCCAATTTAATTGATTACTGACAGAATACCAGCCAAATCATATAATGACATTACTTTTGTCTTTATAAAAATTTTTAAAATTTAGTATGAAAATAAAAAAACAATTACTAAAAGGTAAAATTTTCGATCAAAAATGCGCCGAACTAAAGTTTAACGCAGAGGTATAGTTCCTTGGGCAAATATTCACAGAATTGAATGAACTTTCACATAGGGGGGTAGCCGAGGTCGATAAAATTTCGTCCATACAATTTGGCCCACCCTAATATATATACATACATATAAAAGGTATCGTTTCCGCACCATTTATTTTTTAAAAAAATCGGTTTTTTCGTATTTAAGAAAAACACAAACAAAAACCGGAAACGAAAGTAGCCACTCCAGATGTAATTTTTGATGCTTAATCCGATTCCGGTATTAGAATTGCTCTATTACGTCTGGACTTTGAGATATCCTTAGATATATGATTAAAGGACACCATTTTTTTTTTTCCTATTTTTGAAGTTATATAACAAGATAAGGTAATATTATAACGTAAAATCTGGAATGACAGTTAATAGCCCTAGTTTTTTCCTTGAAAACTCAATCAAATTGATAAAGATATCTTTTTTTTTGTCGGAGATATCTTTGCCTAAAAAGTTACAAAAGTGCAAAAACACGATTTTTGGCTATATTGGATGTTATATGCAGGACACACAAAATTTTTTTGGGAATTTCTATTACGAGAAACATTTAGTACTTTTTTTTGGCTTTAAATTGAGCTATCAAATGTTTATCTGCAATATTTCTCTGCAAAGTTATGTTAACTTTAAAATCACATCATGAAACTTAAAGCGAAAAATCTCGGTTTTCGGCTATATTTGAGGTTGTATACAGTACGGACGAAATTCGTCTGCTCTTTTTTACCAACCGAAGCATTTAAAACCATTCTTTATCTTCAAAATGAGCTAACAAGTGGTCTCTTGTAATTGTTTTCTAAAAAGTTATGACTATTTTAAGACAACATGTTGCAGCAATATAAGGAATACTCGTACACTGTGAGTTTGCACTCCATAATGTAATTTTTAAATGGTCATAACTTTGTGGGAAACAATCACAAGAGACCTCTTGATAGCTTATTTTGAAGATAAAGAATGGTTTTAAATGTTTCGATTAGTAAAAAAGAGCAGACGAATTTCGTCCGTACTGTATACAACCTCAAATATAGCCGAAAACCGAGATTTTTCGCTTTAAGTTTGATGGTGTGATTTTAAAGTTAACATAACTTTGCAGAGAAATATTGCAGATAAACATTTGATAGCTCAATTTAAAGCCAAAAGAAAGTACTAAATGTTTCTGGTAACAGAAATTCCGAAAAAAATTTTGTGTGTCCTGCATATAACATCCAATATAGCCAAAAATCGTGTTTTTGCACTTTTGTAACTTTTTAGGCAAAGATATCTCCGACAAAAAAAAAGATATCTTTATCAATTTGATTGAGTTTTCAAGGAAAAAACTAGGGCTATTAACTGTCATTCCAGATTTTACGTTATAATATTACCTTATCTTGTTATATAACTTCAAAAATAGGAAAAAAAAAATGGTGTCCTTTAATCATATATCTAAGGATATCTCAAAGTCCAGACGTAATAGAGCAATTCTAATACCGGAATCGGATTAAGCATCAAAAATTACATCTGGAGTGGCTACTTTCGTTTCCGGTTTCTGTTTGTGTTTTTCTTAAATACGAAAAAACCGATTTTTTTAAAAAATAAATGGTGCGGAAACGATACCTTCTATATGTATGTACGTATGTATGTATATATATATCCATATATATTAGAGCGCCCATATGTGCGAAATTCTGATTTTGTTTGCTCCCCGTCCATTTCCTGAAATTAAAGGTCAAAAAAATAAGATCTCAAAAAAAAATTTGGAATCGGTAGTGGAAAAAACCCAGCCGGTTTTCGATCATAGGTCGAAAAATTGACTAAAAAAAGAGAAGTCGCTTTGACTGCCCGTTACTTCAAAACTGTTAATTTTTTCATAATATTTTCAAGACAACTTTCGTAGAGCATGACTTGGTCTACATTATCTTCTTAAAAAATTTTGGTCCAAAAATTAAATTTGTTGTTGTTTCGGTACAAAAACTTAAATTTTTTAAGAAAATTTTCATGACTTTTTTTCTATAAATTGGTTTTTTGTAGTTTTTGAAGGGTGGAATATTTGTTCTGGAATTTCTATATTGTAGGGAATTAAATGTTGATGAATCTAAAAGAAAAATTACTAAAAAATTTTAGTTTTTAAGAAATGGAGCCCTTTCAAAATTAAAAAAATTTTTATTTTTTCTTCTTAATTTTTAATCTGGTAAGAAACCATTTCAGTAGTCATATTTCTTAAACTAATTTGGGATTGCTAAACTCGAAAATAGCATTTATTTTCGTTTTAGTGCGTTTTTGGGCTGTTCCAGTAGAGATAATCGAAAATTTCCAAATTCGTGCACGCAGTTCAGGAAAAAATTTCAATCAAGTTGTCGAGAACTGCACAAAGCTGTGAAATTGCACCTGAGCATTTACTGAATAAGAAAAAAAAGTTTTCAAAATCGGTTTATGGCATGGTTTTTAAAATTAGGTCGAAAAACGGTATTTAAAAAAAAACGACTACAAATCAAAACCAAAATAGTCATTTTAGATGTAGTTATTAATGCTGAATTCGAAATTGGACGCAAAATTGCTGCATCACTTATGGTTTGTGAGATATCTCACCCCTAATGTTCAAAAAACACGATTTTGCAGGTTGTGTAGAACACGCACAAAATCGTTTTGGTCTTTTGTATTAAATGCGTCATTTAGTACTGTTCTTCTTCTTCAAAATGAGTTATAGAATAGTCTTGTATGATTTGTCTTTAAAAAGTTATGACCATTTTAAAATAACATTATAAAAGATAAAGTAATATGGCAATTGCTATAGAAAATCCATACATGATTTTTAACTTTCATGATGTCATTTTAAAATGATCATAACTTTTTGAAAAGATGTCGCACAAGCCCATTTTATAGCTCATTTTGAAGGCAAAAAGCTGTTCTAAATGATGCATTTAATAACAACGAGCAATACATTTTCTTGCATCCAATAAAAAAGCGATTAAAAAAAAAAATTAAAATACTTAATTTTTTTCCTAACTTTGAGACCGGCTCCATACCTTAAAATTTAATATTTTTGTAAAATTTTTCTTTTTAAATTAATTAACATTTAATTCCCTTTAACGTAAGAATTCCATAACAAATATTCCGCCCTTTAAAAATTACAAAAAACCAATTTATAGCAAAAAAGACATGAACATTTTCCTAAAAAATTTAAATTTTTGTACCGAAACAGCAACAAGTTTAATTTTTGGACCAAAACTTTCTAAGAAGATAATGTTGACCTAATCATGCTCTACAAAAGTTGTCTTGAAAATATTATGAAAAAATGAACAGTTTTGATGTAACGGGCAGTCAAAGCGACTTCCCTTTTTTTAGTCAATTTTTCGACCTTTGATCGAAAACCGGCTGGGTTTTTTCCACTATCGATTCCAAATTTTTTTTTGAGATCTTATTTTTTTGACCTCTAATTTCAGGAAATGGACGGGGAGCAAACAAATTCACAACTTTGCACATTTCATACATCTTGTGGGCGCTCTAATATATATATATTACACATATATACATATACAAGTATATATATGTACGTATATACATATATATGTGTACATAATATGTATATACACACCGAGACATACTCAAAAATCGTTAAAAAAACTAAAAGGTCGAAAAAAAAAACTGATGGACGTTCGATTTCGCGGTTTGCGGACTTAGATACTAGAAGGGTCCCCCAACATTATCCCTGAAAAAAATCGCGGGTGGTATTTCAAAAAGTTAAAATTTTTTAAAAACCACCGTGCCTTACTAAAGCCTTATAACAAATCATTGTGAAAGTGCTTCTAAATTTCTATGGGGACAAGCACTTTTGAAGTGCTTGGATCAGAAGCGCTAGAAATTTTTCCTCTTGGGATAATGCTGCCACTGGCACTACATCTTTTCAATAGTGTGCGTACGAGCAAATGAAATCCGAAAAAAAAAAATGTAGATTTGAAAAAATTAATCTGAGATCAAAAAATTTTGCTCTAGATTTCCCAAAGGAAAGCAAAGTGTTCGTGATTGGTTCGTTTTTTATTGATTTTTCCCAATTTTAAGGACACAGTAAAAATTGTTTATGATTACTAATAGCGTTTTCACTTCTCGACTAAAAATT
This sequence comes from Calliopum simillimum, assembly GCA_951812925.1. NCBI lineage: Eukaryota > Metazoa > Arthropoda > Insecta > Diptera > Lauxaniidae > Calliopum > Calliopum simillimum. Next base: position 80,403,727 of record OX638368.1, on the reverse strand, counting down.
ATGCCCTGTGAAGTGCAGAATTTTTTAGATTTTAACCTGAAACCAAAAAATGTCCTTTTATTTTGAATGATGAGATGTTGGCTTCACTCTTGTTTACTTTCGACAGACTTTCGTTTTGAAAGTCACAACAAATTCTAAAACTCAACTGAAATTGAAACCTAATATTATTAGCTACCAACAATGAAAATACATTGATGGTTGGAGCTTACTGTTCAGTGTTTTTGAGTAAAACAACAATAAAAACACAAAAAACAAGGCAAAAATACACATAAATAAAAAAGCAAAAAAATGTATCGGAAGGCTGGTTTGCGTTACTAGTTTCGGGACCCACCACAGGTCAAAATTGACTATAATAAGTCAATTCCTCATCAGACGCTTTGCCGACATCTTTTAGAATTCTGCAAGCATACTTTATTTAACTTTTAGCATAGATTAGACGAGAATCACAGCTACAAGAGAAACACAGCGCATGCAAAAATTCAAATTTCTTTGTTTTTTCCCTCTATATGCATTGCCAAGCCGTTGTGAGTCATTGATATTATACTATTTTTGCATAGCGCTTCGTTTGCAAGGTTTTTTGCCGAGACAAAACGAAGTAGCAAGCGCATTCGTATGTGTATCAGTTGGCTCTCTGAGATTTTCTAAATTTTTTGGTTTTGGAACAGATGATGATTTACATTATTAGCTACCAACAATGAAAATACATTGATGGTTGGAGCTTACTGTTCAGTGTTTTTGAGTAAAACAACAATAAAAACACAAAAAACAAGGCAAAAATACACATAAATAAAAAAGCAAAAAAATGTATCGGAAGGCTGGTTTGCGTTACTAGTTTCGGGACCCACCACAGGTCAAAATTGACTATAATAAGTCAATTCCTCATCAGACGCTTTGCCGACATCTTTTAGAATTCTGCAAGCATACTTTATTTAACTTTTAGCATAGATTAGACGAGAATCACAGCTACAAGAGAAACACAGCGCATGCAAAAATTCAAATTTCTTTGTTTTTTCCCTCTATATGCATTGCCAAGCCGTTGTGAGTCATTGATATTATACTATTTTTGCATAGCGCTTCGTTTGCAAGGTTTTTTGCCGAGACAAAACGAAGTAGCAAGCGCATTCGTATGTGTATCAGTTGGCTCTCTGAGATTTTCTAAATTTTTTGGTTTTGGAACAGATGATGATTTACATTATTAGCTACCAACAATGAAAATACATTGATGGTTGGAGCTTACTGTTCAGTGTTTTTGAGTAAAACAACAATAAAAACACAAAAAACAAGGCAAAAATACACATAAATAAAAAAGCAAAAAAATGTATCGGAAGGCTGGTTTGCGTTACTAGTTTCGGGACCCACCACAGGTCAAAATTGACTATAATAAGTCAATTCCTCATCAGACGCTTTGCCGACATCTTTTAGAATTCTGCAAGCATACTTTATTTAACTTTTAGCATAGATTAGACGAGAATCACAGCTACAAGAGAAACACAGCGCATGCAAAAATTCAAATTTCTTTGTTTTTTCCCTAATATTTCTTTCTCCAACTTTTAGTTAATTTACATATACATTTGGCGTTTGTTTAAAAGGCAACGAAAATATTTTGTTTCCTACAGTGGCAGAATTCTTTTCATCTTTAAATATGGCGGACCATACATGCATTTTAAATGTAGAATTCTTTTAGAAATTAATTAATACGATTTCACTTTTTTTTTTTAGAAACGTGCGGAAAAAATGCAACAATCAAAATAAAGGTCCAAAAATATGCATAATTAACTGCGCAAGTTTGCACGCAAACGTTCAAAAAGTTTACAACTTCGATTTCCGTAGCACCTGGATTTGATGTTTTTTTATGAATCGACCCAAAATAAGTCAGAAAAGTTATGTAAAATTTTTCGATATCGTGCATCGTTTTCGAGATTAAAAGTTTTAAGGAATCAAGTCTAGCTGTCAATTTTTTAAACGGTAAAAGGAGTTTTGATGTTGTTGATATTGTTGCTATTGGTGGTGATGATGTTGTTGGTTTCGTTGGTATTGTTGTTGTTTGTGTTGGTGTTTTGACAAATTATTCACACTCTTTAATCCTCGATATCTTCAAAACAATGTGAGATATCGAAAAACTTTATTAAATTTGTTTTGTCTTACTTTATGTCGTTTTATATGAGACCATAGTCAAATCTAACTTTTCTTGAAATTTCTTCAATATTCTCGTATAGTTTAAGCATTGATAACACAGAATCAAAGTGAGATACTAAAAAATTGTACATAATTTTTTCGTATTTTGAGTCGAATTATAAAAACATTGTTAAATCGAGAAACCACGGAAATCGAAGCATTCGCTCAAAAAATGTTTTCCCAATTAAGGACCCTAGCACCGTTCAAAATTTTGCCGACTCGTCAACGAACCGACTCGACTAAATTTTTCATAGCATGGTTAACGAATGTGTTAATTTGCCTAAGTAAAAACGCAAACACAACCTCACTTCAAATGTCAAAATCAAGCGAATGTGAAAACGAAGAAGCATGGCTGCCGAGTCGGCTAAAATTCGTTCGCCGCAAATGCCAAAATCCGGCGAATGAAAAATGTATGTGACAACTTAACGAATGTATCAGATTTGGATAAATAAAAGTATCGCTTATTTTTGGCATTGTAAAATCAATTAGTTGTCAAATTTTTGACTAAAACAGAAATAAAAGCTTTTTTACTCCTTGGATTACAGAAAAAAAATTAAAAAACATTGACCATTAAAAAGTAAAAAAACCGAGCCTTTTGTTTTTGGTCACCATTTGTTTTATGATCTTAGAAAATGCCCTTTGTTGTTTTATGTAATGGTTAATGAAAACGGCATCGTATTTATGATAAGCATTTATTCATTTCTCAATTAGAAAAAGCACTGTTTTGGGTGCTTTATACTTTTAGCCAAGGCTGCATGTCGTTAAAATTTTTGGAAGTATATCATTTAGTGGTGGGTGGTTTCAATCGAATCGATAATTTATTTGCCTGTTCAGATGCGTTCAGTGAGCATTAGGCCTGTTTCTTTTGACTCGTATATACAATTGTTTTAATTTTGAAATTGCGATAACTCGCTTCGTTTTCCACATATCGAAGTTTAAAGAATACGAAAAACTGAAGAAATTTCAGGGGAAAATAGATTTGACAATATTCTCAAATCAAACGACCCGAAATCAGTCGAAAAAAATCAAATAAAATTTTACAATATCTCCGGCCTGTTCCGTAATCTGCGTGGTTTCAATTACTTTTCACTTAGGAGGCTTTGTTTTGAAGATATCGTGGATTAAAGAGTGTAAGAATAGGTACTGAATAATTTTCAAAACATCAACACAAACAACAACAATACCAACGAAACCAACAACAACGTCACCACCACCATTAGCAACAATAACAACATCAAAACTCCTTTTACCACTTAAAAAATTGACAACTTGACTTGATTCCTTAAAACTTTTAAACTCGATTTTTCGAAAACAAAGCGTGATATCATAAAATTTTACATAACTTTTCTGACTTATTTTGGGTCGATTCATATTTATGGTGATTTTGCTTTTTTTTGTTTTTTTTTTTTTTTAAATGTTCGTCAACACTTAGGACTTAGTCCTTTAAGGTTATAAACCCAGTGAAGGAGAGAAGGAAAAAGGTGAGGAGGATAGTTAGAGATTTGGTTGGAGAGGAAAAAGTGAGAGGTGACGATGCGCGTTAATTTTAAATTTCTGTAAATTATAGGTTGAAGGGAATACTTATGATGGCAAATCATTCCAGGAAGTATCTTCTAAATGTTACTGTGCGCCCGAAAGCAGACTTTAGGGTGTAAAGGTTAGCGGATGAACGCGTGTTACGGTTGAATTGAGTTACTGGAGGGATGCTATGTTTATGTTATGTTTATTAATCACCAAATAGTTGTACAATGAGACTTATAGGGCTATTCTGGCGACAGTATTAGAGCTGCCAAACAGCTCACCACAGTCTTCACTGCTACGAAAGTAGTAACGAAGATGTTTTTGGTAGCATTTAGAAAGCTCTTTTTCCGTCTTTATGAATACGACTTTTAATACCTGCTACGTAGGAGTTCTTAGAGCGATCTTAAAGCTATTAGTTGCTTTCTGTCAGGTTTTTATTATGTGAAAAGTGAAGGATTAAGAAAAATTTTATTTTATTGCTTGTTTATAATTTTTTATCATAAAACAGCTGGGCTTAATGTTAGATTACACTATGCAACAGCCAAATCTCCCAGTGAATGCCACTATCCATTTCATATGTAGAATGGGCTGCTGATTCTGAAAATCGCATTATTTTTTTTTTTTTATTTCGTGTCGTTTTCGAGATATCGGTCATTTTCGGTTTTCGGAGCAAAAAAAAAAAGATAGTTCCATTTAAATACAAATATCTCAAGAACTAATGTTTGTATTCAAATGTATTGTATGTCATATTAAAGGTAATTAAATTACCTACAAATAATATTCACTTCTTCTTGTATAAATCTGCAGTTGATTTTGATTTTTTGTTACTTTTTTCGAAAAAAAAAAAATGTTTTTGTAGAAATCAATTTATTTTGCCGAAACTAACAAACCAACCAAAAAGTGATGTGAATATCATTTGAAGGTAATTTAATTACCTTTAATGTGACATATAATACGTTTGAATACAAATATTGGTTCTTGAGATATTTGTATTTAAATGGAACTATCTTTTTTTTTTGGTCCAAAAACCGAAAATGACCGATATCTCGAAAACGACACGAAATAAAAAAAAATAATGCGATTTTCGGAATCAGCAGAATAATGGCATTCCCTGGGGAAATTTTTACTCATTTGTTGCATAGTGTTATCAACTGTTAATATTTTTTTTAAACCTGATTTTGCTTATGAAGCTTTTAATTTTAAAAAATAATATGTAATCAAAAATGTCTGGTCGGATCTACTTTCGGAGATATAGCCATAGAAAGATCGGGATATAGCTTTAATAAAAACTGGTATAAGTTCGGAACCCCTGGTTGGATTTTAATAATATTGGTATAATATGAAGGGTATTTAACTAACAAAATCGTTGTACAAAAATTTTAAATCCGAGTCAACATTTTCGAGATATGGCGTATTTTCAAAAATTTTGACCAGTTTTTTATTTTTAAAGCACTATTTTTCCAAAAAATATCTGATTAACCTATAGCTTTTGTAACAAATTATGGAATCCTAATCAATTTCATTTGATTTGATATGCAATTTATACCTCATTTCCTTCATCAGCACATTTTTTATAGGAAAACAAAAAAGTAAGCCAATGAAATTTTCATGAACAACAACAACGGAAACTTGGAATTTCGCTAGCAAACTAGGTGTTGGATATATTATGGACTGATCCGCGGCCGAAGACCGCCGCTAAGCCGCTATTGGATGTTAGGGAGTTTTAAATCCTGAGCAGCGCCCACTTACCCTACTCTTATGCAAAATTTCTGTGGGAAAAAAAAATCAGCCCAAATTTCAGAAATATCGTAATATCTCGAAAACTACGAGCCAGACTTCAAAAATTTTGTGATCAGTATTGTAGCTTTTTAAATTACTCTAAAAACAAAAAAACTGGTAAAAATTTTCGAAAATTCGCCATATCTCGAAAACCATTTAAAACTTTTGCATAACGGTTTTATAGCCAGCTAAAATACCTTTCATATGACACCAATATTATAAAAATCCATCAAGAGATTCTGAATTTTACCGGTTTTCATAAAAGCTATATCCCGATCTTCCGATGGCTATATCTCCGAAAGTAGATTTGACCAGAACTTTCTGTTGTTGTAATTAATTTTCAGAGCCCTATTTGGGCAAAAAAAAAAAAATAAAAAAAAAACAACAACAGTTTTTAAAGTAAAATTGTTGCCTAAGGTTTGGCAGTTGTTAAATTTTTATTTGTGTGAGTGATAATGAAAAAGTGAAAAACAAAATTATAATTATTTTGGTTTGATATTTGAAAACATGTAGCAACAATTTCTGCACAATATTATATGGCGGCGCGCAAGAAGAACTTATTTTGCATGATTCAATAACAATGGTTATGGCAAGTTGTCAAAATAAAAAAATGAAACCCGGCATTTTGCCTTTCTATCTGTCAAAAGTCTAGAATCAGAACATAAAATTTTGACATTTTCGTAGTTTAAAAATTATAAAAAGATGTTATTTTGCACAATTTGACAAATTCACCACTAAAGCTTTTGTGTGGTGAATTTATGAGCTTTTTTTAAAAGATTTCTGCGCCAGAATACCGAATGTCTTCGGGAGTCTTAAAACATCTTAGAAGTAATTCTGGCATGTATTCCGGAAGACTTTCTGCTGTCTTAGCCGGAATAGCCCTATTAGTACATCATATGATATTAAATTCAGTTAATTTACGTAAAATATATTTAAAATGCAGAATTCATTAAATTGATACAGCTAAAAGGAACGCCTTATAATTTTAAATACTAAAATAAATAACTTAAAATATAAACTAACTGTAAATCGTTGATAAGTCAGAAGCAGAGAAAAACAATTTACATCTATTAAGAAATCCAAGACAACTTGCACCACCTTTCGCAGCATCCATTATTTGTTGATTCCAACGTAAATCAGCGCTGATGTTCATGCCAAGCATAGTCATTTTTGATTCTTTAATATCTAATCCTTTCATTTTAAGTTTGGGTAGGTTTAGATCCCACTTAAGGAAAAGTAGACAACAATGCGTTTTTGACGCATTAAATTCAACTCGATTTGCGGTACACCAGTTGATTATTTTTTCGATGTCAGAGTTTAGTTGAATTGACATTTGCTGACGTTGAGACTCAACGGCCTGGAGTTCTAAACGAGGTGTTGGTAATGAATCGGCAAAGTCTAAAGTGCTGTCATCTGCAAATGAATGAATAGGATTGTAGGTAACTGAGAGAAGTTCGTTTATAAATATAAATATTATTACAATATTGAGGTACTCCAGCACTTGTTGAAAATGGATTAGAAGTATAACCATCAAGCACAACCTGTATTGATCGGTTACATAGGAAACATTGTATCCATTTTAAAAAAGTATCACCAACACCAAAAGCTTTTAATTTGTTTAAAAGGGCAGAGTGCCAAACCCTATCAAAAGCTTTGGATATATCTAGCGCAACAATTTTACATTCACCATGCTGATGAATGTAATTATTCCATTTATCACTAAGGTATGTCAAAAGGTCACCTGTTGAACGTTGCTTTCTAAAACCATATTGATGGTCACTAAGTAAACTGTTTTTTTCTAAATAACCCATGAGATGATGATTCACTAAGCTTTCCATGACCTTTGAAAGTACTGAGGTTAAAGCTATAGGTCTCCTTAAATATACCTTGACAATAAGACAAATGAAAAAGTTTGCGCAGAGGTCTGGCAAGGGACAAAGAACATATTTTTAAGACTAGAGGTGAGATCCCACCAGGCCCTAAGGATTTGTTATTTTTGAGATTTTTAAGTACCTTAGCTACTGCACTTGTTCGAAAATATAAAGGCTGCAAAAAATGTTGAACAGGGCTTGGGTTGGGTGGGGTGAGAGAACTGTCTGATCGCGTAGAGTTAGCTGCAAATAGTTCTGCTAGCAGATTGGCTTTTTCACTTGAATCCGTAATGTTTCAATCATCAAAAACTAGAGCTGGTATTGCCGAAGATGTTGAACCTTTAATTCTTTTAATGAAAGACCAAAAAGATTTGCTGCCCTTAGGACATTGCAATATTTTTTGCCAAACTGATTGGTCGCGTAGAAATTTGGCGTGTTTTAGAATGGCCTTAAAGTCATTTCTAGCAAGTATAAAGAGGTGTCTGTTTTCCGTATTATGTTTATGGCGCCAACGGGTAAAAGCCTCTTCTTTTTTCTCGATGGCAGCAGCACAAGCTGAATTGAACCAAATCTCTTCTTTAGGTTTCAGACTTACGGATTTAGATGGAATAAAGATTTTCATGCCGTACAAAATCATGTCCGTAATCATGTCAGCAATGCCATTGATATTGCTTATTAGAAAACATAGAGACCAGTTAAAGGCTTTGAAGAATGCGTTAAGTTCATCCCAATCAGCATTTTGGTATTGCATAATTTTCCTTCTAGGGTACCTCATAGGAGCCATTGGCTGGGTGTGGGAGACTTTTGCGGTTATCAGACAGAGGTCAGAAGTTCCTAACGGAGATAACACATCCATTGAGTAGTTTTGTGGATGAGTGGTCAAAAATAGATTAAGTATGTTCCGACTGTGCGTGTGGCTTTGTCAGTTCACTGCGTTAGGTTATTTGAGGCAGCAAAAATCTCAGTGTGAAGTCCTTCAGCTGTTGTTGGATCAGAATGGAGAAGCCTGCTGGAATTGTAGACATTAAAATCACCTGCGGCTATGATTTCACTAGTGGGAAAAGGGGTCATAATATTAGTTATTGAGTCCGAAATACGTACGTAAGTATTTTCAATATTTGAATTTGGACTTCGATAAAAAAGATTAAAGTTAGAAATTTGTTTCCTATTTATGTTTACTATTTTGCAGAAAAATCCGAATTTTGTCGGGCTAACTCCAATTTTAACTATACTAAAGTTCGCCTTGTGACCGAAATTCGCCCATTTCGATTTGACCATAAAATAAAGGAAAAAGTTTTTATACCCTTCCTTGGTCGATAAAACACAAAAAAGTTTTAATATTCTTCCTTAGGGTTCGGGTTATCTGCATCGGTGCAGCAGCTAAGTTGCAATATCGTACTTTTCATTTAGATGCGTGTAACTCCTACTAAAGAGCAAACAGTTTTTGATATCTATCTATACCAAAATTCATAAAAATCAATCATGTTATCGTGCTATATAGTGCTAACTCTATATCTATACCAAATTTCATAAAAATCGTATGCAGTATTTTCGCCGAGAGAGCGTTTTTTCCATTTAGGGGCGTGGCACTGCCCACTGAAAATATAATGGTAATTTTATCGTTCCTTAGTGCCAATCCTATCTCCATACCAAATTTCGTTGAAACCGATGCAGCGGTTTAGCTGTGAGAGCGTTTTTTTCATTTAAGGGCGTGGCACCACCCACTGAAAAACATAATGGTCATATTATTGTTCCTTAGTGCTAACCCTATCTCCGTACTAAATTTCGTTAAAATCGATGCAGCGGTTTAGCCGTGAGATCGTTTTTTCCATTTAGGGGCGTGGCACCTCCCACTTTAAAAACAAATATAGTTCTATGCACTGCTCCTCCTCACAACCTTTCCAACAAAAAAAAAATCAAGCAAATCGGTTGAGATTTAGGTATAGAAACAGGGACCTAACCGATTTCGTTTGCCTATTTATATATAGATTTTGAAATTTTGAAAAGAATTTTTGTAATCTTTTTTTTTTATAGATAAAACATACATGATATCGACGGCTTATATTCAATACACTCTATCTACAAAAACACAATTTTTCAGGAGAGCAAAAAAACTATTTTATTCGCTATTTTTTATAGTGTTAATCAAACGAAGTACTACGATATTAATTAAAAAGAGCCACTAGATTCTTCAAATAAAAAAATTAAAAAAAAACCTTAGTTATTCGCCTTATTATAGCAGATAGAGGATATTGCAATTCAAATATAATATAAAATTCGTGTTCAAACAAGCAGATAGAGCCTATTGCACAATAATAAAAACCAATTTTTTTATGAATTATTTATTAATAGATGGTTTTTTAGCAAAAGAAAACTCAAAATAGGTTAGGCGCCTGGCGGACTTGAGAATGCAAAATATGAGAACCGAAACCTGAGCTCAGATTATTATAGGTCCTTATTTTTTATAGCCGTTTATTTTGAACTTTGATCTGCTTATTATGAATCTAAACTTGGTTTTTTCTATCATGTAAAGATCCTGAGTTATCCTTGCTTATAGCTTGCTATATAGCTCTAAGTAGGCCTCAAAACAGTGATTTTTGGACTTCTAAGAAAAGATAACTCAGAATTCTTACATGATAGAAAAAATCCTAGTTAAGATGCGTAATAAGGAAATCCCAGTTAGTGATGAGCAAAATTAGTCTTGGTCTTGGTATCGGTATTAGACCAAGACGCTGATATCATTGCTAGACCAAGACTTTTGTGGTCTTGGTCTTGCTCAGGATTATCATCAAGACAAAGACTGCTTTTTAGTCTTTCGAATTTATAGTTAATAGGTGTGTCACGCCCGTTTCAAGCATAAAATCATATCTCAATTCAAAATTTGGCTTCTTTGAGACCAAGACTTAATGACCAAGACACAATATGCAAGGACAAGACCAAGACCGCTATGATCTTGGTCTTGGTTTGCTCACCACTAATCCCAGTCCACCATAAACTGCTATGAAAAACTAGAGCGCAAGACTATGGTAGGCCTGGGCGGGGAGTAGGGAATAAAGACCCTTGCTCCTGGGTATATCTACTTTATAGTTACTTGGGGTACTTTATATAAAAATCTGAGCTCAGATTTCAGATCTCATGTTTTGCATTCACAAGTCCGTTTGGATACCGCTCTAATATCCAGTTTCTTTTGACTCGTATATACAATTGAGGAGTGGCCGTACCAAAGGGCCTAAGTACCATTTCGAGGCAAAAGTAATCTCATACATATTATGTGCCATAATAATCAGTTATTTGACCGGTATAATTTTTTAACATAATGCCAACAATTCCACGCCATCGAGTCAATTTTTCGTGAAAGCAGAAAACAATTATTATCATTTCTAACAAAATGTCACCCGATTCATATTATGACACAACTTTTGCCTCAAGTTTAACCGATCACGCCCATTTTTGATCCCAGATAGCCTAGTAATATTGTTTTCATCTGTACCAAATTTCATGCGTCTAGCCTTATCTGTTTGTTTACAGAAGGGCCAATCACGACTCAGCAGGGCTATCAAGGTTCAACATACAAAACTGACAAAATCAAGAAAATTTATTTTCGCCATTTGGAGCCGATTGACGACCGTTTGTCATGACCTTGTATATAACGGTCACCCAATAAACATTATAGAATGAAAAATCTTGAATTTTCATATGTAGATAGAGGATATTGCATTTCACAAAATCGATTGCTGTAGATAGTGAATTTCTTTAAATGGAAAAAAGTAGCTCTGGAAGCAAGTTTTTCGTTTGGAATTAATATCATAGATGCCATTTGTCTCAATGAAGGTTTTACCATCAAAAACTAATTTTCGTGAAAATCGTAGATAGAGGGTATTGAATATAAGCCGTCGATATAATAATATGTGTGTATATTAATAATTTTCAATATTTGTTAAAATAATAAGCAAAATTAATTTTCATATGTCGACTAAAAATATTGGTTTTTTGCCATTTTTTTGAAAACCGGTCCATCGATTTTTTTTACTTAGTCTTATATTCTTTAAAATTTAATATGATTTCATAATATATACACTAGAGTGGTCCAAAATCCGAAAGTGTTAAAAAGTCAAGGTGCGCGCGACTTTTCTGAATCCTTGGATCCTGCTGATTACAAAAAGTGCTTTGGAATCAAAAAAAAATTGCGTTTAGATATTCCGCAACGAGCTTGAAGGTACTTTTTTAGGAATTTTTGAGTTTTTGAGTTCTCTTTTTAATTTAAACGCTATACCTTTTGAACCAGATAAAATATTTGCAAAAATTAAATTGCATTTTGTTAGGAATATTTTGAGCCATGTTTTGCATCAATAATAATTAATCTACTTTTTGCCAATTTTTTTCAGCAGCACTTTAAACTTAAAAATTTGTTAATTTTTTGAGGTGTTTGCACTTTCAACAACCGATTTTTTTCTTATTTTGCTCTAGCAAATTTTTTTAATCATTTTTATATTTTTATGCATTAATTTATCTTTAAAATAATTCCAACAACTAAGCTATTAGTAACACTTTTACTCACTAAAAACTATTAAGTATAATTAAATTAGACTCAAAAAAAAAATACATTTTAGTGTTTTCAAGGCATTGAAATAAGATATCTCAATGGGATGACTTAAGATACCACTTGTTTTTTATAAAATCATTAGTTGATAATCTTCTGAGTAAAACAACATTCTTTGCAATAACGAAATTTTTGCACTTCTTGTTTTTTTTGGCAAAACAGATTAACAGATAGTTTTCATAGATCTTCTAAAAAAACTAAAAAAAAATTTTGTCAAAAAAAAACTAAAATAGCCATTTTCGATGTATTTGTTACTGTTGATTCCGAATTCAGTCTCAAAATTGCTCTATCTTGTACGGTTAAGGAGATATTCAAACATAAAAGTATAAAAAACACCGTTTTTGCTCTTTTTAAAGTGATATTACAAGTCAAGGTTACTTTCGGCCACAAAAAATGGTATAGTGGTTAAAAGTACCAGTCTGTTTCTTTAAAATCCAATTTAAATTATACCGATATCTTTTTTATTCTCGGAGTTATCCTAACTTAAAAAGTTGAAAAAGTGCAAAAAAAACGTTTTTTTATTATTTCTGCTTACGATATTTCAGAGGATTAAAGAGATATCGATTTAATTTAAATTGGGTTTTCAAGAATAATGCCTTCACTCTTATTTTCAATACCAAGCTGAAAGTTACCATGTCCTTATATAACAGCTTCAAAATTATCAAAAACGGTGTTTTTTGCATTTTTAGTTTAGGATATCTCTAAAACCGTACAAGATAGAGCAATTCTGAGACCGGATTTAGAATTTTTATGAACAAATACATCTTAAATGACTATTGTTGTTTCTGTTTCACCAGGAAAATTTTAAACTCAAAGTTTTTTTTTTGGCCAAATTTGATTAAACTTTACGGTTTTTAGCAAGTAAAGTGAAGCTGGTGGCTTAGTTGTTGGAGTCAGTTGATAGATAAATTAATGCGTAAGAAAATAGAAACATAAAAAAAATTCGCATGAGCAAAATAAGAAAAAAATCGGTTCTTGATGCAAATACCTCAAAAAATTAACAAATTTTGAAGTTTAAAGTGCTGCTAAAAAAAATTGAAAAATACAACATTAATTATTATTAATGCAAAAAATGGCCCAAAATATTCTTAACAAAATGCAATTTAATCTTTGCAAATACCTTATCTGGTTCAAAAGATATAGCGTTTAAATTAAAAATAGTACTCAAAAACTCAAAAATTCCTAAAAAAGTAACTTCAAGCTCGTTGCGGAATATCTAAACGCAATTTTTTTTTGGTTCCAAAGCACTTTTTGTAATCAGCAGGATCCAAGGATTCAGAAAAGTCGCGCGCACCTTGACTTTTTAACACTTTTGGTTTTTCCATACAAAATTTGGACCACTCTAATATACACATTTTAAGCATTATTTGTTAAAATATATTCATTTCAATTTTAACAGTTTTTTGGCTTTTTTTCGAAAACTGCTCTAACGATTTTTTTAAAAATTCACCAAAATATGCCGAATTTTATAGGCTTCCATAATATGAAATAACACCAGAAGGGCATTGTTATCGTCATTTAAATTCTCAGAACAGCGCCGTGCTTTTTGAACGAAGTACATAGATTTAATCGCGCAAACTTGCCTTGATATCTCGAAAACGAAGAGATATTTTGTAAGATTTTATTTAAAATTTTCGACTAATTTCGGGTAGTTTTATGTGAAAATATTGTCAAATCTATTTTCCCCTGAAATTTCTTCAGTTTTTCGTATTCTTTAAACTTCGATATCTGGAAAACGAAGCGAGTTATCAATATTTCAAAATTGACACAATTGTATACACGAGTCAAAAGAAACCGGCCTAATGGTCACTGAACGCACCTGCTGAACAGGCAAAAAAATGTGGGATTTCACATATATTTGCAGATCGAAACAAGAAATTGAAAATGAGTGAGTGGTCAATATTTGATGTTCAATATAAAATGTTTGCCGGACGCTTGTTGCCGCTAAAACACATTTCTTTTTGGTAAAACAAAATTCTCACTTGTCTGGTTAAGCCTAAGGTTAAATTGGAAGCGACTACGTGCGAAAACTAATTCGTACACAAAAACATGTTCCAATAAAAATAAATAAAATTAATTTTACAATATTCATCTCATTGTAGTAGTCATCTTACTCGACCCAAAATCTTACGACTAATGCCCTATCCACAACCAATACAGGAACAGGTGCAAGTGAAACAGTTGGTTGAAATGTGATGAGTTAGAGCAGAACAGAAAATTCTATTTTACCGCTGCAGGATTTGAGAAAAATAGTAAAGAGAGTAAAAAAAAGCTGTTTGATTTTATGCAAAGCAGTTGCTTGTTCACTTGCTGCGTGAACATGCTTGTTCACTTGCTGCGTGAACAGGAAAACAAGCTAGTGACAATTTTTTTTGTAATGTGGGTAGTAAACGGACACATTTAGAAGTAGTCAGTACCATACTCATGTTGAAAATATATAAAAAGTATAATTAAAAACATCTGATTGTCTTAAATATGTCTTAAGTACAGTAAATACCAAACTAGAGCATTTCTTCAATGTCTGAAATTCCATTGAAAGCTTTTTATTTTGCATTAGCTACAAGCAAGTGAAGCAGACCTGCACAGCTACTGACACAGTTGAACGCTTATCTGTGAATAAATACGTATACTTAAAGATTTTGAGCAAAAAAGCTCAAGTTCCCACGGGCATTTTTTAAGGCACTATTTTTCCAAAAACTAATTTATTAACACATAGTTTTAGTAATAAATCATGAATGCCCAATTTATTTCTTTTCATTTGATTTGTAATTTGTACCTGATTTCCGCCATTAGCATATTTTTTTATAGGAAAACAAGAAAAATAAATCAAAGAAATTTTTATGCAATTTAGCAAAACATTACAATAGTACCGAAAATTCGGCTTATCTCAAAAATCATGACTCGGATTAAAAACTTTCGTTAAAGCCAGTTTAAATACCAAGGGGTTCCGAACTTATACCGGTTTTCATAAAGCTATATCTCGATCTTCTGATGGCTATATCTCCTAAGAAAAGTTGTTCAGAATAGTCCCAGAAATCTTACTTTTTCCGGTGTTCTACAGAATCCCAACCACCCTGCATATAAAAAAGTTGCGAGTACTTCGGTTACATGTAGATTTAGCAAGAAGAATTAAGCATCACTATAAACTATTATTTGAAAAATGTCAAACTTATTTGAAAAATAATTTAAATTAAACACAAACAAGGAATGAATTTTAACTAAGATCGGCGCCAGCAAAATGGTAAATTAAATTATTATTTTACGCCTTAATTTTCTTACAAAATCGCATCCAATATAACCTTAGACTGAGACGATTTCACCTAATTAAGCACCATGTTTGTCGGCGTAATAAATAGCACAAAAATATTTTATTAAACGCAGCTGAGAAAATTCTTTCAGTGTAAATGTGCACATATTTTCATACCTCTATTCAGTATAGCCAGAAAATAATCTCATTGTTTTTTAAAAAAAAAAAAACTAGTAAGGGTGTACCATTTGGCCTGGCCAAACATAAAATACCCTACACTGTAGTATTTTAAAAATTTTGCTTATATGGGAGGTGCCACGCCCTTTTCACCCAGTTTTTGTTGAGAGCTTGCATTTATAGTTCTTATGCCCTATCCACAACCAATACAGGAACAGGTGCAAGTAAAACAGTTAGTTAAAATATCATGAGTTAGAGCAGAGCAGAAAATTCTATTTTACCGCTGCAGGACTTGAGAAAAATAGTAAAGAGAGTAAAAAAAGCTTTTTGATTTCATGCAAAGCAGTTGCTTGTTCCCTTGCTGCGTGAACAGAAAAACAAGCTAGTGACAATTTTTTGTAATTTATGAAACAAACGGATGTATTTAGAAGTATTCGGTACCATACTCACGTTGGAAATATACCAAATGTATAATTAAAACCTTCGGACTGCCTTACATTTTTCTTTAACACATTATTGTTATAATTAGTTTCGTTTTATTACATATATCTATTTATATAAAAATGATATTTGTATGTTTGTTATTTATGGACTCGGAAACTAACACACCGATTTGAATGAAATTTTCACAATACCTTAGCATTATAGAAAGCTAGGTAATGGGCTAAAAAAGAAGGTAGTGCCACACCCCCTAAAAATTAATTCGTAATAGCTCTAAAACTACTTAAAGCAGATAATTGAAATTTGGTACATGTATAAAGTGAAATAGAAGAAATAATTTTTACTGAAAAAAAGGGCGGTGCGACGCCCCTCTAAAAACTAATTTGTAATAGCTCTGAAACTACTTGTCGCAGATAACACAGTTTTACACAAAAAAAAATGTCATGGCGTTTTGACCAAACTATGTGTTTCCTAGGGACTTTGATGTCTTGAATCTGAATCCCGGGTCCGTTTTTTCCAAAACGTCTGAGAAAAAAGATTTCAAGGTCATATGTAGGTCAAAATGGGGTTCATGTGTCGTCAAGTGATAAATTCGCTAAAACTCTGAAACTAATTTTTAATCATTGAGCTCTTAGGTCTTAAAAAGAATATGTGATCAAAAAGGCTATCTCGGACCTAGTTTCGGAGATATAGCCATCGGAAGATTAGAATATGTATCTTGTATGAAAACCGCTATAAGTTGGGAACTCCTGGAGGAATTTGGAAAATATTGGTGTCATATGCAAGGTATTTTATTGTTTTTGTTATTGCTGTTGTTGTTTTTGTTGTTGGTGTTGTTGTTGGTGTTGTTGTTTTATTTGTTGTTGAAATTGAAAAATTTCACAAAATTTCAAAAAAGCTCATATCTCGAAAACTATGAATCCAATTGAAAATATGCTCAAAACATTTTTATAGGCTGTCAAAATACCTTTCGTATGACACCAATATTTTGCAAATCCATCCAGGGGTTCCCAACTTATAGCGGTTTTCATGGAAGATATATCCGGATCTTCCGATGGCTATATCTCCAAAACTAGGTCCGAGATACCCTTTTTGATCACATATTCTTTTTAAGGACTAAGAAATCAATGATAAAAAATTGGTTTCAGAATTTTAGCGAATTTATCACTAAACGACACATGAACCCCATTTTGACCTACATATGACCTTGAAATCTTTTTTCTCAGACGTTTTGGAAAAAAACGGACCCGGGATTCAGATTCAGGATGTCAACATTTTTTTTTTGCAAACCTGTGTTATCTAAAAAAAAAGCTTTTAGTACAGCGTTTTAAAGCTTTTGCTTATATAAAAAGTGCCACGCCCTCTTTTCCGAATCCGCCTAGTTTTTGCTCAGAGCTTGCGCTAGTAATTCGTAATATTTAAGTGCATTTTGGTTGAATTGTTGTGAAAAATACTCCTAAAGTTGCATTTTGAATATATTTTTTGTATGGGCGGTAGGCGTGTCCGTTGACCGATTTCGCTCATTTTCCATCCCACGAGCTAACTTTTGCGACAAAGCCAACGCCCCAAATTTCATCATGGTAAGTTGTTCCGTACAAAATATTTTCACGCACAGCCAGCCACCCAGCCAGACAGACGGACATGGATATATCGACTCAGGAGGTGACGCTGATCAAGAATATAAATACTTTTCTATATCTGCCACGCCTCCTTCTCTGCGTTACAAACGGAAGGACAAAGTGAATATACTCTGGGTGAATATATAGGGTATAAAAAAAATGGCGGAAACATAAACTAGCTATCGCGCTTAGCGCATGAACTTGTAACACAATCCGTGCTCTCTTAAGTTTTTACGCTTTTTTGGTTGGAATGATGGCGCCATGAGTTTCGCGTTTTTTTTTCTCCTTCACCCAACGGGTTGCGCTTCTAGGGAAGCAAGAAGCTGCTTCCAGTGCTGTTCTCACTGCTTATCTTTTTCAACACAGCATGTTCTAGCGGAGATGTACATCTTCAGATGCACATGAAATACGCTTCAAGTACGCTTCCGTGGGAGGACATTTGGAAGCATATGAAATACGCTTCCGTGGAAGTTTTTCAAAATTTTAAGATCCATTTCACAAAAATTCATTTTTTTCTGTAACTTTTGGTAGATTTATTAACTTTTGTTAGCAATAAAAAAAATAGAATTTGGAAAATTTTGTATGCTACTAGAGATGTGCTTCTATTGCGCTTTTTTGGAGGCAGCTTTATTTCTTCCCGTTGGGAAATTTTTTATACCCTACACGCAAGCTATATGGACTTTAGAGTAGAATATGCGCGAAGTCTGGTACAATATATTAAGGAATACGTACCAAGAGTATTCATCTACACGTGAAAAAATCGTGCAAACTTTCCATTTTTCCACTCTCGAGCTTAATTGGGGAAAAATTTTTCAGCGAATGCTTCGATTTCCATGGTTCCTCGATTTAACGATGTTTTTTAAAATTTACTCAAGATAAGACGAAAAAATTATGTACAATTTTTCGATATCTCACTTCGTTTTTGTGTTCTCAATGCTTAAACTATACGAGATTTTTGAATAAATTTCAAGAAAAGTTTCATATAAAACGACATAAAATAAGACAAAAAAAATTACTAAAGTTTTTCGATATCTCACTTTGTTTTGAAGATATCGAGGATTAATGAGTGTAAGAAAAGGTACTGAATAATTTTCAAAACACCAACACAAACAACAACAATACCAACGAAACCAACAACAACATCACCACCACCATTAGCAGCAATATCAACAACATCAAAACCATGATCAAAACACCTTTTACCCTTTAAAAAATTGACAACTAGACTTGATTCCTTAAAACTTTTAATCTCGATTTTTCGAAAACGATGCGTGATATCGAAAAATTTTACATAACTTTTCTGACTTATTTTGGGCCGATTTATAAAAAACATCAAGGTGCTACGGAAATCGAAGTCGTAAACTTTTTGAACGTTTGCGTGCAAATTTGCGCAGTTAATTGTGCGACTTATGGTGATTTTGGACCTTTTTCTGATTGTTGCATTTTTTCCGTACGTTTCTAAAAAATAAATTGTGAAATCGTGTTTATTTCTAAAAGAATGCTACTTTTAAAATGCAAAAATTAAGAACTTTTTGTCCGCCATATTTGAAGATGCAAAGAATTCTGCCACTGTAGAAAAAAAAATATTTCAACTGCCTTTTAAACGCCATATGTATATGAAGAACTCCACGCCAAGTGTACCAAAAAAAAAATTTTTTTTCTTCGATTTCGCTTAAATTTGGCAATATGGCACGGTGGTTTTTAAAAAATTTTAACTTTTTGAAATACCACCCGCGATTTTTTTCAGGGATAATGTTGGGGGACCCTTCTAGTATCTAAATCCGCAAACCGCGAAATCGAACGTCCAGCCGTTTTTTTTTTTTCGACCTATCAGTTTTTTTAACGATTTTTGAGTATGGCTCGGTGTGTATATACATATTATGTGCACATATATATGTATATACGTACATATATATACTTGTATATTAGGGGTGTTTTAGTGCACGAATTTTGGATTTTGATACTTGACACCCCTCAATTTTGTGAGGTTGGAAAAAAAAACTGAGTTTGCAAAGAAAATTTTGGGGGTGGGATGAGGGTAAGGGTTGGCTCATCGAGGTCAAAGATGAGAGAAAAGGAGAAACAATTTATTTACAGCCCTACAAGTGAGGCCACTTCTAGAGGGTTCAAATGTATGACCGACCCACATTTTTTTTCTCCCCAACATTTTTACCAAGCATACCTACCTCTTATCTCTTACCCCTAAGGGGGCTTCCATACAAAATTGACATTTTTAGGAAATCGACCCCCACCACTCCCAGGGTGCCCCTAGAAGGGTCAAATGTATAACCGGCCCCTAATATTTTTTCCTCCCCAACATTTTTTCCCACCTCACTTACCCTCTATCTCAAGCTCTTTAGGGGGCCCCCATACAAAACTGACGTCATAGACATAAAAAATATGAAAAGGAAATCGTCAATTAGGCCCATAACTGCCCAGGAGTCTCTCCTAGAGGTGTAAAATATACGACCGACCCCCATTATCCCCCCTCCAAAGTTTCACAGCTTACCTACCCCCTATTTCCAATCCTTAAGGGGGCTCCCATACAAAGTTACGCTTTTTTTAAAAACTGCCCCCACTACCCTAACTGGACCATGGGTACCCCTAGAAGGATCAAATGTATGACCGGCCCCCATTATTTCTAGGAAAATTTATAAAAAAAAAATGTATGGCAGCCCGTTTCAGGGTTGAAAATAGAGGGTAAGTATGTGGGGAAAAAATATAGATCGCGAAAAAATAATGGAGGCCGGTCATACATTTGACCCTTCTAGGAGTACCCGTGTGCCAGTTAGGGCAATGGGGACATTTTATATAAAAACAGTAACTTTGTATGGGAGCCCCCTTAAGGATTGGAAATAGGGGTAGGTATGCTGAGAAAAAATTTTGGAGGGGGGCTAATGGGGGTCGGTCAAATATATGACTCCTCTAGGAGTGACTTCTGGGCAGTTATGGGCCTATTTGACGATTTCCTTTCCATATTTTTCATGTCTATGCCATCTATTTTGTATGGGAGTCCCCTAAAGAGTCAGAGATACAGGGTAAGTACGTTGAGAAAAAATGTTGGGGAGGAAAAAATATTAGGGACCAGTCATACATTTAACCCTTCTTGGGGCACCCTGGGAGTGGTGGGGGTCGATTTCCTAAAAATGTCAATTTTGTATGGAAGCCCCCTTAGGGGTTAGAGATAAGAGGTAGGCATGCTTGGTAAAAATGTCGGGGGAGAAAAAATAATGTGGGTCGGCCATACATTTGAACCCTCTAGAGGTGACCCCTAAGCATTTGTAGGGCTGTATGTAAATTTTTTCTCTTTTTCTCTCACCTTTGACCTCGATGCGCCAACCTTTACCCTCACCCCACCCCCAAAATTTTTTTTCCAAACTCATTTTTTTTCCCAACCTCACAATAATGAGGGGTGTCGTGTATCAAAATATTGTTACTAAGGATCTCCATACATTCTTAAAACACCTCTATTGTATATGTATATGGGCAAATCCCAAAAACTTTTAACATTTTGAGAAAAAAAAAAGTCCGACATATTTTTTAAGGCACGTGGTTTTCTAGTATTCTACCGTGTTTTGGGAGTAAAAAATCATTAACGTTAATCACTTAAGTTACGCGGCGTAAAAAATAAACCATTTTGAATGAAATAAATTATTTTATTATTACTTTACAGTTTTATATCATATATAAACCTTTTATTATGACCGTACACAGACAAGAATATGTTAATATGTAAAAAATATATTATTTTAAGCAATTCTAAGCACTTTTTTTTTATAACTTTTTTTCGTAAAGTGCTTCATTTTCGAGTTAAAAAATTAAACTATTATTAAATTAAAAACACAATATATTTTTTAACTACAAATTAAAGCACTTGATTAAAAAATGTTATTTAAAAAAAAGTGCTTATAATTGATCGAAGAAGATGTGTGAATTTTTTCAGAATTGTTGGAGCGATTTTTGGATTTTCAAAAATAAAAAAATCCAAAAATAGTTTGATTGTCAAAAATCGAAAAATTCGTGTAGAATTAGCCAACGCCGTATGGTTTTATATTTGTGCCACAATAGGAAGAAACGTTCACAAAACATTTTTTGAATGTCAATATGATGTTTCTCGTGTGCCGTCGGTTTAAACGATTTTTCAGTCACATTTACGTTTTTTTGCCTCGAACATTTAACCCTGTATAACAAAAACGGTGCATGGCACACCAATTTGGTTTTCGTAGATCTTTTCTGTTTCAAAAATGCAATCTAACCCCACCATGAAAATCCTCAAATTCTAGACGGCGTGGCTGTAAAGTTGTTTTAAAGACTCGCATATGAAAAATTTTGAAATCGACGGACGCTTCTTTAGCACCCTGTAGTTTTTTATAGAAGCTAAGCACATATATTTGCATTATCCTATTCAAAAGGGGTATCGATTCAGTAGAGTTTTTACTGAAAACCAACATTCTAAAGTACACGGCGTGAGTACAGCATACAGATATAATCATAAAATATTGAAATTCTAGACGGCGTGGCTGTAAAGTTGTTTTAAAGACTCGCATATGAACAATTTTGAAATCGACGAACGCTTCTTTAGCACCCTGTAGTTCTTTATAGAAGCTAAGCACATATATTTGCATTATCCTATTCAAAAGGGGTATCGATTCAGTAGAGTTTTTACTGAAAACCAACATTCTAAAGTACACACGTGGTTATATCTATTCGTACAAGCTTTACTTCAGATTTTTTGTCTCATATGCTAACAATACACCTGTACAATGAAAATGATTCATATCCGTCATCTAAAATTGTATAAATTCAGCTCAGTGCCGCTATTCAGTATACGGACGCGGGATGTTGAAAGTTTTTGGGATTTGCCCATATATGTGTAATATATATATATGGATATATATATACATACATACATATAAAAGGTATCGTTTCCGCACCATTTATTTTTTAAAAAAATCGGTTTTTTCGTATTTAAGAAAAACACAAACAAAAACCGGAAACGAAAGTAGTCACTCCAGATGTGATTTTTGATGCTTAATCCGATTCCGGTATTAGAATTGCTCTATTACGTCTGGACTTTGAGATATCCTTACATATTTGTTTAAAGGACACCATTTTTTTCCTATTTTTGAAGTTATATAACAAGATAAGGTAATATTATGCCGTAAAATCTGGTATGATAGTTAATAGCCCTAGTTTTTTCCTTAAAAACTCAATCAAACCGATAACGATATCTTTTTTTTTGTCGGAGATATCTTTGCCTAAAAAGTTAATAATGTGCAAAAACACGATTTTTGGCTATATTGGATGTTATATGCAGGACACACAAAATTTTTTTGGGAATTTCTATTACCAGAAACATTTAGTAATTTCTTTTGGCTTTAAATTGAGCTATCAAATGTTTATCTGCAATATTTCTCTGCAAAGTTATGTTAACTTTAAAATCACACCATGAAACTTAAAGCGTACAGTACGTACGAAATTCGTCTGCTCTTTTTTACCAACCGACTAATCTAAAACTATTCTTTATCTTCAAAATGAGCTAACAAGTGGTCTTTTGTGATTGTTTTCCACAAAGTTATGACCATTTAAAAATTACATTATGGAGTGCAAACTCACAGTGTACGAGTATTCCTTATATTGCTGCAACATGTCGTCTTAAAATAGTCATAACTTTTTAGAAAACAATTACAAGAGACCACTTGTTAGCTCATTTTGAAGATAAAGAATGGTTTTATCCATATATATATTACATATATATACATATACAAGTATATATATGTACGTATATAAATATATATGTGTACATTAGAGTGGTCCAAATTCCGAAAGTGTTAAAAAGTCAAGGTGCGCGCGACTTTTCTGAATCCTTGGATCCTGCTGATTACAAAAAGTGCTTTGGAACCAAAAAAAAAATTGCGTTTAGATATTCCGCAACGAGCTTGAAGGTACTTTTTTACGAATTTTTGAGTTTTTGAGTACTTTTTTTAATTTAAACGCTATATCTTTTTAACAAGATAAGATATTTGCAAAAATTAAATTGCACTTTTGTTAAAATATTTTGAGTCAAATTCTGCATCAATAATAATAAATTTAGTCTTTCCCAATTTTTTTTAGTAGCACTTTAAACTTCAAAATTTGTTAATTTTTTGAGATGTTTGCACATTCAAGAACCGATTTTTTTCTTATTTTGCTCTAGCAAATTTTTTTTTTAAATTTATATATTTTTAAACATTAATTTATCTTTAAAATAATTTCAACAACTTAGCTTTTAGTAACACGTTTACTCACTAAAAACAATTAAGTATGATTAAATTGGGCTTAAAAAAAAATGTATTTTCATGTTTTCTAGGCATTGAAATAAGATATCTTAATGGGATGACGTAAGGTACCACTTTTTTCTCATAAATTCATTAGTTCCTAATCTTCTGAGTAAAACGACACTCTTCGCAATATCGAAACCTTGGCACTTCATGTTATTTTTGGGAAAATAGGTTAACAGATAGTTTTCATAGATTTTCTAAGGAAACTAAAAAAATAAATAAATCAAAAAGAAACTAAAATAGCCATTTTGGATGTATTTGTTGATGCTGATTCCGAATTCGGTTTCAAAATTGCTGTATCTTGTACGGTTAAGGAGATATTTTTACATAAAAGTATAAGAAACACCGTTTTTACCCTTTTAAAAGTGATATTACAAGTCAAGGTTACTTTCAGCCACAAAAAGTGGTATAGTGGTTAAAAGTGCCAGTCTGATTCTTCAAAATTTAATTTAATTTATACCGAAATCTTTTTTATCCTCTGAGTTATCCTTAGCTAAAAAGTTGAAAAAGTGCAAAAAATACGTTTTTTTGTAATTTCTGCTTACGATATTTCGGAGGAACAAAGAAATATCGATATAATTTAAATTGGGTTTTGAAGCAAAAGGCTGTCACTTTTAACTTCCATACCTGGCTGAAAGTTACCATGTTGTGATATAACAGCTTCAAAAATAGCAAAAACGGTGTTTTTTGCATTTTTAGGTTAGGATATCTCTGAAACCGTGTGAGATAGAGCAAGTCTGAGACCGGATTTAGAATTTTCATGAACACATACATCACAACTGATTATTGTTGTTTCTGTTTCACCACGAAAATTTTAAACTCAAAGTTTTTTTTTTGGCCAAATTTGATTATATGTTACGGTTTTTAGTAAGTAAACTGAAGCTTATAGCTTAGTTGTTGGAGTCATTTGATAGATAAATGAATGCATAAAAAAATAATAATGTAAAAAAAATTTGCTAGAGCAAAATAAGAAAAAAATCGGTTCTTGAATGTGCAAACACCTCAAAAAATTAACAAATTTTGAAGTTTAAAGTGCTGCTAAAAAAAATTGGGAAAGACTAGATTTATTATTCTTAAAGCAGAATTTGGCTCAAAATATTCTTACTAAAATGCAATTTAATTTTTGCAAATATCTTATCTGGTTAAAAAGATATAGTGTTTAAATTAAAAAAAGTACTCAAAAACTCAAAAATTCGTAAAAAAGTACCTTCAAGCTCGTTGCGGAATATCTAAACGCAATTTTTTTTTGGTTCCAAAGCACTTTTTGTAATCAGCAGGATCCAAGGATTCAGAAAGTCGCGCGCACCTTGACTTTTTAACACTTTTGGTTTTTCCATATAAAATTTGGACCACTCTAGTGTACATAATATGTATATACACACCGAGACATACTCAAAAATCGTTACAAAAACTAAAAGGTCGAAAAAAAAAACGTCTGGACGTTCGATTTCGCGGTTTGCGGATTAAGATACTAGAAGGGTCCCGCAACATTATCCCTGAAAAAAATCGCGGGTGGTATTTCAAAAAGTTAAAATTTTTTAAAAACCACCGTGGGTAGATCCGGTGCGCAAGAACAACAATCCGGGACGATTTGGTCCTAGTACCATTTGTCGTTAAAATAGGGGGTGTTGAAGTTGACGTTTTAGTCATTTTCATGAAAAGGGTGTTTTTTCAGAAATTTATAGCTTACACTAAAGTTTGTAAATTGATAGATCTAAGTCAATGGTCCCATTCACTTTGAAGTGTTCTTTTTACAAAAAAATATTTCTTGGTGAAAAAATTTTTTTACACTTTAAAATACTTTTGAATTTTTTTTAAAAAAAGCCCCCTTAGATTTTTTTTAAAAGTACCTTAAATAAAATCATAATTTATAAGCTTTAAAATGATGCATGACTCAAGATGGGATTCGAACGCTATATGGGAGTTTTTGGCTTTTGAACGGCCGTGGCAGAACAAAATCTTTTTTTACTCGAGAGGAAAACATCTTACGTAAAAAGTGTACTGAGCAAAAAAGGCTTAGAATCATCTAAGAAATGCGTGTGAATTTTTTTGGAACTTTTTAAAACTTTTTTTTTTGAATAATTTTTGAAAAATTTTTTTTATGAAAAATTTTTGCAAAAAATATTGAAAGGAAAAAAAATATTTTTTTAGCTTTTCAAAAACAGCACCAAGGATATATGGACTCCCAAAAATACACAAAGAAGACATGCCACTAAGACCTATATGATCGTCCGTAAATTCACCGTCATACAATTTATGTCAGTATGTAGTTAAGATTTTGAATAATGTAACAAAAAACTCGATTTACAATGTTAAGGACGCGGTGGACTTTAAAAATAGACTTAAGGACTGTTGTATACTTGACGACGAAACAATAGTTTCATTTGACGTAGTTTCGCTATTTCCTAGCATACCGGTTGACTTAGCACTTAACATTATAAACAGAAAATGGACAATTATTGAACAGTATACAAAAATGACAAAAATGACAAAAATGTTTATGGACACTCTAAAATTCTGCATTAAGGACAACCGATATTTTAAATATGACGGAAGAACTTTCCTACAGTTGAAAGAAATGCCAATGGGGTCCCCTGCGTCACCAATAGTAGCTGACATAGTTTTAGAAGAATTACTTGACAAATCTCTTGAAGAACTTGACACTAAACCAAGAATACTGACGAAATATGTAGATGACTTATTCGCCATAATAAAAACAGACAAAATTAAAGAGACTTTAGATAAACTCAATACATACCATAGACGAATTAAATTTACAATTGAAAAAGAAGAAAATGGAAAGCTTCCATATTTAGACGCATTGGTGATTAGAAAAGAAAACACAATTAAAATTGACTGGTATCAAAAACCTACTGCCACTGGACGATTGATTAATTTTTATTCTAGACATCCAAAAAAGACAATAACACAGGTTTACAAAAAAAAAAAAATGTCATGGCGTTTTGATCAGACAGACTATGTGTTTCCTAGGGACTTTGACGTCCTGAATCCGAATCCGGGGTCCGTTTTTTTCCAGAACGTCTGAGAAAAAAGAGTTCAAGGTCATATGGAGGTCAGCATGGGGTTCATGTGTCGTTTAGTGATAAGTTCGCTAAAATTCTGAAACTTATTTTTAATCATTGAGCTGTTAGGCCTTAAAAAGAATATGTGAGCAAAAAGAGTATCTCGGACCTAGTTTCAGAGATATAGCCATCGGAAGATCAGAACTTACATCTTCTATGAAAACCGCTATAAGTTGGGAACCCCTGAATGGATTTGAAAAATATTGGTGTCATATGAAAGGTATTTTGTTGTTGTTGTTATCGTTGTTGTTGTTATTGTTGCTGGTGTTGTTGATTTATTTGTTTTTGTAATTGAAAAATTTCACAAAATTTCAAAAAAAATGATATCTCGAAAACTATGAACCCAATGGAAAATATTCTCAGAACATTTTTATAGGTTGTCAAAATACCTTTCATATAACACCAATATTGTACAAATCCATCCAGGAGTTTCCAACTTTAGCGGTTTTCATAGAAGATATATCCGGATCTTCCGATGGCTATATCTCCAAAACTAGGTCCGAGATACCCTTTTTGATCACATATTCTTTTTAAGGACTAAGAAATCAATGATAAAAAATTGGTTTCAGAATTTTAGCCAATTTATCACTAAAGGGCACATGACCTCCATATGACCTTGAAAAATTTTTCTCAGACGTTCTGGAAAAAAAACGGACCCGGGATTCGGATTGAGGACGTCAAAGTCTCTAGGAAACATATAGTCCGGTCAAAACGCCATGACATTTTTTTTTTTTTTGTAAACCTGTGTAATTAACACTGCGAAAAATTTCATTAGACGTATATTTAGCATCAGCGACAAAGAATTTTATAAGGAGAATGAGAAAAAAATACTGACTATACTTGGTAAAAATGACTTTCCGATTTGGACGTCAAAAAGACTTTTAAAAGAACATAAAGAAAAACATGATGCGATAAAAATTGACGACACACCGAAAATATTTAAATCTATGACGTATTTACCAAGGTATTCCGAAAAGTTCAAGAAATCAGACATGTACAATAAAGACGAATATAGAATTGCATTCAAGACTGACAATACATCACAACAGCTATTCAGCCAAACAAAATGTAAAATTGACAAAAATGACAAATCGAATTTGATTTATCAAATTTCGTGTGCAGGTGACGGATCCAACATATGCAATAAAGTATATGTTGGAACAACTAAGACAAAATTACGGACCAGAATAGCAGGACATAAATCTGACCAAAAAGCACACGACAAACCAATTGAACAAAAAACTGCACTTGCAGCCCACTGTAGCATAACTGGACACTCTCCCAATTTTGACGATACACAAATACTGCAACAAGAAAAGAATTACGCGCGTAGATTTACTCTCGAGATGCTACACATTATTGACACACCTACACAAAAAAGACTCAACTACAAGACAGACACTGACAACTGCGCTCATATTTACAGACATTTAGTAAAGACAAAAAAGACTCAAAAGTAGAACAAAAAATAGAAAAGAGCGCAGCAACATAATCGCTATCAAAACATTGGACAACTGAAAGGCTAAGAAACAAGAAGTGCAATATTTAAAGTGCAATATTATTTCCAAGTTTTTTCGTTGTTCAGTGTGTACTTGTGGTTCTGTTCGTTGTGTTTTTTGGATGTCAATGTTTACTTTTTAGTTTTTTAATTTTTAAAATTTTGTAAGTAATTTTTATTTATTTTGTTGTCAGTGCAAATTGTTTTATGAAATGTGTATATTTTTTATCAATTTTAGTCCTTGAAAATGAACTCCGACGGAGTTCGAAATATCGGAAAATAATAAAATAATCAAAAAACTGACCTAAAGCCCGCTTATTTATTTAATTTTCAAAAAATTCGAAAAAAAATCGCACATATTGCTTGCACGATTTTAAGCATTTTTTGCTATATACACTTTTTACGTAAGATGTTTTCCTCTCGAGTAAAAAAAGATTTTTGACTGCCACGGACGTTCAAAAGCCAAAAACTCTTATTTAGCGTCCGAATCCCATCTTGAGCCATACATCAGCTTAAAGCTTATAAATTATGCTTTTATTTAAGGTACTTTTAAAAAAAATCTAAGGGGGCTTTTTTTAAAAAAAATTCAAAAGTATTTTTAAGTGTAAAAAATTTTGGTGAAAAAACATTTTTTTCACCAAGAAATATTTTTTATAAGAAGAACGCTTCAAAATGAATGGGAATAGTAACTTAGATTTATCAATTTACAAACTTTAGTGTTAGCTATAAATTTTTGAAAAAACACCCTTTTCATGAAAATGACTAAAATCGCCAACTTCAGCACCCTCTATTTTAACGACAAATGGTACTAGGACCAAATCGTCCCGGATTGCTGTTCTTGCACACCGGATCTACCATATCGCCAAATTTGAGCGAAATCGGTACACTTGGCGTGGAGTGCTTCATATGTAAATTAACTAAAAGTTCGAGAAAGAAACATTGGGTTTCAATTTCCGTTATTGAGTTTTAGAATTTTAGAAGAATAGAAAATGTTGATTCCGAAATAACTTTAAAACTAAGGGTGGACAAACAAAAATAAAGGGTGGATAAACATAAGTATTTTATGGCGTATCGAACTAAATAAAAATTTCCAATCTATTTGATTTTTTTGGCGCCAGGTTCACGGACCCTCAGGAACAAAAATTTTAAATATTTTTTAAAGTAATGGTAGATAAAATATGAAAATAGGCTTCAAGCTGGACATTTCTATATACCCAACGGGAAACGGAAGCGCATTGAAACGACTTCAATTGCGCTTCTAGGGAAGCAATAAAGATGCACATCTTCAGAAGCACATGAAATAAGCTTCAAATGCGCTACCGTAGAAGCACACATTTGGAAGCATATGAAATACGCTTCCGTGGAAGTTTTTCAAAATTTTAATTTCCATTTCACAAAAATTACTTTTTTTCTGTAACTTTTGATAGATTTATAAACTTTTATAAGCTATAAAAAAAATAGAATTTGAAAAATTTTGTATGCTACCAGAGATGTGCTTCTATTGCGCTCTTTTTGGAAGCAGCTTCAATTCTTCCCGTTGGTTAGCACGATCTTGGAAAAAAACAATTTTTTTTTTTTGGAAAATTTTTTGAAAATCCAATATCTTTATTTCAAGAAACTTAAACTAAATGTAAACAAACAAAAATAAAGGGTGAATAAACATAAGCATATGATAGACAAACGAACAAGATACAAATTTTAATTTTTTCCGCATTTTTGGCGCCAAGTTTACAGTTCCTCACAAACTAATTTTTTTTTTTTTTGTCTTGAACCAAGGGTGGATAAATAAAAATGAATGGTGAACAAACGTGGGCATTCCTTGGACAATCCATTTTAAAAGGTTTTTTTAAAAATTTCAAAGTTCACTAACTAACGCTAACTTCACGCTAGCGCCAAAACTTATTTTTGAATAATTTTTGAACTAAGGGTGAACATTCGAAAAAAAGGTGGATAAACGTGGACATTCCTTGGGCAAACCTTTGAAATAGTTTTTTTTTAATTTTCCCGACTTTTGGGCGCTAACTTCACGTAGCCCACAGGTCCACAACATTTTTTGATGGGTATACGTGAACATGACATGGTGTCTTATTACGGTGACCATTAATTTGAAATCAAAATACAGAACCGAAATTAAGACTATTTACAAAAGCTCAGAATAGTACGCTCAATCTGATGCATGCTTGTTGGTAGCAAAATGTAATTTAATTTAATTTGACCAAATAAATAATTTCTTATGAAAAATTGTGCATAATAAATTTCTTTCAGAATTTCTTAAATGTTTCAAAGTGCAAAATATGCTCTAAAGCATTTATATTTTCACGAAAGAAACAAAACTCAACGATATGACAACTATAATTTTTTTCTTAATTTCAGGGAATCATACGGCACATGTCTTATTTTGGACGGAATAATACAATGTACTACACGTGACGAATTTTCATATCAGGAAATGATATCATTTATTCCTTTATGTTGTCACCCTAACCCGGAAAAAGTATTGATTGTTGGCGGTGGTGATGGTGGTGTAGCACGAGAAGTCGTAAAACATCCTTTAGTCAAAGAAGTACATCAGGTGGAAATTGATGACCGTGTTGTAGAACTTTCAAAAAAATTTTTACCAAACATGGCCATCGGATTTAATAGCCCTAAATTAAAGTTAACAATTGGAGATGGGTTTGAATATATGCAAAAACACAAACATGAGTTTGATGTCATAATAACTGATAGTTCCGATCCAATTGGCCCTGCAGTATCTTTATTCCAAGAAAGTTATTATGAACTGATGAAAAATGCTCTTCGCCCAGGAGGCATTGTTTGCTCGCAGGGTGGGAGTTATTGGTTGGACTACGACTATGTTAAAAAAACAATGACAGGGTGCAGATTACACTTTTCAACGGTTGGTTATGCTGTTACTTCTGTACCATCGTATCCCTGTGGTCACATTGGTTTTGTTATTGGATGCCTCAACGGTGAACGGAATTTAAAAGATCCAGTTAAGAAATTTTCTAATTCCGAGATAGATAATTTACAGTTAAAATATTACACTAGTGAAGTCCATTCTGCTGCATTTGCTCTTCCACGTTGGGTTGAGAAGCATTTTTATTCCAATTAAAACTTTACTTTTAAGGGCGATTTTCACCATAATTTTTATAGAATAAAATTGAATAAACACATAGTACGAGATCCGGCAGTAAAAAAATGTATCGATCGAGTTTTTAGTTAAAATCTAGTTTTTACATATATTTAGGAATGGGGGAATATATTTTTGCTGGGTTGCCTCTCGAAATGTGGCCGCACGAGAAAAAGTGTCCGGATCTTTTTTATGGGGAGTCATATGCTCTACAAGTAATTTTTATTATATGTTAAAAAAAATTTACCGTTTTTGAATTATTTATTAAAAACCGATTTTTTTTACGCAATATACAATAAACGTAAAAAAAATCGGTTTTTAATAAATAACTCCTAAACGGTAAATTTTTTTTTACATATAATAAAAATTACTTGCAGAGCATATGACTCCCCATAAAAAAGTTCTGGACACTTTTTCTCGTGCGACTCACGGTTCATAAGTTATCGCAATTTGATAATACTTACGGCCACTTTTCGAGAGGCAACCCAGCAAAAATATGTTCCCCCATTCCTAAATATATGTAAAAACTAGATTTTAACTAAAAACTCGATCGATACATTTTTTTACTGCCGGATCTTAGACTAACATGAATATATTTTTATAAAACATACAAATGTTCATATTATTTAGAACTGCAGAATGAGAAGGGAATCCATTAAACATCTGAAATGTGAAATAAATTAGTTGAACAATTAAATATTGGGCAAAGAAACAATTGAAATTAAAATATAGTTTATTAGCATAGAGTTTTTTAGTGAATGAAAAAAAAATGTAAGTACAAAAACATTTTTATAATGTCATGAAAGAATCATTATGATTCACTAACGACAGTGCTTTGACGTTGATGACATTCAGGGACGTTCCCATACAAGTCTTTCATGACAATTCCATACAAGTGACCAAGCTGTCGTTAATACCTTCTGGATGACATTGTCTTGGAGGGGGCATGATGCCTTGTGGATGACTTTGTCATTCAGTGGACATAAGTGACACAATATTTATATGTCATCAACGTCAGGTAAACGACAATGACGAGATGTGTTATTAGCGGCTTCTGAATGACAAATGACCTTTTTATTTGTTCAAAACTTTTCCTGGAGCATTCCAGTGAAAATGGTATTTATTAGCAGATGTTTCAGATTTATTTTTCAAATGTTTTAATGGATCGAATATATTCTAGTGGGATTAAACTTTACTTTACAAATTGATTTCATACTAAAATCTTGGTATTAGGCTCAGTTTTTTACAGTTAAAGAAAGTGCCAAAGTTTTTTTTTACTAGGTATATTTTTGATCATATTCATCATTGTTTTTCTATTAAACCATGATGAGTTACGTTACAAATTATATCTGTCGTTAAAGGTCATAGACTAGTGTATTGATAAATAGTATTTGCAAAAAAGTATTCTTGCAAACATCTGTATTATACCGCAACAAACAAAACCGTTATGGGTGTCCCGTACAAACGCACAAATCGATGTAATTAATTTTCTGTCTGCACACATAACGGTTTAATTTTATTAGCATTTTATTTAAAGCTAGTTACTTGGGTACTCTTAAAAAGTGCAGTAATTTTCGGATTTTATTTTGCCTAAAGGATAATATTATTATCTTATTATTTGTCCCGTACAAACACAATATTTATTTTATTAAGATTTCTATTAATTTTTTTCTAATATTGTTGAAAAAACTCTTTAAAAATTATCGATATGGGTACGGTCACCGTTGGTTACTGCTTTGCTATGAACTATAAGTCTCAGGGGGCTTTATTATGTGTATGCACTTAAGAAATTCTGACTGCTATAAATAAAATGAAATGGTGTTCATATAGGGCCGTTCAAGTATAACGTAAGCATATTTAGGTGGGGAGTGGTTCAAGATTTACTTATTGTTGCTTATACAGGAGGAGAGGTCGATAAAATTCTTACGTAAGACAAAAAATATTTAAATTAAAGTCTAACTTTAGCCCTTAAAATTGATTTAAAGTGTCAAGGATTTTTTCAATTTCCGTATGACCGCTATTGCTTTAATTATAAAAATAATTTAGTTCCTGAATTCTTGTTCGTATTTGAAATCTGCTTACGTTTAATCATAAGAGAGGGGTTCGTGTTCACGATTTGTTAAATTTTGCTTATATCATTGAAAATCTGCTTACGTAATGCTTAAACAGCATCTATGTAACTTATGAACATATCCCAAAGGCGTGGTTCACGGAGTTGGTGGTAATGTGAAACGACTTGTAAGTCAAAAAGGTCGAAGTCAAAGAGAAGGTGCCGTAGTCAAAAACGCAAAAGATTTCGCGACACTAGAAGCCACTGTAGTACCCTCTACGAGAATTTTTTTCATTTCTGAATCAGATATAGCTTAAAAAATTAAAAATGTTCATCCATGAGCCTATCCCAGGAATATCAAAAGTTCATTAAATTTCAGTTAATGGCCATCAAGTAACATGCAAAAAACACGCTTGGGGTAATCTTAGTGTTATATTTTCATTTAAAAAATGATTTAAAACTAATTAAATATACATGTATTTCGTACGAGTCCCGTACAAACAAAAATGTCCCGTACAAACAATTTAATTTTTATTTAATAACTCTCATTTAAATAAATATTTTTTCAAACTTTTATTGTTTTATTATACCTTGACCCTTAGTCTATCCAAAAATATTTTTGCTAATTTTTAAAGCTTATTAATTTCGCTAAAAACTTGCTACAAAGTCAAAAAATGGAAAGTATGGTAGATTTGGGCTGTCCCGTACAAACGAACTTCTTTTCTTATTAATTACTCACTATCTATAAATATTATTAAGAACAAATAATTGGTTTTAATAGGTCTATATCACACAAAATAAATGTACTAGATGCTTTTTTTGATAACATTCTGGTTTGTCTTTAATTTAACTTTTAAACTCAAAAAATGCGTACGATTTGTCCCGTACCAACTTTGGAATGCTCCTCCTATTCAATTCTAAATAATTAACATAATTACTGGGTTTTTTTTACTAAATTATATTATATTAAGGTGGTACATATCTAGTACATCACTTACTAAATGAAGAAATTACAAAGTGATTGTAAGTTTAGTAAGTTTGGTAAAAGATGAGTTTTACTTGATACAATAAATTAAATTCTTTGTTTTCATATTTCTCTCGTGTAAAATGGTAACAAATGTCGATATGTTTTGTGCTCTTATGGTACTGTGGATCTCGTATTTTCTTTTAGTAATGGTTTAATCCAAATAAGATCTTTAACTGCCTCAGCAGCAGCAATGTATTCTGCTTCGGTTGTTGACAAAATGACTGAATGTTGCTGCTGTGACCTCCAGCAAATAGTGCAGGATAATAACTACGTCACCATTCTTGAAGTTGACTTGCGATTACTAGTATCACCAACAAACATATTCAGAATCAAAGTACGTCTATAACATAAAATCATTCTGCTTTGAATAAAGAACTCCAAATTGCACAGTTCCTTTTAAATATCGAAGTACTTGCTTTGCCAAAGTAATATGAATTGAGCTTGTATTATCAATATTAAGGCTTCCACTGAAATATTAGGACGACTTATTATTGAGTTCATTGTAATTAGCATCAAGCGGAGTAGATACACTTTTACATTCTGTCATATTGAATTGTTGGAGAATTTTCCAAGTGTATTGTGTTTGATGGAGAACCAAATTTCCATTTTCTATTTGCTTCATATGAAATCCTAAAAACTTATTAAGTTTACATTTTTTAAACCAAAAGACCATTAGATCAGCTTGATACACGACTATTTTTTTTGCCAGTAATTTTCGATAAATTGAGAGAAACCAACTCAAAGAGACAAATCATTTTGCATTATGACAATACAATTTTTTACACATCGACCCAAATAAATAAGTGAATATTTGAGCAATCAAAAGATCGAATTGATGGGTCACCCGCCTTACAGTCCCGACTTGGCACTCAATGACTTCTTTTTGTTTCTAAGAATCAAAGATAAGATGTTCGGACAACGATTTACATCGCCCGAGGAAGCGGTTGTTCTCATCTAGTTAAAGTGCTTCGACGCCTGCAAAAGTGCATAAATCTCAAAGGCGAAAATTTTGGGATGCAATAAAGCTATTTTTTTTTTTTGATAAACTTCCGTTTTTTGTTACCTTTTCCAGAAACTTATAGAGCAACCCTCGTAACAGAAATAAGAAAAAATTGTAAATTACTAATCAAAAAATTATTATTTAAACCGAGTTGTTGATGTGAGAAAAGTTCGCGTCATAGTTGTCTCGCATTCCATGAGAGTTGTAGAAAGTGTATCAATATAATTTGTAATCATTGGACTTCGTCACTTGCTATTACAATACAAAATATCATTATTTTCTCTTGTACTTGAAGGACGAAAGATGGAATGGAAATGTCAGAAGTGTAGACAGAGGAATAAGTCATCGTCATCAGGCGCGAATTTTATTCCGGCAGCAGGTGCGACTACAGCAACAACATATGGTATTGAAGAAGCCGATGCAGAGTATGAGAGGGCTGAGG
This sequence comes from Calliopum simillimum, assembly GCA_951812925.1. NCBI lineage: Eukaryota > Metazoa > Arthropoda > Insecta > Diptera > Lauxaniidae > Calliopum > Calliopum simillimum. The sequence goes on along the minus strand of OX638368.1, from coordinate 80,367,747 downwards.
CAAATCAATGTATCAGATCTTAAGCGCAATACCGATGATATTAAAAATATTGTAGAAGAAATGAGAAAACAACCCTATGATTCTCAGGAAGATATAAAGAAAAAAATTGTACCAAATGAAGTGTAGCAGGCGATGAAGCGCTTCGAGAACTTCTATGAACAGAATGGAGAAGTTCGCTGCTTATGGAATAGAGTTGCCAATCTTATTTCGTTATAAAATTTGCATAAATTTTAAAACTACCTAAAATTTAAAAACTTTAAATTATTATTAAGTTTTTCTAAGTGTGTTACTTAATGACATTTATGTATTGAAAATTAATTTTTAATTGAACTTTTAGTCATATATTTGCAAAGATCGATTTACATATAAATCTATCAAAACATTTTCTAACACATAATTATGACAAATTGAGGAACGGATCAAAATATATATGACTAAGGCCCAATTTCACAGTGTGAGCTTTAGCTTAGCTAAACCGTTAGTGTCGCTTAAGCGGCCCTTAAATATTTTCCAATTTCACAGTTGACTAGCTCACTTTTGTCATTAGCAAACAAAGTTGACATTAATCAAATTTGACGCTAAAGTTTTGTTTACATTTTACAAAATTTTGCAATAAACTCAAAATTTATTTTCGTCAAAGCCCAGTTAAATATAATGTTATATTGCAATCTTTTATTTTGAACATGTCTAAATTTACATAAATAATTTATTTGATACATGGCATCACGCGAAGAGAAACGAATGTTCCCACAAATTTTTTGAAAACACTGCTTTTCACTTTTAAAAACTGCTTATTGTTTCCCCAGACCAGACGTACGAAAATGCAAATCTGGCGTTAGTAGCGCCTGGTATACATTCATTCCTCACTGGTACTGGACTTTTCTAGTCGATCACCTGCTGCAACACAACTTTTACAGCCTGTTCCTCTCATGACGTGTATGAAAGGACAACATTTAAAAATAGCTTATTGTTTTGTTCCATTTCGAGCATTGCTCTTGTTATGAGCTGGTGCTAATCTAACGGCAGCATCTTCACATTTCCGATAACTCTATTATGTGCTTTATGACCCTCCAGCTTGTGCTCCTCAATCAGGAGTTTAGTGAATTTAGCGCGCGCTAAGTTTAGCAATTTATTGACTTTATCCGAGTGTTTTTGATTTTCTTACTTAATGCAAAAATGGTAATTGCCCACGTCCAGGCGCCATCGCAAGCATATAACCGTTTTATCAAAACCACGCAAATGTCCATCGATTTTGCGTGTGTGTTAAGTTTATTCAAAACGCCGATTACCTTCTATCCCAAAGCCAATATGCCGGAGAAAGAGTTCGCTTGCCAGAGATGGGAAAAATTGTAACTTTTTGTTGCTGTACCAAAAATTTTTTTAGTTACTTATTACTTTTGTATCAGTATCAACAAAAAATTTTGTTACTTGATACAAAAGTAACAAGTAACTAAAAAAAATTTTTGATACTTGATACAAAAGTAACAAGTAACCAAAAAATGTTTGAAACTTGTTACAAAAGTAGCAAAATCACGAATAACTATTGTTATTGACACATATATGTATAAATTAACATTTTTTAATGGTTTTCAGGACTGCCAACTGTTATTTATTTTTATTTTGGTTAAATGGAACTTCTTTAAATTTAATTAAAAAAAAATTAAGGCTTAATGTTACTTGATCGACTGTTGTTTTTTTTTTTTTTTTTTTTTTGCCCAAATAGGACTTTGAAAATTAGTCACAACAACAACAACAACCTCTGAGCGGATCTACTTTCGGAGATATAGCCATCGGAAGATCGGGATATATCTTTTATAAAAATCGGTATAAGTTGGGAACCCTTGGATGGTGTCATATGAAAGGTATTTTACCGGGCTATATAATTGCTCCACAAAACTTTTCAATTTAAGTCATAGTTTTCGAGATATGACAATTTTTCGAAAATTCACCCCATTTTTTTCCCAAAAAAAAATGCATTTTTCACAAAAAATGTGTGATTAACCTATAATTTTAACAACTAAATTAAAAAGCCCATTTTATTTCCTTTCATTTGATATGCAACATGTATCTGAAATTGCATCATTAATAAATTTTTATAGAAAAAAACAAAAATAGACCAAATCAATTTTCTTGAAATTAGGAACTTTAAACAACAACAATGCCAGAACAAACAACAACTACTACTACAACAACAACTACTATAACAATCTACTACATAACTACAATAACAACAACTACTACTACAACAACAACAACAACTACTACAACAACAACAACAACTACTACAACAACAACAACAACTACTACTACAACAACAACAACAAAGAGAACCAGCTACTTGTTCAAGCGCATATTTCAAAAAAAAAACTTAAAATTTTTAGAAACTGCAAGAGCAACAGCTACTTATTATTTAAAAAAATTTAAAATTTTTATTCAAAATTTCGTGCATATAGACTGATCCGCGGCCGAAGGCCGCCGCGAAGCCGGTGTTTGATTTTTGGGAGTTTAAAATCCTGAGCTGCGGCCGCAGGACGCCCACTTACCCCTACTCTTATGTAAACTTACTGTTATTGTAGTAGTACTAAATTTGTTGTTGTCTGTTCTGGCATTGTTGTTGTTAAAAGTTCCTAATTTTAAGAAAATTGATTTGGTCCATTTTGTTTTTTTTCTATAAAAATTTATAAATGATGCAATTTCAGATACATGTCCTATATCAAATGAAAGGAAATAAATTAGGCTTCTTAATTAAGTTATTAAAATTACAGGTTAATAGCACATTTTTTGCGAAAAAAATGGGGTTAATTTTTGAAAAATTGTCATACCTCGAAAACTATCACTCCCCAGTGTGCCAAACGGACTCGTTTCGGATCCGTAACGGGTTCATATTTTCGTACTTTTTATCTGTTACGGAATCCGTTACGTTTCCGTTACTGATCCGTTCGCGGGAAGGATTCCTAAAAAAAACGAATCGTTTTTTTTTTACTTTTATGGATCCGTTTCGAACCTGTAACGTACATTAAAAACGAATTCAAAACGGATTCGCTTTTAATAATGTTAATGCTCCTTATAGAAAAAAAAAGAAAAATGGTGAAGCGCTTATTTTTAATTAAAAAAAAACAAAATAACAAAAAAAAAAAAAAATTACTAGCCCGGTCGGGAGGCAAACCCAGGCTCCCGGGGTACTACTTTTTCATACACGAGACGTTAGACAACTAGGCTATTGACCGATATGATGTTGACTTATCTGATGTTGAGATTTAAAGTTTGTATTGATTAAACAAATTTCTGTTGTTTTTTTATAAGTATTCTGTGTTCTTTCTCTTCCCTTTTTTTGATAAAAAATATTATATACTCAAATTTGGAATCAAAAACAGAGTTTGAAAAGTTTACAAAAAATCATACGCAATAAAATAAAAATATAAAAAAATTCAAATCAAAAATATATTTTTTATCATCATTAAAATTAATTAAAGCAAATCCGTTTTGAGTTCGTACTTGCAGTATTTACGGATTATAAACGGATTTACCCAGGTTCAGATCCTATCACAGGTGGGTTTTTACCCTCTATTTTTCTTCCTTTTTTGTTTTTATTTTTTTTTTAATTGCTAATAAGCGCTTCAAAACGGTTTTTTTCTGTAAATATACAACATTAACATATATAAAAGCAAATCCGTTTTGAATTCGTTTTTACGTATGTTTCGGATTCGAAACGGGCCCGCACTGCGGAATTACCTGGGTTTGAATTCTCTAAAGGCGGATCGATAACTTTTTCCTATTTATTTATTTTTTTTTTAATCGCTAATAAGCGCTTCAAAATGTTTTTTTTTTTTTATTTAAACACTGCGTTTGAATTCGTTTTTGATGTACGTTACGGGTTCGAAATGAATCCGTTACCGCGGATTACGTTTTTTATACCTTTATGAACTCGTAACGGGTTCGAAACGGATCCTCATCCGTTTTTGTGCACATTGGGTCAAATTGAAAAACTTTGTGTGTCAATTATATAGCCCGGTAAAATACCTTTCATATGACACCAATATCCATCCAGGGGTTCCCAACTTATACCGATTTTTATAAAAGATATATCCCGATCTTCCGATGGCTATATCTCCGAAAGTAGATCCGCTCAGAGGTTGCTGTTGTTGTTGTAATTAATTCCCAGAGCCCTATTTGGGCAAAAAAAATAAAAAAAAAACAACAATAGTCGATCAAGTAAAATTGTTCCAAAATAAATTTAGGTCTTGAAGTTCTAAGATAAGCTTTTTAAAAAATCCAACTTAAGTATATTTTTAGGGTTGCCACCTGGTAATTTTCTGAAATTTTGCTAAAATCATACTTTTTGTGACCTAAGGATCGACCCAAAAACCCATAGTAAATTTTTATGGTTGCCACCAGGTTTTTTTTTAAATAAAAATTTTCTTCCAAAAAATTCCTTAAAACACAATTTTCTCTCTATAAATTAACATATTGGGTTCAAAAACAACGAAACAAAAATTTAGGGTTATATTAGGGTTGCCAGACGTTTTTTCGCAAAATTGCCTTTCTTTGTTAACTTTCTTTATTGAAAAGTTATAGGATCGACCCAAAAACCCATGGTAAATTTTTAGGGTTGCCACCTAGTTTTTTTTAATAAAATCAAAATTTTCTTCCAATAAATTCCTTAAATCAACATTTTCACTCTATAATTTGACACAGTGGGTCTAAAAATAAAAGAACAAAAAATATGGCAACCCTGATTTTTTTTTTCGTTGTTTGTTATTCAAGATGTTAATTTATAGAGAGAAAATGTTGATTTGAGTAATTTATTGGAAGAAAATTTTGATTTTATTAAAAAAACCAGGTGGCAACCCTAAAAAAATTTCAATGGGTTTTTGGGTCGATCCTATAACTTTTCAATAAAGAAAGTTAACAAAGAAATGCAATTTTGCGAAAAAACGTCTGGCAGCCCTAATATGGCAACCCTAAATTTTTGTTTTGTTGTTTTTGGTCCCAATTTGTTAATTTATAGAAAGAAAATGGTGTTTTTAGGAATTTTTTGGAAGAAAATTTTTATTCAAATAAAAAAACCAGGTGGCAACCCTAAAAATTTACTATGGGTTTTTGGGTCGATCCTATAACTTATCAATAAAGAAAGTTAACAAAGAGATGCAATTTTGCGAAAAAACGTCTGGCATCCCTAATATGGCAACCCTAAATTTTTTTCTATGAATTTTTCTTATATGGTATTTTGCGGCAATTTTGCTAATGCCGTAAAAGAAAAATTCATAGAATTCGTATTAATTACCCGATTTAAAAAAATTAAAACTTGTTGGAAAGGTATTTCAGTTTGCTATAAGATAAAATAATGCTTTGACTAATTTAGTTAAGTTTAAAAAAAATTTTCATTATTTTTTGCCTGAAACCTCAACTTGACCTTGACCTCTCTTGAGGGCCGGGTTATCGTTATCCGATCTCCGTCAAACTTCACAGTATTTGTTTTTATGACCATTAGAAGGATTTCAGGGGGCGGCATCATCAAAAATCAGAAAATCGTAAAATAAGCGCATGCCTAATATGCATAAACCGATTTTAAGTACATCGTATAACTGCAACAACAACAACGAAAGAGATAACGCATATGAAAGTTTTGGATAAGCTCGAAAATATATTTTACGATGCATTACATTTTAGATATGCAATGTATATTCGAACATCGATCGTATGGATTCAAAAATGAGATTTTTCGAAATTCGACCTAAGAGACACACGCTACAAGCCAAATAAATATGTTCATTAACTGGAAGTTAATAAAGGATTTTTTGGAAAAATTACGGTTTCTTGAAAATAAAAAAATTGGTTGAAATTTCAGAAAATGCGTAATATCTCGAAAACTACGAGCCAGATTTCAAAAACTTGTGGATCAATATTGTATTAGAACCAGCTATTTTTCAATTGAAATCGTTTTATTTTGGTATCTTAAAATGTCAAAAATTGATATCGAGATCATTGCCGCATTAAAAGTTCTTCAGGCTCAAAGGTCTCAAAAACTAGATGTTTTTTAATCGAATTTCGAAATAGTAAAAAAAAATGCTTAGTTATATCAAAATAACTTTACTGAGTCAAATATTTTTCGTTGTTATTGAGCACCACTCGCCATCTTTCGGGCGAAACCATAATACGGTCCTTAAAGGATACCTGGGGTTTCTTCTCGATAAACTCGGTCATGACCATTTTGCAATCCACTAAGGAATCCAATTTTACGCCATCAAGATAATTCTGAAACAAGTGAAACAAACGGTAATCCGAAGGTTCAAGGTTTGTGCTGTATGGTGGATGGAACATCTACCAATGTTTTTTTTGCATGTTTGATATGTTGGTTTAATAGATGGTGCATCTATTAAACCTGCGACGAATTAATAAATGTGATTAATTCCGTTGAGTTATTTTTGATTAACTGACTTTATTAAAATTAAACATATTGTATATATAGCTTATTAGTTAACAATAATACTTAAAGAACAACAACAGTAAAAGTAAAGGTTAGAATTGCTGACAACAGCAATAAAATAAAAGCAAAAATTAAAATATGTATTGTGCAGCGCGTGTAGTAACATGAACCGGGGTTTAGTTACCGAACAAATTTCATGAGAACCAAATACGAAATCAATTTCCATGCGATATAAATTTGTCCATAGTAAGCAAGTTTTTATGGGAAACAAATTTTCAGCAGTAATCAAATACCAAATTTATTTTCATGAGAAATAAATTCTTGCAACTGTTGGTCACGTTGAGTGACACTATTTTGTACTAAGGTGACCATGCATGTTCAAGTGATCATATGTGACCATATGGTTACTGAACATACTGCCCGCCTTGAATTAAAAAATTCAAATTATGTTTTTCTTTGCCCGCCGTAAATTTATAGAATTTAAGAATCGCTGCAGAATGCATGTTGTTTACATCTTTACTTGTATAAGCATACACATCTTCAAGATAAAAGTTTATGTTTGTAATTTAAGCCTTTGCTGATCATGCACAAATTTCTTGAATTGAAAAATTTTAAATGTAAATCTCATTCTTATTGAAACACTCTTATGAGTAAGAACAGTCAAATCGTGTTGAATTAAAATTAAGATTAAATTGAATTGAATTGGAAACAATTGGATTTATCCATCATTTTTACTGAGTGAGTATCTGAAGTTATTGTCTCAAATTAGATTATTCTTCACTTCTGTTGCAGGTACTTCAACACGCCGTATCTTGCAGTGATCGTCGTGGTAGTGGTGTAGGTTGCATAGGGACCAAAGATTTCAGTTGTTTAAATTTGTAGATGATTACAATTATTGTAAAAGTAAGCATACAAATACCAGCCATTGCAGTGTAGCTTATGATGAGGATGTGTCCATGTGTTGTTTCTGCTGCGTGGGGTAGAGCAGATCTATTGATGATTGCGAGTTGTTTCTGAATTGATTCCAATTCGGTGAAGTTAGGCAAAAATGCATTTATTTTCGTTGGAACCTTTTCGTATTGTTTTGTCCAATCTCTTGGCATCTCAATTGTAGGACTGAAGGCATGTAGTGAAGTGACAATTTTTTGATGGCCTTGTATAGTTACATGGTCATTTCTTATATTGCAATCTGAGCGCAATTGCAACAGGCCGCTATCTTTGAGCGTGATTTGATGGTCTTCATTCCCGCAGACAGCATTCAATCTTACAGTGTTTGTAGTTGCATAAACCCATTGATTCGGCCCATCTAGTTGGTACCATAAGATTGTTTCGTCCATTAGGTATAGTTTGCATCTAGGGTTGGCTTCGTTGTTTATTAGGTCTAATTCACATTTGCTGACTTCAGATGATTTGTGATATGTGGCTTGAATGTTGAAGCACAATAACTCATTTTCTCTTGTTGGCAAGCAAGAATCAATTTGTGGTTTTGATAAAGGAATGAAATTATCATGATGTGGACTGATGGCGAGAAAATCTGTTGATAATTGCACTGATGATAAAGTACCGTTCACTGATGCTGCTATGGGTACCAAATGTAAAAGTTGAAACTGTTGTGAATCTGTCAATGGTAATTCGATGCTGAAGACAATATGATTTTCGGCTACAACTCCATGGACCTCAATTAGTTTGTAGACTTCTAGAATGTTGTTTTGATGAATAGGGAGTTGTAAATGCGGTGGAAAGTGCGCCTTCACCTTCATGATTTAACTTGACAATTGCTTTGGTGTAAGCAGTAGGGGATTTATTTTTCCATGGTGGCTGTCGATCAGTACGTCCATGATTGATGCGTGTGTTCGCTGCAAATTAGATACCATGATGAACATTTGAACAGATAGTGTGAGGATGAGAATTTTGTTGTTTGACACTTCTGTATCACGGCCATGAAGCAAATCATCAATTTGTTTGTCGATTTCGTCGAATTTTCTTTGAATATCTAATTGACTTGCTTTAAAAATGTTAATGGTTGAATCGATTAATGAAGTTTGATTTTTTAGCAGCCGTTCAAGATGGTCATCATTTTTGTGCAGGGCTGCTATGGTTTCTGACATCTTTGTTGCGTAGTTTGAATCAAGGACTCCAAAAAGCGAATTGGCAACGTTACCAATTACGTCCATAGCACCTCTCTTTGATCTTTTGACTGAAAGGATGTTTATTTCTGCTTCCAGCCCTTCTTTGACATGATCAAAATAATCAATCAAATACGTGCACATTGTTTCATTTGTTGTTTTGTCACATAGTTTTTGCAAGGTATGTGTTCCATCACTCAGGATGTCTAACTCATCTCGATACGGGCCGAGACTAGTTGTTACTAGCTTTACTGCACTGTTATGTTGATTGGATTGCACAAAACAAGTGGCAACAGTAACAAAGCAAATAAGCTAAGTCCTAGGCCAGGTTCAATACGCTGGAGTTTTCTGGGGATAGTTTCCTGACTTATTGGTACCGTCTTTTTTAAACGGTTTAACGGGATGCTCACGATTAAGGAAACTGGTGAATCTGGTTGTTTATTGTTCTTCTCGACAACATCATCAGGCGATTTGTCTGCTGCATTATCTTCTGGAAAAAGTGGAGCTAATTTATGTATGGGTCGCTGTCGTATTCCATCCATAGTTTTGACGTCACACACCCGAACTGCTCCATCATCTCCTTTGTAGACCTTGATGATTCTACCAAGAGGCCATTGTAGAACCGGGCGACTATCATCTTTTATAATGACCATAGTGTCGGGCTTAATCAAAGTTATTGGCCCCTTCCATTTGTGCCGTTGTTGAAGTTCACTCAAGTATTCAGTAGACCAGCGTTGCCAAAAACTGTGTTTGAGACTTGAGACTTCTTGCCATCGCGCTGACAGTTTGGCCGTTGATGGCCTTGAACAAGCATCCACATTTGAAGTTAGTGGCTCTAATATTAAAAAGTGACCAGGAGTGAGTGCTGATAAATCATTCGGATTTGATGACATTGAAGTGATTGGTCTTGAATTAAGCATCGCTTCGATTTCAATTACCACAGTGTTCAACTCTTCAAACGTCATTGATGCTTCGGACAGTCTCGCCACTAATAATTTTTTCGCGGATTTCACCGCTGCTTCCCACAATCCTCCAAAATGTGGTGAACGTGGTGGAATGAACCGAAAGTCGATTCCTTTTTCACTGCATGCTCTGATGATTGAGTTTGATGCAGAATCTGAATATATTGAGCTTGTGAGCTCCTCCAGCTGATTTTTTTTGCTCCAACAAAATTTGTAGCATTGTCGCAGAATATTGTTTTGCAATGTCCTCTGCGTGAAATGAACCTTTTCAAGGCTCCAATGAAGGCATCTGTAGTTAGATCTGTTACTAATTCCAAATGAACTGCTTTTGTTGCGAAGCAGCAGAATACTGCTATGTAAGACTTTTGTGGTGGTTTTCCTCGTGTCTTAAAATGTACTTTAAGTGGCCCGCAATAATCTATGCCACAGTGAACGAATGGTCGTGCTGGTTCCACTCGTAACGTTGGTAGGCTGCCCATAATCTGCTTGTATAAGATTGGCCTTGAACGGGTGCATCTCACACAATGTTGAACAACAGATCTTGCTAAGTTTTTACCATTAAGCGGCCAAAACCTTTGTTTTAGTTGTGCTAGCAATGCTAGGGGACCACAATGATAGTTTTCTTTGTGAATTTTTTCTGCTAACAACCTTACGATTGAATTATTAGCTGGTAGGATCATTTGATGTTTTGTATCATATTCCTGAGAAGATAAACATAATCTTCCTCCCACTCGAATTATTCCTTCTTCATCTAAGAATGGGGTTAATGAAGCTAAATTATTTGATTTGGGTACAAATTTATCCTTAATTAGGATTTTTATTAACTCCCGAAAATCTGACGACTTGATTTGGCGTATAATGATCTTGAGAGCTGCGTCTAATTCCATGGGAGAGAGCGTTTTGGTCGCTTTGAATTTCTTATAAATCTTAGAATATATCCTAGCACTCGTTGTATATATAAAAATGCATATATCCATGGTTGCCCTTCACATGATTGTTGCGTTATTAGAGTGACAACTGAATTGTTGTCTTCGATGGTTAATTCCCTTTTAAAGGGAGCTGGCCACAGCGACTTGTGTTGGTATAAAAACATTGGGCCATATAACCATATGTTGCAGTATGAAAATTCTCGTGGTTTGAGTCCTCTTGATAGAACATCCGCGGGATTTTGTTTTGATGGTACGTGCCGCCATTGATCAGCCATGGTTAAGCGAAGAATTTTAACGATGCGATGAGCAACATAAATTGGCAGCTTGCCAGGGTGATTGTGTATCCAGGACAGTACAATTTGAGAATCAGTCCAAAAGTATGATGCTTTATTCTGATAACCTAGGTCAAGCTTCACCCTTGCCATGAGTTCTGCTGCTAAGAGGGCTGCACATAGCTCCAGGCGTGGTATTGTTTGGAGTTTGATTGGGGCTACTCTTGATTTGGAGCGCAGAAGATTCAATTTTATTGTTTTATCCTTTAGTGTAGTTTTGATGTATACAGCTGCTCCATAAGCTCTTTCTGAAGCATCAGAAAATGCATGTAGTTCTACGTTTTCGAAACCTTGACTTCCAAATACATGTCTTGAGACCTTAACATTGTCTAAAGTTGTTAAGTCCATTCTATAAGATGTCCATTGCCTTTGAATTTCTGCTGGTAGTTCTTCATCCCAGTCGAGTTTTAATTGCCATACATTCTGTAACTGCATTTTTCCTGTTACTAGAACTGGACCGATAAGCCCAAGTGGATCGTATATGTGTGCTAAATCAGAACTCATCGTTCGTTTTGTTATTTTGTTATGTTCTTGGACATTGGCCTTAAAGCAGAACATATCAGACTTTGGTAGCCATAATAAACCCAAAGTCTTGGTAGATTGATTACTTTGAGAGTTGAAGTGGATATCAACCTCTTTATATTCTGGTGCGATTCCACGTAAAAGTCTGGTCATTAGCACACCATTTTTTGAGCTTCATTCCTGCTCCGTTGAGCATGGTTATCAATTGCTGTTGAATTTCTAATGCCTCATGTATTGTGTCTGCTCCAATCAGCCCATCATCCACATAAAAATCATTTTTTAGAGACTTGGCTCCATAGGGAAATTGGCCTTGGTGCTCCTCTGCTAGACTATTCAAGCAGCGCGTTGCCAGGTAAGGAGTTGACTTGGTACCGTATGTAACGGTATTCAAATGATAAATTTTGATGGGCTCTAAAGGATTCTCTCGCCACATTATAAGTTGTAAGTTTCGATCCTCTTTATTGACCCATATTTGTCGGTACATTTTTTCAACATCAGTTTTAATAACGTACTGAACCGAAGCAAGATTGAAAAAAGTTCACTTTGAACTGTTGGGCCATTGAACATTATGTCATTCAATGAAGGCCCTGTTGGCTTGTGTGCTGACGCATCAAACACAACTCGCAATTTCGTGGTCGAGCTGTCTGGGCGAAGTACACAATGATGTGGTATAAAATAATATGGTGATCGGAAGTCAAAAGAGTTGATTTATCTCATATGTCCTAGTGGTTCATATTCTCTCATGAAGGATATATATTGATCCTTTAGTGATTGATTTCTTATGAGGCGTTTCTCAATGCTTTTAAATCGTTCGTGTGCCATTCCTTTTGAATCTGCTAGTGCTGATGCATGTTCTTTTAGTGGAAGCTTAACCACAAATCTACCATCATGATCTCGATAAGTGTGTTGAAGGAAATGGGACTCGCAACGTAGTTCGTCTTCTGTGACCGGAATGCTTGAGTCTGGTATTTCTTCCGTCTCCCAAAACTTTGAAATGGCTTCTTCAAGCTCTTTTGTGGTGCAAACTCCACATGTTGCGATGTTTGAATAGACACGTTCTGTACTGCCAGCTACTATCCATCCAAAAACTGAGTTTTGAAGGGTTGGATGATTTCCTGCCAATTTTATTTTTCCATCTGTTACCAGGTCAAAGAAGATTTCAGCTCCTAGTAAACAATCAATTCTACCTGGCTTGTTAAAATTAGGATCGGCGAGATTAATGTGTTGTGGAAAGCCCCAGTTGTCAATTTTTAACTGATGCACTGGTTGATCAGACACAATTTTTGGTATGATGTGTGCTTCTATTTCAGCAGTGAATTCGTTTAAATTTGATTTAATATAAACCGTTGTTTGATGCCTCATTTTTGTTTCAGTAGCTCCAACTCCTTCCACGCTCATAGACATCGGTGTAGGCTTGGCGCCCAATTTTTTGTGAAGACGATCTGTTATCAGGTTTATTTGAGAGCCTGAGTCCAGTATAGCGCGACACTCGACATAATGGCCGCTGGCTGCGGCAATCTGGATTCGAGCTGTTCCCAGTAAAACGTAACTCGAATCTTTTTTCTTGTTGTTTGTCAGAAGACTGACTTTATTTGCTGATTGCTCTTGATTAATTTGTGTTGTAACTGCATGTTCTTGCCAAAGATAATCAAAAGATATGAAAGGGTGAGCAGAATTTTCCATTGGTGTTAGAAAAGTATTTGGTTGTATTGATAAATTCGCAAGTTCACCTTGGTGTGGTGACTTGCAAAATAGTGGACTTACCACTTAGGGTATTTTGGTCCAAATTAGGGAGTTTAAGTAATAATTTTAAATTTTTTTGCTGTATTTCAAGCAATATCACAAAATTAATTGAATAAAATTAATAATACAATCAAATAGTGATAGCACTAATTTTATATAAGGCAGAAAATCATTTTTTTTTTTTTTGGTAAAAATGTAAACATTGGGCAACCTAGTGAGAAGTCAATTTTGACATTTTAATTCAACACAGGTTTGTTTACATTTTTCTCGCATAAAATTTTGAGTTTTAACTAATATTTATTTTTATTTCTTTTTTCAGGAACTTACAGAGTTTACCGAAAAATTTGGAGTTTATTTTAAGAACCGTTTCAGTAGAAAAATACTTGAAACTGCACAGAGACTTGCAAGATATGACGGTCATTGCTAAAAAAGTGCACCTGAAGATGTGGCTGATAATCCGTTTATGTTCCCATGCTGTATGGTATCAAAAAGCACTTTAGTAAGTCGCTTTCAATTATGATTTGATTATTTGATTAGCTCATTTTACTTCTCTCAGGATATTGTTAAGCTAACGAATCAGAGGACAATGAAGACGACAGTCTTCTTAATGTTATTTCCATCACTCTAAATATGTACATAATTCAGGTGCCTCAAATACACAAAAAACTACTTGAAAGCATTCCACAGCAGTCAGCTCTGTTCTCATTGGGTCGGAGAAAGGCATTCCAACATTTACTGCATTAGTAAAGTCGCTGCAAGCAGCGGGTACTAAATATTTTGATGAACAAGTAAAAAATATTATGGGAATTTTGCGCGAATTTGGTTAGCAATAATCTGAATATACCCCTTTTTGACCGAAATAACACAATTTTTTTCATTTCAAAATTTTAGATCTATCTGATGCAATTTCACAATCATTGGGTACCGCACCGCTAAAACTTATTAGACAGAGCTTGCGTCAAATGGACTTGCTGCGTTACGTCTGGCAAAATGTTTTACCTGTTATGAAATACAACAAAACGTTTACTGAATTGCTGAATGACTTTTGCAGTGAAATAATTTGTCGTATTGTTTCCATGGAAGATATTTCAGCAAGGCCAAATGGACTGAACAACAAGCCAAGGAACATGCTGAATGAACATCATTGAGCTGGACCAGCATAAATTTTATTTGGATTGTAATATTTGTTTTTGATTTCGATATCTGAAATGCACCTCTGCTTAGAAAATAAATCAATGAAGTAAAACAAAACAGTAGCGAAAAGGCTCCTTTATTATTTAAAGTAGCAATTATTCTACATTTCCAAGTGTTTTGAATTAATTCTTGTTTCATTTATGTACAACGGAAAAACACCAAGTTATTCACATAAAAAATTGGATGAAACTGGAACAGCTTAAAATGATTTTAAACGCGTCTCTGCAAGAGATTACAAAGAAATGGTGTGGTGGGGCAGGAATTTTAACTGCTAACTATAAAGCAGAAGAAATCAAGCATCTGCTGGAACAGCATCTACTTCATCTCTTACTACAGCTGCTGTAGTCTCTTCTGATGCTGCTGCTTCTGTCTGCTTGTTATTCGCATTTTCTGTTACTACAATTTCGGCTGCTGGTACTTCCTTTTGCTTTTTCCACATTTTATCTGCCGCCAATAATTTCAAACTAGGACGTGCCATTTCATCCTCGAGAAATATATAATCGAAAACCTCTTCCCAACCTTCGTCAACGCCACTTTCTGATATGATTTTTTGTCGTTTCTTAACACGTCTTGGCATTTTCTCTGTTACTTTATCCAGTTCACCAGCTTCGCCTGCTTTTTTTTTAAAGTCCCGCCATGCCTCAAGTAATAAAACACGCGATTCTTTGTCACCCAATTGACGTAACGTTTCATTTGCACACTCATAAACGCGTCTCGCAAGGCGTATGTTCATATCATCATCTTCTGTTGTTTCACGGGAAGTCAGTTCAAATTTGACGTATGTCATCCAAACTTTGACATGATGTGTACGCTCTAATAATCTTTCGTACAATTGTCTTGCCAA
This sequence comes from Calliopum simillimum, assembly GCA_951812925.1. NCBI lineage: Eukaryota > Metazoa > Arthropoda > Insecta > Diptera > Lauxaniidae > Calliopum > Calliopum simillimum. The sequence continues at coordinate 80,352,668 of OX638368.1, read as the reverse complement.
TTCTGTCTCTCCTTGCGACCTTCAATCAATCGTAAATAATCAAACCAGGCATCATAATTTTGTGGATTCTGTGCCACCTCCTGTTCGTATTGAAACTTACGTTTCGACACAATTACATCTTCGATGCCTGCGCGATCACCGAATTTTTTCTTATGTATTGTATATGCCTTGTACAACTCCTGTGTACGATCCTTTGGCAAATGATCTAAGGCATATTTGTAAATAACACGAGCGCGATCATGCTCTTTTTGGCCTTCTTCGAAACGAGCAAATGCTATGAATAATTTTTCATCATTATAATCATCACCAAAGAATTCAACTGCCCGCTCATACCCGCGTCTTGAACCATGTATAAAACCATGATTCTCTTCAAAGCGTGCAAACTTTATCCAGTTCTTGACATCAGGATGGACATAAACGAAACGTTCGTAAATTGCGCGTGCACTATCGATTTCCTTGTAGCGTAGTTCAAAATTAACATAAGTTTGCCAAGCTTGCTCCTCCAGTTGCCATTCCATCCAACGATCAAAAACTTGACGTGCACCAGCAATATTTTCCAACATTTCCTCCATATACGTGTATTTATACCAGAACTGATTGACACGCGGCATAATGGTCACTGCGCGATCCCAGAGATTACGCGCATGATTCACCTGTTTGTTTTTCATCTCCATCTCCGCGTATTTCAGCCAAATAGTCACATTTTACGTGCTTCTTGAAAATTATGCACTGATCCTTTCAGATAAGTTTCGTAAAGCTGAATTTTTGCTATTTTAAGAGAAAGCAAACCAAGTAATGGGTTCCAGTCGCCATTAAATTTTCTAATCAAAAATAGAATTATTAATATAAAAATAACAAAATCATTTTTTATTTCAACTTACCTAAATCCAGGCAACAATTGGTTTCCATATTCCAATGCATCTGCCCATTTACCAACTACAATAGCGATTTCAAATGCAGGTCTTGACGTGCCATAGATTGAGTGGTTGCAAAAAACTTTCTTGCTTACTGGATTAAATTTGGAATCTGATTTGTGTAAAATAAACTTATAAGCAATTTTTTTCACATTGTCTAAATGACTTTTTGTTAACGTCATGGCTTCATTAAATCTGCATTCATTTCCATGGTTTCCTGTGGATCAACGCATTTGGAACAAATGCAAACGCTGTTCGGGTGTGTTTAGTAAATCAATGTAGCTGAAAAAAATCTGTAACCAAAGTAGATGTATATTAGTAAACAAACTGTAAGTACACGGTAGATTCCTTCACCTTGGACCAATCTAAATGATCCATATCTTCTGTGACTTGTGTATGCAATGTGGTACCTTCAAACGTAGCAACTGCATTTGGTTTACAACAATGATCTGTGACAGAGACACCAAAATAAATGGCAGTTGCAATGGAATTCATTTCACCATCGAGTATATTGAAACCATTTGTGATTAACTTACAGAAAATAAAAAAAAACAAAAACGAATTTAATAAAAGAAACTTATTTCTGAAATGTCATTAGATGACAATGAACTCACCAAAAGTAAAAAAAACTCACCTCGTGCAGGGTTGTTTTTCCCCTTCAGTTACACCCGACTTACCCGCTACGACCGATGTACCATAATTCTTTCCCTTCCCGATCACCTCCCTCACCAATGTACCATAATTCTTACCCCTCCGTACGCCAACCCCCTTTTTTCTAACTTTTCTTCTTCTTCCTGAAAATTTTTTTCCATAAAACGAATGAAAATATGACTACTATACATTGCAAATCATAAGTAATCAATTATTTAAAACAATTGTGTATCAACATAGACTTGCAAGGCCCAAAATGCATTACAATTGCCATTTGAAATTTTCATATTTTTGCATGTTTTTTCAATTTCACCTCGATGTAAAATGTTGCCACTAAGGCCTTTATGAAGAGAAAATAAACAAATATGTGCCGGCAATTGCATTAAAAATTCCCCCAATAAGTAAAATTATAAAACTAATAAACTTTTTTATTTTAAAAATTGGAGTCGGTTTTTGTTTCTTAGAGAGCAAAACGAAAGAAATTCAGATAGTTAAATATGATCCATATTTTCTTGTTAATTTGCGAATAAATTGATATGTATATAAAAATACGTATATAGAAACGTGTTTGGAACATTTATCAAAGCCACAGTTTCCTATTAAATTGTACCTTTTGACAATGAATCTTCTGGCAATTGTCGCGCAAGTCACAATTTGAAAAAAAAAAAAACCGATATAAAAAAGGGCATAAATTAATTACAAAAAATTAAAAAACAAAATAATAAAACAAATAAGACAAGTCAGTTTTGACGTATTTTTTGATGCTGCAACCGAGTTCGCCGAAAAAATTATTTGTAACGTTAATATTTCAAGATGTTTTAACCGAAAAAGTTAAGAAAATGAGAGAATACTATTTTTATTTATGTGGACTTTCGACAAAACAACTCGAGATAAGACAGTTTCCCAGGACTTAAGTCATAAATATAAAATTTAAATACGCTTCTTTTAGTGTAATCACCGTATCTCTATGGTTTCTAGATCCAGAGATATATGGCTGTCCCATAACACACACAAGATTTGAACTTAGCGCCACTCGTGCGGTGATGTTTTGCTAACCAGAAGAGAAAAGGAATTGACAGCTGCCAGTTGAAGATAAGGAAAAATTCATTGAAAGGGTAGATTAATCGCTTGATCAACGAAATTGTGCCACATTATTGAAAAGCAGTAAGACAGTTTTTTAGCTCTTCTAAAGGTTACTAATTTCGAGTTAGGTTGTTTTGTCAAAATGCCACAAATTTATACACAGGTTTATATTGTTTTATAAATACTTGTTATTGTTTTATTTGCTATGTTTCAGCAATCACAATCCTTTTACTTGAAATGCCAGTTTATGTATTTCATTACCCAAAAAAATGTTTCTTTGTAAAAACATATTCTAAATAAAATACAATTATCTATCAAGCGTAAAAAAGGAATCTTTAAAAAAATTCCCTTAACCCATTAATGCCCAGCGGTGCCGTACGGCACCCAAAAATTTTTTCACTTTAAAAATAATTTAAAAATAACCAAAGCAACATTTGACTTTGCGGAACAGATAATTAACAATTTGAATGTTTTCCCTTTAATTCAAACTCAATTTTTTTTTAGTTTGTGTCAAGCGTTCGCTGCAGTGGTTGTTTTTAAATTGTGTCTTGCGCGTGAAATGAAAAATTTTGCAATGCCGCAGTACCACAGGTAAACAATCACCTTTTATTGCTATCTTCGTGTATTTTTTTGAAATTTTTTTTACACAGTGTTATTCTAGAAAGATTCGTTAATATTTTAAAATCAAAAACATTAAAATTTGTGCAAAATTAAAAGAGTTGTGATAATTTGAAAAACCAAAGTGCTATACGGCACCGCTGGGCACTGGCTAGCAATTTTATTCTGAGTGCCGTATGGCATCGCTGGGCATTACCTAGCACGGAAGTTATTGTTTCTCTATGTGCCGTACGGCACCGCTGGGCATTAGCCAACAATAAATTGTGTATGTAAGTGGGTGATAACTCTTATCACAACACAATTTGTATAGTATAAAAACTACATGTTGGGTTTTTATGTTTGACTTTTAGGGAATAAGTTTTAATTAAAGACCCATTTGAATGCTTTATTACATTTGCTAACAAGACTTTCGACTCAAAAGGATTTAATTCTTGCAGTTGAACATACTATTATTTTCTCCTTAATTATGCTATAATCTAAGTTTATAGCTTTCTTTTGACCTGTGAGTGATAAACAATATATAATTTAATTGTTTGAAGTACATATCAGGACATTTTTTACTAAAAACAGAAAATTTTTCCTGTTACATAAAAAAAAACCAAATGCATATGAATGCCCAGCGGTGCCGTACGGCACCCAGTCATTGAGCCGTTTCTAACCAAGACTTAGTAAAATTTTTTTTTCATAAGCATAGCCTATATCCAGGAGACTAACTCCTGAAAATTTCAGCATCGTATCTACTGTGGTTCTCGTTGGGCATTAATGGGTTAAAGTTTTATGAATAAAAATTCCTTAACTTGATTTATAACTTAATAACAATGAAAACCTTGTTTTTTCCACTTCTAAGTTAGTATTTTAAACTCTTGACGAGTAGGGCATCCATATCATTTTACAATTTTGATAACAACAGATTGAATAAAAAATTCAAAAAGCCTGATATTATTCAAATTAAAAAAAATCGTGACGCATAGTGTTTTTAGTATGTTTTAATTGAGTTTTGAAGCAATTTTAATCACTGGGTTTTATATTTATTTTCATTAAAATAACAGAAAATTATATTTTTTAATGTTCATTAAATTCCCAAGTGAATCCTATACAATTATCTTAATCGCCTAAGAATACCCTAAACTTGAACAAAAATTCCTGAAACTTTGCGTTATAACATATGGCAACATAGTTTTGAACGTGCCTCACATATTCTCTGACAGACAATCCGTGTGGGCAGAGGACGTCGGCAGAGCTACTTTCATATCTTTTGATTATCTTTGGTTCTTGCTTTTTGGTTGCAACTGCAGTTATTTGTTGCGGAACTGCCTTGGTTTTCTGATAAGAGGCCTTCTTCTGATTATGCTGGTTGCTGATCCATTGATTATGCAGCAACGTGTTATGATTTTTGGAACATTTAGTGCAAGATCCTGACTTGCACTTATCTGCTCGATGCCCGGCTCGCAAACAATTGACGCATCGATTGAATTCTTTAACCCATTTCCACCTTTGGTTCAAATCAGCGTTTGCACACAAGTTATGACTTTCTTTGTTGCATATCGGACAGTTGTAATTGTTTTGGTTTAGCGTTGTCACTGAGGCACATGTTTTTGTTGCTGAAACTTCCTTAACCCGTTGTGCTTCAAAAGATTGGAACCTACGCTCCAGGAATTGTAGCACCTCATAACGTTGAGTAGACGTCTATTGTCATTTAAATTCTGTTCAAAAGCTCTTTGTGTTGGTGGATCCATTTTGCGTAGCACTATGTGAACTAGTATCGCATCCCAATGTTCGACTGGAATCCCTTGCGCCTTTAGACCATGGATGCATTCTTGAGTGACATCGTGCAATGATTTCATTGCTGCTGGCGGCTCGACCTTTATTGTTGATTGTGTTAGAAACTTTTCCAGCAACGTTGTCACCAACAAACGTTTATTATCGTAACGACTGGTAAGAATTGTCCAAGCCGCTGAATAATTACTTCCTACTACTGTAAGATGTTTTATGAGGTTTTTTGGTTCACCTATTAAGGCTTGTGCTAGATAATGCATCTTTCTTGCATCACTGATGCGTGCGTTATGGACCATTTCTGTGTATATGTCCTTAAACGCTACCCACTGCAAGTAATTTCCATTGAACGTAGGAATGGAAATTGTTGGTAACGGCACGACACTTTCTGGTTGATGAGCTGCCGCTGTGTCGAGAACTGATTGTTCAATATTCGACATGGAAACATGTTGTCCGAGTTCGATGATCGCTGCTTCTACCCTTGCTTCCATTTCATAATACACCTCTGGCGTGTATTCCTGAATGTGGTCATCAATTGTGGAATCCCACAATGCAGCGTTGTTTCTGGCCAAATCTGTCATATGCTTTTCCAGAATGGCCAACTTGATTGGATAATATGTTGATGGATGGGTCATCAATTTCTGTGCTGTTATTTCTTCTATGTTTCTATTGAGCGCCTTCAAAAGTGATTTCTGGTTGCGAAGTATTTTTAGTGTTTGTTCGCTCAATTTTGAATTTTCGTTTGATTTTTCATCCATCCCAGCTCTTGCAGTGTCGTCGCTTGTCTGCCCAGTTTGATTCCCATCTTCCATCGAGATTCGCTTTTGAATTCCCTTTTCGAAGATTTTTGTGTATTTTCCGACTGTTTTAAATACCTCTTCAAATGTTGCTTCCTCAAGGTACCGATCTTTTCCATGGATATCTTCTTCAGAGGCCACAATTGCTTTATGATTGCGGTGAAATTCTTCTGCCAGCACATGTAGTCTTCTAAGCCTCTCTGTATAGTAATCTGGTGTTTTCCGTTCGTCCGAATCCTTTTTAAAGTTGGTGATAAGCTGGTCAATCTTTTTCTTCAGCTCCAACTGTCTGCTTAGTAGGGTTTCCATTGTTCACTCGTTGCAATATTTTTATTGTAAATGTGTTTTCGAATTTTATTCGCGACGAACTTTAGTGAAATCACTCACGATATGTACGTTTTTTTTTTTTAAACTTTCGCGTTTAAATGTTTTTGTTGCGAAGAGGCGTGATCCTTTCAGGTGTAACACCAGAAGGGAAAGCTACGGGGTCACCAATGTGTAAATGTATATACAGTTTTGTTGGTAAATGGAACATCTACCAATGTTTTTTTTGTATGTTTGATATGTTGGTTTAATAGATGGTGCATCTATTAAACCTGCGACGAATTAATAAATGTGATTAATTCCGTTGAGTTATTTTTGATTAACTGACTTTATTAAAATTAAACATATTGTATATGTAGCTTATTAGTTAACAATAATACTTAAAGAACAACAACAGTAAAAGTAAAGGTTAGAATTGCTGACAACAGCAATAAAATAAAAGCAAAAATTAAAATATGTATTGTGTAGCGTGTGTAGTAACATGAACCGGGGTTTAGTTACCGAACAAATTTCATGAGAACCAAATACGAAATCAATTTCCATGCGATATAAATTTGTCCATAGCAAGGGCGTACGCAGGATTTCATCTAGGGGGGGCCAAACTAAAATTTTGCGAACCTTTTTTTTTTTTTTTGAGAAATTTCAATGTAAGAGCTGTATATTTTTATGCACTAAAATATTAAATAAAAGTTCATAATAACTTATGAAGGTACTTAGATAACTTTCTAAATAAAAATTTGCTTAGGTATGTTATCTTTTAAATACATATCACATTTCTAAACTAATTTGTGGTCGCTGACTCCAAAAAACGCACTAATTTTTTTTTCCGAGGAAGCGTTCTAGATATAATCGACACTTATAACTCTAATTTTATAAAAAATATTTCGAGAAACCCAATTTTGATCGAATTTTTGTATACACTGTTTTAAAGAAAAATTCTTCCGCTTTTTTTAAATATATCAGTTACAAAAATCCTATTTAAATTGGCTGAGTTAAAGTTAAAAGTTAAAACTGAGAGAAAAGTTAATTTTCATAGCAATTTTTTACAATTTTGCAATATTTTTTATATTTTTATTTATAAGTGTATTTAATTTTAAATATTTTAAGCCCAAATTTACTAAAATCAGATCATATTTTAAAAAGTTATTAAGGTTTCAGTGAAGTAAGACCATTTTGAATTTTTTATCGGAAAAATAAACAGGTTCAATAAACTAGGTCGATTTTTATGAAGCAAAAAAATTGTATAATGTTTAAAACGCTTAGAATCGTACAAAATACACGTGTGCATTTTTTTTTACAGTTTTTGGAAATTTTTTTTTTTTTCTTTTTCTTTGACCAATATTTGAAACGTTAAAAAAGGTCTGAAAAAATTTATAAAATACTTTGATACTTCGAACGATTTTAAGCATTTTAAGCCTTATACATTTTAGTACCTGGAGACCGATCCCTGCTCTGTAGACAATCTGATCTTCTTATTTTAGTCGATGTTTTTTATTCATAGCTTCATTTTCATGCATTCAAAATGATAAATTTACCTATGAGAATACTAATAAGAAAAAATAACTTTCTAAAATAATAAGAGTTGTTTAGCTGGCTCCAGGTCATAAAACAAAATATACAACAAAAATTTTTTTTTTTTGCCGATGACGAACAAAGAATTTCCAATTTTTAAATGCATTGTTGACGGCGAAGAGTGTATACAAACTAAAGGTCTGCACAGTTACCAAAAAATCACTTGTTTACGTAATCATTCAGTTTTCGGTTGGATTAGTTATGAGTACAATTTTTTTAAGCTAAACAGCTACAAGTTAAAAAGTGAAAGAAAAAACCGAAATATTTGTACGCATACGTACTACGTAATTATCGGTTATATGTATTGGATAAGAAAGAGAGAATTTACTTATACGCAAAAGCGTTGCCAGAAGGTGGTATTTGTAAAATAAATTGTAAATAAAAAAATAAAGTTAACTTTTGGCTAAACATGTGCACCAATCGATGGGGAAAGGTCGAAAATAAATTTTAGACATGACCAGGGGTGTCCCCGACCCCTCTAAGTGACCGATTTGGTCCTATTTTGTTAAAAAAATTTTATTGCACCAATCGATGGGGAAAGGTCGAAAATGGATTTTGGACATGACTAGGGATGTCCCCGACCCCTCTAAGTGACAGATTTGGGCCTATTTTGTTAAAAAAAATTTATTGCACCAATCGATGGGGAAAGGTCGAAAATGGATTTGGGATATGACCAGGGGTGTCCCCGACCTCTCTAAGTGATCGTTTTGGGCCCATTTTTGTAAAAAAATTTTATTGCACCAATCGATGTGGAAAGGTCGAAAATAGATTTTGGACATGACCAGGGGCGGCTCCGATCCCTCTAGGTGACCGATTTGGGCCCATTTTTGTAAAAAAATTTTATTGCACCAATCGATGGAGAAAGGTCGAAAATAAATTTTCCACATGACCAGAGGACTAAAACGGTCACTTTAAAGGGTCGAGGAATAATCTGGTCATGTCAAAAATTTATTTTCGACCTTTCCCCATCGATTGGTGCAATAAAATTTTTTTTACAAAAATGGGCCCAAATCGGTCACTTAGAGGGGTCAGTGCATCCCTGGTCATGTCCAAAATATATTTTCGACCTTTCCCCATCGATTGGTGCAATAAAATTTAAACAATGACAACCAAATTAAAAAAATAAATTTCTAATTTTGGTGTAATTGCCACAAACTGGCAACTTTGCCTACAATCTCAATAGCTATAAAAAGAATAATTGTTATAATCGTTTACGCATATTATGCGTACAGCTATTTATAGTTAAAAGAAATATGAATAACTAGGTAACTGAAGTACGTAGAAAAAAAAAACGATAGCGTTTTTTAACGTAATCTATTGCTTTCGGTAACAGTTATATCGGTTAATGATTTAACTGATGCAGACCTTTAATACAAACACACACAAATAAAGAACAGCAAGACATCGCGAGAACGAAATTCACTCAATTGATTGAGACGCATAGAAACAAAGTGCACTGGAATGTTAGAGACAAACTTACGTTAGACACAGTGGGGCAAGCAAAAGAATTTTTGCACAAAAATAAAAATATCCTAATAATGAATTCAGATAAGGGTAATGTTACCGTAGTGTTAAAAGGTTGCTAAATATCAAAAAATAAAAACCAGCGTGTTTGCTCTACGGTAGTTCAAAATGGAGTACTTAACTCAACTTTATTTAAAGTGTAAGAAGTTAAAAAGAATAAGAATGAGAAAGAAAAATAATGACAAAAATTCAGTGTTGCAAACTTAAATACAATGTTCATAGTGTTTAGATGTTAGAAAGCGTACATATTCAACACTCCCTCTCGCTTTCAAAAAATTAATATTTAATATAATCCAAATTTATCAATAAGAAAACTAAATTTATCTTTAGATAATGCCTTAGTCAATGGATCTGCAAGTTGATCAGAGGTTGACACATACTGTACATCAATCTCCTCTCTAGTTTGCATGTCGCATGTATAAAAATATTGAATGTCGATATGCTTTGTTCTTTTTGACGATTCTGGATTTTTAACGAGCGTTATTGCTCTTTGATTGTCGCATTTGATAATTGTCGGTTCTGCTTGTTCATGACCAATGTCTTTTAATAATTTTCGAAGCCACATAATTGATTTTGTTGCTGCACACAAAGCGACAAATTCTGATTCTGTTGTTGATGTAGCTGTCACGGTCTGCTTCCTTGAACTCCAAGCTATTGGCCCGCCATTTAAAATTGATATCCATCCGGTAGTACTTCGTCTCGTATCAACATCGCCGCCCCAATCTGAGTCGCAATATGAATGAAGTTGAAAATTTTTAGTCGCTAAATCAAAAGAAATTCCTTTGTTTATAGAACCCTTTAAATATTTAAAAACTCTCTTTACTCCCTGCCAATGTATATTAGTTGGTTTTTCTACAAATCTACTTAGCACGCCGACCACATATGCAATGTCAGGCCTTGTACATACCATTAAATACATTAGTGAACCGATTGCTTCTCTGTAGGGATAGTTCCCAGTTCCTTTTGAATCTCCTTCTTGCAACGAAAATTTAATTCCAGGCTCTGCTGGTGTGTTGACTGGTGAACAATCAGTATGATAAAACTTTGTGAGAATTTTGTTAATGTATGCATTCTGGTAAATTTTCAGCTTAGATTTTTCTCTGTCTCTTTTTATTTGCATTCCAACGAAAAATTCAGCTTCCTTAAATATAATTTCAAATTCCGCATGTAATTTGTTCAATAATTGTTTAATTAATTCCATATTGTTGCCACTGATTAATCCGTCATCTACATACAACGCGAGATACATAACGTCATTTTTCGTTTGATATAGAAATATACAGGCATCTGCTAAAGATTGTTTAAATTCGTTTTCTAATAAAAATTTCACAATGCGCTTATTCCATTGTCGAGAAGCTTGCTTTAATCCATACAGACCCTTTTTCAGCAAACAAACTCTGTTATCGTCTTCAAAACCATATGGCTGCTCCATATAAATGCATTCTTCAATTTCCCCATGCAGAAAAGCGGTTTTAACGTCAAATTGATACATTTCGAAATCAAGCGCTGCTACCATAGCTAAAATTGTCCTTACCGATTCATACCTTACTACTGGTGCAAAAATCTCGCTATAATCAGTCCCGTACTTCTGCGAACAACCTCTCACGACAAGTCTGGCCTTATATTTGTCCACTTCGCCATTTGCATTGTACTTCTTCTTAAACACCCAACGATTTGTAATAATGTGCATATCTTCAGTACGTGGTACCAGTATCCAAGTATCATTTTTATAAAGCGCATGAATTTCTTCATTAATTGCTGCTAACCATTTCTGTGAATCTTGGCTCTGCATGGCGTCCTCCAAACTTTCTGGTTCTAATTCTGCAATACAAATATCAGCAACAACTGCTTCAGGCTCGTCGTCATTTGTTTTTGAACCTTTCCTTGTACGATATGGACTTCGTGGTAGTGGTAATCTAGGATTCCTATAAGTTCTTTTTCCTTCGCTTGTCTCAGCATTTTCGCATCGTTCATCTGGCTCTTCATTTGTAAGTGCATTGGTTTGTTTTTCCGTATCATCAATAATCTTAGTTTCAGTCATCAAATTGAGATCTTCACGGCTTTCGTTGAAAATAATATCTCTTCTGATTAATATTTTCCTACCAGCTGGATCGTAGATTCGATATGCTTTACTTTCATCGTGATAACCTATCATCAAGCACTTGACGGAATTTCTTTCCCACTTGGTTCGTTGCTCTTTTGGAATGTGAACGAAAGCTTCACTCCCAAATACCTTAAGATGTTTTACTGACGGTCTTGTACCAAACCACTTTTCGTAAGGTGTTACCCCACCAATAACAACAGATGCTACACGGTTCTTTAAATATACCGCCGTATTTGTTGCCTCTGCCCACAAAAATAATGGCAGTTGTCTTTCATGTAACATGGCCTTGGCACTTTCAATAACTGTTCGATTTTGTCTCTCAATGAAACCGTTCTGCTCAGGTGCCCTTGGTGTTGAAATTTCGTGTTTGATACCTTTTTCCAAAAGAAAACGCTTAACTGGCTCGTTGCAAAACTCTAAACCGCCATCAGACCTTAGCCTTTTGATTTTGTGACCAACCGATTCAACTTCAATAACAAATTTTGTTAGACTATCTAATACATCGGTTTTATTTTTCAGAAAATAAACGTAACAAAATCTGGAAAAATCGTCTTTTAGTAACATGAAATAATTAGCACCACCAATTGATGGTGTACTCATTTTGCCACACAAGTCTACATGAAACGTCTCACCCGATATAGTTGCTCGCCTTGCTCCAGTTTTTGGAAAGCTCATGCGATGTTGCTTGCCATAGGCACAGCCCTCACAAAACACATTTTCTTCAGCACCGTCAATTTTAAGATCATCAACAATAGTTTTATTATGCATTTCCTTCAGTGTTCGAAAATTAACATGGCCTAAGCGTTCGTGCCACAATTTCAGCGAATTTGTTGATGCCATATTCAACTCTGCATTCTTAACTGATTGGAAATTCATCCTGTACAGCTTCTTGTCACGCACCCCATCAGCAATCATTTTACCTTCTTTTACAAAATTTACATGTTGGCCACCTTCTTCAAAAATTACTGCCATTCCTTTTTCTGTAGACTTAGAAATTGAGATAAAATTCTTGTCAAGTTCAGGAACTAATAAAACGTCTTTGATTAAATGAATTACTCCAGTATCATTAACTTGCACTTCAATGTCACCAATCCCTTTGACGCACAATTTTCGTCCATCTCCAACTCGCTCTTGACATGTATCAGATGATGAAAAATGTTGGAAATTAAGGAAAAACTCCCTCTGAAATGACATATGATCTGTCGCCCCGGAATCTGCGTACCAAAATTTGTTAATTTTATTATTAGAATCTGCAGACTGCAAAACAAATAAATGTGACTTTTCTGATATTTGACATTTCTTCATCTCGCTTTCCATCAATAGTGAGTGACCGCCTCTCTCATCTTTCTTTTCTTTATATTCACTTTCGTTTCTAGTTTGTCGGTCTCTTTGTCTTTTGAAGCACTCTCTTGCCCAATGCCCTTGTTTGTTACAATAATTGCATTTGCCTGTTCTTTTATTAAAATTTTTGTTCGATGCTTTATTATTGCTGTTTTTGTATCTCTTGTTATAAGCATAAGTACTGTATGCAGCTTTGTTAGAGTTGTCAATTTCACTTGTACGAAGGTTTAACAGGGATTCCTCGTTAACTAAATGATCAGTTAACCTTTCAATATTTTGTTCAGCACGTGGTACTGCATACCATGCAGTACGAACGTGATCAAATTTAGATGGCAAGCTACTTAAGATTTTAGCAATTATCATAGGCTCTTTTTGTTCTAAATTCATGTCTTTCAACCTTTGCGCTAATGATGTCACTTTTGCTATGAAATTTGCCATATTTTCGTCATCGTCCATTTTACAATTTATAAATTTTTCTAAAAGTACCTGTGCTGACTGGTCGCTCCTTTCTGCATGAACTGTTTTTAACCTGGACCACATTTCCGCTGCAGTTGTACAATCTGTAAGGTATTTAAGTTGATCCAATTCTATGCCTCGCATAATGAACGCTTGTGCCTCCGCATCTTTTTGATCCCATGCTGTCGTGTTAGTTGTAGGTCTTACCTCAGTGCCCATTATGCATGACTTCAGCTTGTTCTCCGCCATATAAATTTCCATCTGTCTTCGCCATAGCTGATAATTTTGCCCATTGAAGCGATGTAGTTGATAAATCCTTGATTCTGCCATCCTTTGTACCGGCGTTTCTTGAATCCCAGAATTTTGCACAGAGTCTCGTGAAGAATCTTCGTCAGAGTCTTGAATAGAATCTTGCTCAGTAAGTGTTGCGTCAATTACAGAATCCTCCTCAGCTTCGATGTTATCTGTATTCATTTATGAGCACACACCTGGGCCCATAACCTGTTAAAAGGTTGCTAAATATCAAAAAATAAAAACCAGCATGTTTGCTCTACGGTAGTTCAAAATGGAGTACTTAACTCAACTTTATTTAAAGTGTAAGAAGTTAAAAAGAATAAGAATGAGAAAGAAAAATAATGACAAAAATTCAGTGTTGCAAACTTAAATACAATGTTCATAGTGTTTAGATGTTAGAAAGCGTACATATTCAACACGTAGCTTTAGAAAAAAGTGTGTACGACAAGAAAATGAAAATTATTTTAAATGACCCTACAAGCTCACGTCAGGATAAAAATAAACTTTTAGTGGAAAAATTATACGCGAACGACATTATTTCCAAAGGGGAAAAATATAAAATGATAAATTACGCGTCGACATGTCCCAGGATATATGGATTACCTAAAATCCATAAACCAGACACCCCCTTGCGGCCAATAGTTTCGTCGATCAACTCACCTTATCATGAGTTAGCCAAATATATGGTATATATACTAAAGAATTTGACAAAAGATTCGATTTTTAATGTCAGAGATGCAGTGGAATTTCGAGAGAATGGAAAATACTTCTATTTCAAACGACGAGATTTTAGTTTCGTTTGATGTCATATCACTTTTCCCAAGTATTCCGGTAGATTCAGCACTAGAAATAATTAATAGTAAATGGGACATAACAAAATTCATAACCAAGGAGAATCGGTTTTTTAGGTACAACGGAAAAATTTACAACCAACGCAGTGGCATGCCGATGGGCTCCCCGGTGTCACCCATTATCGCGGATATTGTGATGGAAGAATTGCTGAGAACTCGTTTGGAAATACATAAAACCAAACCGCGCCTATTAAGTAAATACGTCGACGACCTATTCGCAATAATCAAAAAGGATGTAGCAGATGATTTCTTAAAAAGTCATAATGAATATCACAAAAATATACAATTTACGATGGAAATAGAGAAAGATGAAAAGTTAGCATATTTAGATGCGTTGGTAATAAGGACAGATGGAACATTAAAAATAAATTGGTACCAAAAAACCATGGCTTCAGGACGGCTCTTAAACTTTTATTCGAAACATCCAAAATCAATGGTCTACAATACTGCAAAAAACTTTGCTTATAGAGTATTAAAAAGCGACAACGTTTTTCATGATGGAAATATTAAGAAAATTAAAAACATTTTACGTAAAAATGATTTTCCAAAAAGATCCATTGATAAAATTATAAAAGAGTGCAATATAAAACAAACGTTTTCTTCAAAAACACCGGAAATTGCAAAGCCCTATAAATCTGTGATATACGTACCTGAGTTCGCTGAAAGATTCGCTGCTTCTGACATTTTTGACAAGAACAAATATAAATTAGCTTTTAAACCGTGCAATATTTTAAACCAACTTTTTAGTAAAACCAAAGATCCGATAGACAGACTTGACCAATCTAGATTAATTTACAAAATCCCATGTAATAATGACGGCATCAATATATGCAACAAGGTATATATTGGGACAACAAAATCCAAACTAAGGACGCGGATTTCATCCCATAAATCGGACATCAAAGCTGGACATAAAAACAATCAAAAGACAGCACTTGCCTTGCACTGTTTATAAGAGGGCCATATCCCCAATTTTGAAAAAGTAAAAATTCTTCAACGTGAGAACAATTACTCAAAACGACTCACTTTAGAGATGTTGCACATAGCACACACGCCTAGTCACATACGCATGAACTACAAAATGGACACAGATAATTGTGCTCACAGCTACAGACACATTATTAGTCATAAGGGGGGAAACATGCAATAGTAGAATTGACAATATTTAGTTTTAATTACTCCGTGTTAGTGATAATACGTTATATCCAAATGTAAGAATTATTCAGTGTTTGTTAGAATTTTGTGATTATTTGTTAATTTAAATATTTTTATTGGTTTTATCATATTCAGCTTCCTGATGATGAGTTGCAGTGTCAACTCGAAATATTGAAGACACACAATAAATATACTTCAAAAATTATAAAAAAGAAAATTTTTGTTTTATATTTTGTTTTATGACCTGGAGCCAGCTAAACAACTCTTATTATTTATATTAAAAAGGTCGCTAGAACTTCTAACAACTTTCTAAAATATTATCCGATTTTACTTTCAAATTGTTTGCAATTAAATAAATAAATAGTATAGTAAAGATAACTAGTAAGGGTGTTACCTTTGGCCTGGCCAAACATTAAATACCCTACACAGCAGTATTTTGAAAATTTTGCTTGTATGGGAAGTGCCACACCCTCTTGTCCAAATTCACCCAGTTTTTTCTCAGAGTTTGAATTTATAGTTCTTAGCATTTAAGTGAAATTTGGTTGGATTATCTCAAAAAATGTTTTCAACATAGCGTTTTGAATCTTTTGCTTATATGGGAGGTGCCACGCCCTCTTGTTCGATTTTATCCATTTTTTGCTTAAAGCTTGTATTTATAATTCTTAGTGTCTGAGGAAAATTTAGTTCAATTATCTCAAAAAACGATTCAGTATATAGTTTTGAAGCTTTTGCTTACACGAGAGGTGCCACGCCCACTTGTTCGAATTCACCCAGTTTTTGCTCAGAGCTTGCATTTATAATTCGTAGTATTTGTGTGTATTTTGGTTTTATTATCGTGAAAAATACTCAAAAAATTGCATTTTGAATATATTTTTTGTATGGGTGGTAGGCGTGTCCGTTGACCGATTTCGCTCATTTTCAATCCCCCAAGCTAACTTTGACAACGAAGGCTGTACACCAAATTTCATTGAATTATCTTGCTTAGTTTTCCCAAAATCAAATGATCAAGAATATATATACTTTTCTATATCTGCCAAGCCTCCTTCTCTGCGTTACAAACGGAAGGACAAAGTGAATATATCCTGGGTGTAGGGTATAAAAATAGTGTATTTGTATAAACTATTATCCAAAAAATTGTGTTTTATTTGGCTTTAATATGAAAAGTTTTGAAAACTACTGTAAAAATGAATGAATATGATATATTTGTAACTCTAAAGCTAGAGCTAGGGGGGGCAGCTGCCCCCCTGCCCCCCCTTGCGTACGCCCATGGTCCATAGTAAGCAAGTTTTTATGGGAAACAAATTTTCAGCAGTAAGCAAATACCAAATTTATTTTCATGAGAAATAAATTCTTGCAACTGTTGGTCACGTTGAGTGACACTATTTTGTACTAAGGTGACCATGCATGTTCAAGTGATAGTATGTGACCATAAGGTTACTAAACAGATGCATTAAAACTTCCCAGCGAAGCTCCCTCAGTTTTTGGCGACTCACCAAAAAAGTATGTAGTCCAGTGTTGCCAATGTTGCCCTAGACTTGGGGTTTTTTTCGTTCTTGGGTGTAAAATTGTGCCGGGTTATTTGTGGGGTGAAAAAATTCATGTTAAAACAAAAAATTTTTTTTTTTTAAGTAATACTGCGAACAAATATTTTCCTGAAAAAAAGAAATAAATAAATATATGTTTTCGCGCATATTGTCGCTGAATGCACCCATCAAAGCATACCACCATCCATCGCTCTCTCTCATAAGAATACCTATGTGCAGAAATTTCTTATTGGGGGTTATCGTGAATCAAGATTCCCGGGGAATTTTCTTAAGCTGCAATAGAGAATGCACTACAGTCTGAGAAAATTCCCCGGGAATCTTGATTCACGATAACCCCCATTGTTTTTGTGAAATGCCAAATCAAAATCCAATTGCTGTTGTCACAGCAGAAGCCAGGCAAGAAAAAAATTTTTTCATAAAACATAAAATGACAAAAAATAGTGTTTTTTAGTATTTAAAAAGTTATGAAAAAAGTGTCACTTCCAAAAATATAAAAAGGAGAGGGAAAGTGAAATACAGTTTAAAGATTGGCTTACAGTATCCCCTGAGGATGATGAGCGGGCGTTTTGCACTTACTGCAAAGTAAACCTGAACGCACATAAAAAAGGACTCAAAACTCATGTGGAAATAAAGAAACACATAAAGAACGTGGCTGAAAGTATATAATCCAGAAATTTACCAAAAATATCAGAGTTTATAAGACCGAGTATCACCTAAAGTTGAAAATCGCAGCTTTCATCGCATAGCATTGCAATATCCGAACTGTCGACCATTTATCTTCAGTCTTGACCGATTTGGATAATGATTCAGACATACTGACAAAAATTCAAATCCATCGCACTAAATGCACCGGTAAACAATTTAAATTCGTGTTTTTTTTTAAGAGAAATTTGTAATTTAGTAATATTTTCGATATATTACTTTCAAATCCTGATTTATAACCTTTAATATGATATATTTACAACATGATACACTTCTTAATATATACATATATCAAGTTCAAAGAAAAAGCCATGCAATACATTTTTAATAGAATTTTGTTTGTTTTTGAAATATTTTTATGTATGGCTCCACTTTATCATCTGATAAACGAGAACGTTAGGAAGTGCGTCATAATGTATATCACTCGATGGACCAGTGGGATACGCTTTTACTGCATTTCAACTTCGCTAGATCGAACAGACGAGCAGATGCTGGGTTTAAAGTGGAAACCTTGTACAATATGTAAAATCGCATCTAAAACAAATTATATTTGATTTTTTTAGGTCAATCAATACACTGTTTCAGTCAGATCCAGTAGAACTATCAAAGTTACTTCAGGACCTAAACAAATTACTGTACGCTACTCTTCAAAAAATAGTAGTTCTCCAACAACTAGAAAAAATCCGTCCTCAATACTTGTGCTTGTTCAAATTTAAAAACCATTTAATGCCACCGGACTGTATCAATTTCGGATATAATTTAAATGCCATTGCAAATAAATGCTGTCCTGAAAGTTTGGTCATTATAAAAGAAAGATGTAGACATTTTTTAGTTGAACTCGTAGAACAGTTACAACTCCGGGTCCCAGATAATATGAAAATTTTGGAAAATATTTAACTTTTTACCCCAAAAAAATTCTTCTTCTCAATATAAAGAAGATATAACAGATATAGCTTCCTTTTATCGAAATGTTTGCGTTGATGTGGATTCAACAGTAATTGAATGGAATGTTCTACATCGGTTAGAAATAACCGCACCATCATCCGACGAGTATTGGACAAAAGTCATGGAGGAGTGCGATGTTGTTGGTGTGACAATATTCCAACATATTTCTGAACTAGCGTTGTCGTTGCTGTCATTGCCCTTTTCTGATGCTTCTGTTGAAAGGGTATTTTCTATCACCAATATAATAAAAGATAAATTGCGAGATCGGATGGCCATAGCGACGGCTGATGCTATCCTTCCAGTCAGAATGGCAAAAAAAATTTGTAATGAGTTTCAACCTTCAAATCAAATAATAACTATGTTCAATACAGAGAACGTGTTCATAGATGAAGCACTTGATGCATTCAACGACATGGAGTTAATATAATGAATATGTATGAGCACATTTATATGTAAATAGTATATATTAATCCTACTTTTCTTCTGTTTATATTATTTAATAAATGTAACGAAGTTGAATAAGGCATATTTTTATTTTGTACATATGTACATATAAGTATTAAGGGTTTTTTAGGGTTTAATGAGGCTTCAAGTTCTTTTTCCTTTGCAGCTCAAAAGTTACATTTTTGTTTTTTTTAGGGTTTAATTGAGGAAATTTGAGCAAGTCTTGAGATTTCGCCCTGGCCACACTGATGTGGTTTAGCGTTGTCGTGATGAAAGACGACGTCCTTTCTGTTCACTAATTCCGGATGTTTTTCCTTGAGCGCTTTATTCAATCTTGTTGATTATTGACAAAAAATAGCGGCCAAAGGAAAAAAGAGGCCAAAAATGGTTAAAGTGTTAAATTATCATTATTTTGTTAAAAATCGAAGACATTAGGTAAAATAGTAAAGTAAATTGACAAATTGTGTAACTAACTTTTTCCATGTATTATTTACACAATTTGTCAATTTACTTTACTATTTTACCTAATGTCTTCGATTTTTAACAAAATAATGATAATTTAACACTTTAACCATTTTTGGCCTCTTTTTTCCTTTGCCGAATAAAAAAGGGGCCAAATATAAATTTTCCTTTGCCAAATAAAAAAGGGGCCATATATAAAAAGAGGCCAAAAATAAGGGGCCAAAAAAATAGCGGCCAAAAAAAAAAAGCGGCCAAAGGAAAAAAGAGGCCAAAAATGGTTAAAGTGTTAAATTATCATTATTTTATTAAAAATCAAAGACATTAGGTAAAATAGTAAAGTTAAGAAGCACAATGAAGTTAATTATAGTGAATGTGATTGCTGACATAAGATAAGTATTATTATTTTTGGCCTCTTTTTTCCTTTGGCCGATTTTTTTTGGCCGCTATTTTTTGGCTCCTTTTTTTTGGCCGCTATTTTTTGGCCCCTTTTTATATTTGGCCCCTTTTTTATTTGGCCGCTATTTTTTGGCCCCTTTTTGTTGGCCGCTATTTTTTGGCCGCTATTTTTTTGGCCGCTTTTGAGTGCCACCCGTTTGGCCACTAGGCATGCGCTTATTTTACGATTTTCGTTGATGCCGCCCCCTGAAATCCTTCTAATGGTCATAAAAACAAATACTATGAAATTTCACGGCGATCGGATAACGGTAACCCGGCCCTCAAGAGAGGTCAAGGTCAAGTTGAGGTTTCAGGAAAAAAATAATGAAAAAGCATAATTTTACCTTATAGCAAATTGAAATACCTTTCTAACAAGCTTTAATTGTTTAAAATCGGGTAATAAATACGAATTCTATTGGGTGTACATCTTAAAAATTTGACGGTGGATGTCCGTACTAACAAATATCGTGAAAGCTCGAACTTTATATATATGTCATTTTGAAGGTACATTTGGCAGCTGACAAAATCAGTCAACAAAAAAATTTTATCTTGTGTGCATCATTATTATTTTTCACGATGAATAACTTCGAAAATTGGAGAAAAAGACAGTATTTGCGGAGGGGTTCTAGTGGGTCATTTTTTTGCAAAGAAAACAGCTGCCGAAAGTCATCGCATTCTTGTAGAAGTTTATGGGGACTATGCTCCAGCTGAATCAAGCTGTCGTGAGTGGTTTAAAAGTGGTTATTTTGATGTCGAAGACAAAGAACGTCCTGGTCAGGACCAGCTAGGTGTGATCCATTTTGAGCTGTTGCCAGGTGGCCAAACCATTAATGCTCAATTCTATCGTCAACAATTGATCCAATTGAAGCAGAAAATCCAGGCAGAGCGGCCAACGTATGCGACCAGACATGAGTCAATCATTTTCCACCACGATAACGCTCGGCCACATATTGCTGCCCCAGTCAAAAATTACCTGGAAAACAACGGAAAACAACGGATGGGAAATATTGCCTCACCCGCCTTATAGCCCAGACCTTGCACCATCAGACTACCATTTGTTCCGATCGATGCAGAATGCCCTATCAGGAATACGCTTCACTTAAGTTCATGATATCGATAATTGGCTCGATTCATTTTTGGCCGCCAAGCCGGCGCAATTTTTTTGGGATGGAATTCATAAATTGCCTGAATGATGGGGAAATGTTGTAGCTTCCAATGGACAATACTTTGAATAAAATATATTGTAACATTTTTCCACAATAAAGCATCAACTTTCGCTAAAAAATTCCGGTTTTTAAGTTGTATACCCAATATGAATTTTTCTTTTATCGACATTAGCAAAATTGCCGCAAAATGCTATACTACTACATATGGTATTTTGCGGCAATTTTGCTAATGCCGTAAAAGAAAAATTCATAGAATTCGTATTAATTACCCGATTTTAAACAATTAAAACTTGGAAAGGAATTTCAGTTTGCTATAAGATAAAATTATGCTTTGACTAATTTAATTAAGCTTAAAAAAATTTTCATTATCTTTTGCCTGAAACCTCAACTTGACCTTGACCTCTCTTGAGGGCCGGGTTATCGTTATCCGATCCCCGTGAAACTTCACAGTATTTGTTTTTATGACCATTAGAAGGATTTCAGGGGGCGGCATCAACGAAAATCAGAAAATCGTAAAATAAGCGCATGCCTAGTACGATATCCATTTATCGTCACTAGTACCTAACCAATCTGTGCAAAAATGGTTTGAGATCATTCCGATTCAGAAGAAATTCACATACAGAAATGCGGTCAGTAAGATTTTTTTCACTCAAATTATGTTGTAACGTCCCGAATGACGTCACGATATTATAAAATATAATATAATAAATATATGATAAAACAAAGAAAACAAAAACCTAAAACAATTAAAACAATAACCACAGCCACATTAATTGATTCATGTGCATGAAAGCAACAACAAATATACTGTTGCCACACATATGCACACACACAACGGAAATTACAAACCAGTCTGGTAGCGGCTCGCGACTATAAAAGCACGAATGCAAACACAGAAGGCAGGCAGTCACAGCCAGACAACCGATGCGAACACATCAATTGCCAAGCACTTGATAGAAGTAGCAATCGAAGAATTGTTTAATTGTGCAAAGGCCTCGTATATACTAGGTATCTTAGGGTAGTTAGTTTTCACGTAGCGGCCTGGAAGATTTATTATAATCTACCACATAGGCCTCCTGCCACCTTAAGTGGCAGAGACATTATCCTACTGCACTGGAAACTTTTTATAGTATCCATATAGTGTACGTAGCAACCAGGGAGACTTATTATAGTCTTCCACGAAGGTTTCCTGGGCACCTTAAGTGACCAGAGTAAAGTAGCTACGGTGCTGGACACTTTTTATAGTATCCTTATAGTATCCGTAGTCTTAGAGTAGTTAGTTGGCACGTAGCGGCCTGGAAGATTTATTATAATCTGCCACATAGGCCTCCTGGCACCTTAAGTGACAGAGACATTATCCTACTGCACTGGAAACTTTTTATAGTATCCATATAGTGTACGTAGCAACCAGGAAGACTTATTATAGTCTTCCACGAAGGTTTCCTGGGCACCTTAAGTGACCAGAGTAAAGTAGCTACGGTGCTGGACACTTTTTTATAGTATCCTTATAGTATCCGTAGTCTTAGAGTAGTTAGTTGACACGTAGCGGCCTGGAAGATTTATTATAATCTGCCATATAGGCCTCCTGGCACCTTAAGTGACAGAGACATTATCCTACTGCACTGGAAACTTTTTATAGTATCCATATAGTGTACGTAGCAACCAGGAAGACTTATTATAGTCTTCCACTAAGGTTTCCTGGGCACCTTAAGTGACCAGAGTAAAGTAGCTACGGTGCTGGACACTTTTTATAGTATCCTTATAGTAGCCGTAGTCTTAGAATAGTTAGCTTACACGTAGCGGCCTGGAAGATTTATTATAATCTGCCACATAGGCCTCCTGGCACCTTAAGTGACCAGAGTAAAGTAGCTACGGTGCTGGACACTTTTTATAGTATCCTTATAGTAGCCGTAGTCTTAGAGTAGTTAGCTTACACGTAGCGGCCTGGAAGATTTATTATAATCTGCCACATAGGCCTCCTGGCACCTTAAGTGACCAGAGTAAAGTAGCTACGGTGCTGGACACTTTTTATAGTATCCTTATAGTAGCCGTAGTCTTAGGGTAGTTAGTTTACACGTAGCGGCCTGGAAGATTTATTATAATCTGCCACATAGGCCTCCTGGCACTTTAAGTGATCAGAGTATTTACCTACGGTGATGGACACTTATTATAGTATCCATAAAGTTCCCGTAGTCACCAAAATATAATCTTTGGAAATACTCTTCCACCAGTGATCCGGCCAAGGGATCAAGGAATCCAAGCAAGGACAGCACTCACCGAAAGGAGATTCAGCCAGCCGCACGCTCATAGCGGATTAAACTAATCTAAATTTTATATAATTTGAACTAATACATAACAATAAAAATAAATAATTTGTAATTAGAAAAGAAAACTAAATAAAAATATTTTGTAATCTAAAAGTTTTGGATTGTCTTTTAGTCTGACCCTGGACACCACTGACGCCTACCTCAGCTCAATACCAAAACAATCGTTACAAATGGCGCCCGAACAGGGACTTAGCTCAGAGGACGGCGATTTACCGTCAGGATCTGCGGCTATCCCACAAATATTTATAAACGAAATTCAACAAGAAAACAAAACTGATGCACCAGAGCAACCATTCCTAAATCCAGAACCTTTAGCATCCATCCACCACTTAACAAAAGAACGATTGATAGAAGAAATGGCAAAACAAGGACTCGAAACCGAAGGGAGCGTAGAGGCCCTTCGACGCCGATTCTGCACCTTTCTCAAAAGGCGACGAGGTCGACAATCTACAGAAAACCTTATAAAACTTCTTGCAGAAGAAGTCGAGGATAATGGACTGGATACGTCTGCAGGAAGATCACCTCTAAGTAATGCGGATGTAATGGACCTCGTAAGAAAGTGGAATTTCACCTACGAAGGTACGGAAGATATGTTTAATTTCATCGAAGAAGTGGAGGAAATGGCTCGTTGGGACAAAATCCCGCTGGATAAAATGCTGTTTCCAATGATCAGCTTACTGAAAAGGAAAGCAGCTGACTGGTGGAGAATAAAAAAGGACAAAATCTCAACATGGAAACAGTTTCGACGGGAAGCTTTAAGTTTCTTTATGCCGGCAAGATATTTCACTCGATTGGAGGATGACATTTATCACCGCTGTCAGGGCCTTCGCGAAAGGGGCAAGGATTACATACTTGCTATCCAGAATCTCATCGCACAACATCCGCGAATGCGAACAATCGATTTTACGGACAGAATTTATGACGGGTTACGACCCGAATATCGACTGTTTATTAGCCGGAATGGATTCTGTTCACTCGATGAGCTGGTAACTCTTACGGACGAATACGAATTTATCCGGATGGAAGAAAATCATCAGAACCGGGTTCATGCTATTCAAGGAACGCAAGCCTGGTCAGGAATGTTTGCGGAGTACTCGCGATATGGCAAGGATATTATAGCAGACGAACAAAACATGTGTCCCATGGTAAAAAGAAATGATGGAACGGTTATTTCTTTTCACCCTCCGACTACTCTCGAGAAGGAGTCGCCCGAAGGTCAAAAAGAAGACAGAAAAGATATTTTCCGTTTACCGCCTGGGGAAGAGCAAAGACAGAGTCATAGACTGCCTAGCCGTATAATGAAAGTTAACCCAAACGAATTCGCAGAGTATTCTCTACAGGGAAACGAAATTCTGCCAGACGATTCTGGGGTACATACTGTAATAGCAGAACAATCAACAATTGACGATCCTATTGTTCAACAGATTGAGAAACGGAATGATCTGGAAGATAGCCGGTCGAATCAGAGCCAGTATGTTGAAAGAATTCAGGTTCCTTGTGGAAAATTTACTGAAAATCCTCAACATGAACCACAGCCTCTACTCCAACGGCTTATAGCTGGCAAAATGCAGGGCGAAATAAAACAAAAAGACAAACATGGAATCAGAAACATGCAACTTAATCAAACATTAGAGAAGTATGAGGCTGTTGTCCAACAAGTTTCAGCTACCGTACAGAGGGTAGCAAAATCAAATTCTAAAATTATGCCAGATCCTAGACAATGGAATTGGAGAAAGAGGAAGAAAAACTCGAACTAGGAGAGGGGAAAAAAAAAACTTTGAAGTGCCAATAGAGTTAAATTGAAGTAAACTTGAAAACAAAAAAAAAAAAAAAATGGAAAAAAAACAAATATAAAATTACACGAAAATTAATTTTATAAAGTAAAAACATTACGACGAGCACACCTGATGCTTCGAATCAACAGCTGGAACAATAATAAAATCGCGAAGAGAGAAGGGGATAATGTCGACGAGAAGGTTCCCGTCTGCGAAGTAGGAGGGGACTGTAACGTCCCGAATGACGTCACGATATTATAAAATATAATATAATAAATATATGATAAAACAAAGAAAACAAAAACCTAAAACAATTAAAACAATAACCACAGCCACATTAATTGATTCATGTGCATGAAAGCAACAACAAATATACTGTTGCCACACATATGCACACACACAACGGAAATTACAAACCAGTCTGGTAGCGGCTTGCGACTATAAAAGCACGAATGCAAACACAGAAGGCAGGCAGTCACAGCCAGACAACCGATGCGAACACATCAATTGCCAAGCACTTGATAGAAGTAGCAATCGAAGAATTGTTTAATTGTGCAAAGGCCTCGTATATACTAGGTATCTTAGGGTAGTTAGTTTTCACGTAGCGGCCTGGAAGATTTATTATAATCTACCACATAGGCCTCCTGCCACCTTAAGTGGCAGAGACATTATCCTACTGCACTGGAAACTTTTTATAGTATCCATATAGTGTACGTAGCAACCAGGGAGACTTATTATAGTCTTCCACGAAGGTTTCCTGGGCACCTTAAGTGACCAGAGTAAAGTAGCTACGGTGCTGGACACTTTTTATAGTATCCTTATAGTATCCGTAGTCTGAGAGTAGTTAGTTGACACGTAGCGGCCTGGAAGATTTATTATAATCTACCACATAGGCCTCCTGGCACCTTAAGTGACAGAGACATTATCCTACTGCACTGGAAACTTTTTATAGTATCCATATAGTGTACGTAGCAACCAGGAAGACTTATTATAGTCTTCCACGAAGGTTTCCTGGGCACCTTAAGTGACCAGAGTAAAGTAGCTACGGTGCTGGACACTTTTTATAGTATCCTTATAGTATCCGTAGTCTTAGAGTAGTTAGTTGGCACGTAGCGGCCTGGAAGATTTATTATAATCTGCCACATAGGCCTCCTGGCACCTTAAGTGACAGAGACATTATCCTACTGCACTGGAAACTTTTTATAGTATCCATATAGTGTACGTAGCAACCAGGAAGACTTATTATAGTCTTCCACGAAGGTTTCCTGGGCACCTTAAGTGACCAGAGTAAAGTAGCTACGGTGCTGGACACTTTTTTATAGTATCCTTATAGTATCCGTAGTCTTAGAGTAGTTAGTTGACACGTAGCGGCCTGGAAGATTTATTATAATCTGCCACATAGGCCTCCTGGCACCTTAAGTGACAGAGACATTATCCTACTGCACTGGAAACTTTTTATAGTATCCATATAGTGTACGTAGCAACCAGGAAGACTTATTATAGTCTTCCACTAAGGTTTCCTGGGCACCTTAAGTGACCAGAGTAAAGTAGCTACGGTGCTGGACACTTTTTATAGTATCCTTATAGTAGCCGTAGTCTTAGAATAGTTAGCTTACACGTAGCGGCCTGGAAGATTTATTATAATCTGCCACATAGGCCTCCTGGCACCTTAAGTGACCAGAGTAAAGTAGCTACGGTGCTGGACACTTTTTATAGTATCCTTATAGTAGCCGTAGTCTTAGAGTAGTTAGCTTACACGTAGCGGCCTGGAAGATTTATTATAATCTGCCACATAGGCCTCCTGGCACCTTAAGTGACCAGAGTAAAGTAGCTACGGTGCTGGACACTTTTTATAGTATCCTTATAGTAGCCGTAGTCTTAGGGTAGTTAGTTTACACGTAGCGGCCTGGAAGATTTATTATAATCTGCCACATAGGCCTCCTGGCACCTTAAGTGACCAGAGTATTTACCTACGGTGATGGACACTTATTATAGTATCCATAAAGTTCCCGTAGTCACCAAAATATAATCTTTGGAAATACTCTTCCACAAGTGATCCGGCCAAGGGATCAAGGAATCCAAGCAAGGACAGCACTCACCGAAAGGAGATTCAGCCAGCCGCACGCTCATAGCGGATTAAACTAATCTAAATTTTATATAATTTGAACTAATACATAACAATAAAAATAAATAATTTGTAATTAGAAAAGAAAACTAAATAAAAATATTTTGTAATCTAAAAGTTTTGGATTGTCTTTTAGTCTGACCCTGGACACCACTGACGCCTACCTCAGCTCAATACCAAAACAATCGTTACAATGTCTTCTTCCACTTTTTCAAGAATTTTGCCCATTTTTTCGGTGCGTGGTCGACAAAACTTACATCAAAATTTCCAGAGCGGAATCGATCATACCTGGATGCACGCCATATGTCTGTAACTATCGCTTTCTGCACTTTAAATCAAAGATAACTCGGATCTCAGACGTGATAGAAGAAAACCGTTTGCCAGATTCGGATTTTTTAAATTAAAGGCTAGGATTTCAAGATGCGTTGTCAGGTTTTGTGGCTAAAGATTTCCATGTTTTGTTATATCACCTCAAAAATATGGAAAAACAAAACTTTTAGGTTAAGATTTCTTGAAAACCATACGAAATATAGCAATTCTAAGGCCGGATTCAACATCGGAATTTACATTGAAAATGATTTTTTTTGTTTTCGCTTGTTAATTTTCTAAAAAAACGCAAATTTTTATTTTATTTTTTCACAAAAAAATTTCTAAAAAAATTCCTAAAGATAAAAAAAAATATTTCGTTAACTCGATCAGCTTAAATTTAAAAAAAAAAAAATTTTGAATCTACAAATGAACAGAAAACTCAGTTTTTAGTTAATTTTTGTCAAACCTTTTTTTTTTGTATACAGAAACATTGTAAAGGTTATTTAGTTACCGAAATACGACCTTGAAAATCGATTAGCTCATTGACCAATTTAAAAAACAAACTGTTCTATGGGCCTGTGCCAATCGAAAACATTTCAGTCACCTATACAAATTCTGACGTCCCAAATACAATTCTTGAAATATATGAGGTGAAATTGTTGCTTCAAAATTTGTACTAGCCCAAGGGGCTACTGAAAATTCTGACAATCGAAATAAAAAATAAATTTAAAAACAAATTTAAAAATTTCAGTGGTCACGTTTACAGAATAGTTTTTTTATAATCAGATTTTCATCCAAATCGATTATTCTTGGATATGACTTTAATAACAGTCGTGCGATTGTATTTTTTGAAACATAAATTTATGAATTATGATTTTTTATAAATTGTCTCCATTTTTAACAGCCAATTTGTATAGCACAATTACGCCTTTTAGAGTTAACGGAGGCTTATTATTTTGAGGATCATCATATGTGAAGTGGTCAGACAAAATCATACTAATGATATTCAGAACAGGGCAAAATATGAATTTAACCCAGGAAGCCCTGACGTTCTTCTAGAAGGTTTCGGGACTTTGATCGGTATTTTGATGTTTTATTCTTATTAAAGCTTGTCGGTCGACGTAAATTTGACTTTAAACTGAAGTTTACATCCTAACAGAAGAGAAATGGCGGTTGTTTTATTCAGTTGTCGTTTAACAAGTGAGCAGTGCGGCTTATGCGTTAAGTCAAAATTTCATGATTTGGGTTTTTAGAGCCAAACGCTGTATACATAACTTAAGATCAATTTTAGTCTGGCATAAAAATTATTTTTGGCGAACCCTAAAGAACATTGGCCCGAATATTTCCGAACTTAAATAACAATTATCTTTTTGAACTCTGGGACCCGAAATGCTATAACTTTATCATTTCTAAAGGTTTTGATGTCATTAGCTAAGGAATTTTGTCATTCATCATATATGACCAAAGATATGTTTTGACATTTGATAAGTTAATTATGGTTTTGGCTTCCAAAAATAAAGTTCAAAATTATGCGTAATATCCTGTTTCCGCTGAAGATTTATTCAGTGGTTTGTGGCTGTTTTCAATTTAATTGACGTTTAATGAGGGTTACAGCCAAATCACTTCATAAATTTTCGTTAGAAACA
Source organism: Calliopum simillimum (assembly GCA_951812925.1). Lineage (NCBI taxonomy): Eukaryota > Metazoa > Arthropoda > Insecta > Diptera > Lauxaniidae > Calliopum > Calliopum simillimum. Next base: position 80,323,331 of record OX638368.1, on the reverse strand, counting down.
GGTTATTACACTGACCTTCGTCGAGACCTAGTAGTGGGAACATTATATTAAAAATTTTGCAACGGAGCGAACTCGTAAATCAGATCGTACCACTAAAACGTAGGAAACCAATAATTTTTTCAGTGGTTCAAGAAAAGAAAAATCTTAAAGTTTAAGTTTAGAATAGCAAAAGAAGTGCTTGTTAGTTTATTACTAGTTACATTACAATATAAATAAAAAAACCTGGCTCGTATTCAAAAAGTATGAACACAAAACTGATATGTAACATTTTCAAAAGATTGTGCCTTCTAAAAACAACCAATAGAAATAAAATCAACAATTTTTAAAAAGATAAAGAGACAATATTCAAGATGAAAACTATATCACATGAACTCGTTTTTCACTTATCACTAAATTTTCACGATTTATAAAATCAATTTTTGCACATTTAAGGAAAAAATAACAAAGTAAAAAAAAAATTGCAAATTCGATTGGTCGAAATGTCAAAAATTGAATCTGTCTAAAATTATATTTCATTTGGCACAGCAAAAACAAATTTTAGTCACCAGAGTGAAATTTTTTTTTCACCCCTATTTGCTTAAGGTTAAAGTTTCGATTTGGCACACGCCCTATATATTTGTACCCCAGTGAACTACTTTGCTTAAAACTACCTTGAGTGGAACGACATACTTTTAAAATTTATTCTGATTCTCAAAAATCGTAATGCAAACTAGTGATAGATGATTAGATTAGATTAGAGTGGTGGCTTAGTAAAACGATGCTAAGCCCAAGTAGCACTGTTAGTGCCATTTTAATGCCACATAAGTGATCGGCTGGATGGTAGGAGGGGTTGTCATCGTCTGGATTAGATATCCTTTAAAGGAAACTGTAAAAAATATTTATATCCATTTTGTTCTATTAATGTAGTTGAGCAGGGAGCCAATTTCAATATCGGCGAGTTCAATCAAATCGTTAAAAAAGGGTTTTCCTAGACATTTAAGCCTGGCTCTAGCTAGAGCAGGGCAGTTGCAGAGAAAGTGCTCCAGAGATTCCTTCTTGTTGCCATCCAAGCAACTTCGACAGAAAGAATTAAAGAGTATACCCAGCCTTTTGGCATGCTTGCCGATGGCCCAGTGCCCAGTGCAGACTGCAGCGATTCTTGCAATATCAGTACGATTTCTGGATAGCAGGTCTGATGTTTTTGATTTGTTAAATGTAGGCCACATTGCTCTGGAGATCCTGCATGTTTCTAGAGCTTTCCATCTAACATTCGTTTCGGTGCGGAAATGCGAGAAAATTCCTTTCTTCACCACACCTATCGGAGTGCATACACACTCAGTCCCGCTTAGAGAGGAGCCAAGTCTTGCTAGTTCATCAGCCTTTTCGTTACCTTCAATGTTCCTATGACCTGGAACTCAGACGAGAGTAAGTTCAGATTGACGCACTAGTTCGATTCAATTTTTTCTGCATTCCTTAACCAGTTTTGATTTTATTGTTACTGAGTTCAGCGCCTTGATATCGGCCTGACTGTCAGAGAAAGTCGCCACTTGTCTAAGGCTGAGGTTAGTGGTCTCTACTAGCCTGCATTTATTGAGAATCGCGTAAACTTCCGCCTGAAAGACGCTAGCTGAATTAGCTAAAAGATTGAGATATATTGAGGTCTTTTGAAAATACATCCGCACCCACGCCACAGTCCATTTTCGAACCATCAGTGTATATGGTGGTTGCGAAGTTTAGGCTAGGCGTACTGTCTTCCCATAGGTTTCTTTCTGGAAACCACACACCAAAATTTTACTCGAAATTTAGTATGGGGCAGATATAATCTGTGTGGGATTTGGAAAGTTCAACTGGTAGTGTGTCAAGGATGGAGCTGTGACCATACGACTTATGCATCTAGCAACCGGCTTCTCTGAGCCTAATCGCACTACATGAGGCAGTGGCTTTAATAAATGTGGTTGGAGGGAACAGATGAAGAGGATTAGACGTATTACGGCTTTATACACCCATAGTACCATTCTTGGTTGAAGTCCCCATTTTTTGCTGAAGGTTTTTTTACATGCATAAAAGGCTATACAGGCTTTCTTGCATCTTTGTTCTATGTTATATTTCCAATTTACCTTCGGATCAAGAAAGACTCTAAGATATTTCGCCGAAATGGAAAGTGGTAGAGGTTGTCCTTTCAATCGAGGAAGGTTAAAGTTAGGTATTTTCGTTTTTGTAGTGAAAAGCATGAGGTCAGTTTTGGCTGGGTTAACCCCAAGACCACATTCTGTGGCCTATGAACATAGCTCAGCCAGAGCTCTTTCCAGGATGTTACTGATCAAGTCAAGATACGGACCTGATACCAGCAGCACTACATCATCCGCATACGCAACTACTTTCACACCATTTTTATTAAGCTGATAGATAGTTCTTAAAAACACCAGGACTCAATGCACTTTCGTGACCAGAGTTAGTGCAATCGACAGTGATTTCATAAACAAAGTAAACAAAAATTTGTGTTATTAAAAATGGAAAAATTTTGGACTTAGCACTTTTTATTACTTTTAGTTTTCACCATTTAAACATGTTATTTTGATGTTTACTTTTTTTACTCTACTTATGTGTCGTCTTATTACCTTTCAAATGACATTCAAAAGTCATTTTTACACTGAAATGTACTTAGCACAATTTCTCATTAAGCCGATGATATATTACAATTTATGAACATAAATTTTGTTAATATGTAGTTTTCTCTATACAGTGGTCCTACGGTTTTTTTTATGAACCCCCCCCCCCAGGAGCAAATCCTGTGCACGGCCCCGTGCATATCAATAGAATTGAAAGAATTCAAAAAAATTTTGTTCGTGTTGCTCTTAAAGGTTTTAATTTTACGAATTCTTCAAACCTTCCTTCTTATGAGTGTCGTTTGAAGTTGTTACTTATTCAGTTTTTGAGTATGCGTAGAAATATAGCGGATATACTTTATCTACATCCGCTTGTTACAGGGTCTCTTGCTACACTAGAGCTTTTTAATTACATTACCGTAATTCGAATCAATTGTTTTATCAACCGGTTAGTAGAGCTAATTATATGGCTTCAGCCCCGTTTAATCGCATGACAACTCTTATTAATCATTGCGTATATAACATAAGCTTATAGCGGTTTTCATAGAAGATATATCCGGATCTTCCAATGGCTATATCTCCGAAACTAGGTCCGAGATCCCTTTTTGATCACATATTCTTTTTAAGACCTAAGAACTCAATGATAAAAATTTAGTTTCAGAATTTTAGCGAATTTATCACTAAACGACACATGAACCCCATTTTGACCTCTATATGATCTTGAAATCTTTTTTCTCAGACGTTCTGGAAAAAACGGATCCCGGATTCAGGACGTCAAAGTCCTAGGAAACACATAGTCTGGTCAAAACGCCATGACATTTTTTTTTTTTTTGTAAACCTGTGTTATCTTTCTTCAATTCAACCAACAAGTGTTGAGTCAGAAAGACGCTTTTCGTGTGCAGGTTATTGTTATGAAATAAATTTAGATCTAGATTAGGTGACAAAACAATAAATGTTTTAATTTTTCTAAAATCATATTTTAATAATTATAAAACTGATTAACAAACTAGTAAGGGTGTAACCTTTGGCCTGGCCAAACATTAAATACCCAACACTGCAGTATTTTTAAAATTTTTCTCATATGGGAGGTGCCACGCCTTTTTGTCCGAGTTCACCCAATTTTCGCTGAGAGCTTGCATTTATAGTTCTTAGTATCTAAGTAAAATTCAGTTCGATTATTTTAAAAAATGTTTTCAGTATAGCGTTTTGAAACTTTTGCTTATATAGGAGGTGCCAAGCCCTCTTGTTCGAATTTGTTCAGTTTTTTTGCAGAGCTGGCGCTAAAGATTCGTAGAATTTTTGTCTATGTCGGTTCCGTTGTCGTGAAAAATACTCCTAAAGTTGCATTTTGAATATATTTTCTGTATGGGCGGTATCCGTTGATCGCTTTCGCTCATTTTCAATCCCACGAGCTTACTTTTACGGCAGAGGCAGTGTACTAAATTTCATTGAATTATCTTGCTCAGTTTTCCCAGAAAGTGTATTTCCACGCACAGCCTGCCAGACAGACGGACATGGCTATATCGACACAGAAGGTGACGCTGATCAAGAATATACATATATACTTTTCTATATCTGCCACGCCTCCTTCTCTGCGTTACAAACGGAAGGACAAAGTGAATATACCATGGGTGTAGGGTATAATTTTTGTTAATTTTTAATGTTATTAAATTTGCTTATTGTTTTTCAAACAGATTGCAATTCAAGGAAAAAAAAAATAAAAAATATATTTATTTTTGTTTTATGTTTTGAAATAAGTAAGTATTTGCAAATTTTCTGTTTTTTAATATTTTTGACACTTTATAAATAGAAAATCTTTGTAGGGGCATTATAAGATAAAATATTGGGAAATTTTGATATTGATCTGCTTTATTTTGAAAAAAAAAATTCTAATTTCTGTTCCCGAAAATCCCGGGATCGCAAAAAGTCGAAAAATTGGAATGCCAATTACATATACTTGCAAGTGCATAAACTTAGTTGTACGTATACATGAACAAGGTCCAAGGAATAAATCTCGGACAACCCACAACTAATAGAAAACAACCAATAACCAACTAAATTAATTATACATAGTAATTTTTCAATCTAATGTCGATTTGGTTTCTCAAAAAAATTCTGCATTTTTTCTGCCCTCTATCTCTTCCGCCTTTCTTTCAGAGTTTTTTGAGAAACGAAAAAGCTATAAGCTTGAGTTGATCATTTGACAAGCTTATGTTGTATACGCAATGATTAATAAGAGTTGTCATGTGATTAACGAGGTACATTAAGCTAGCAGAGCGAAAATGGCAGAACTGAAAAAAAAATATGGCAGAATCATAGTCTAATTATAGGCTAATTTTGGGCCCAAACGCCGAATTTTAGACTCTTCATTTAAAAAAAAAAAAAAATAGCTCTGCCAGCTTAAGTGTAAGCCAGCAGAGCTGTTTCGAGAAAACGCATACGGGACGTATATTGAACTAAACTAAGTAGTCAATAATTATAGGCTAATTATAGGCTATTTAAATGCCCAATCGCCAAATAAAAAGCTTTCCATTAAAAAAAAAAAAAAGATTCTGCTAGGTTAAGTTTAAGCTAGCAGAGCGATTTCGAAAAAAAAACATTTTGTACTAAAGAAATTATTCAATAATTATAGGCTAAATATAGGCTATTTAAATGCCCCATCGCCAAAAGAAAAGCTTTTCATTAAAAAAAAAAAATTCTGCTAGGTTAAGCTTAAGCTAGCAGAGCGATTTCGAAAAAAAACATTTTGTACTAAAGAAAGTATTCAATAATTATAGGCTAATTATAGGCTATTTAAATGCCCCATCGCCAAAAGAAAAGCTTTTCATTTAAAAAAAAAATGGACCAAATCAATTTTCTTGAAATAAGGAACTTCGAATAACAACAATTCCACAGAAAAAAAAACAACAACAACAACAAAACTACTACAACAACAAAAAATTTACTACTACTACAACAACAGTAATTTTACATAAAAGTAGGGGTAAGTGGGCGGCCTGCGGCCGCTGCTCAGGATTTAAACCCGTCAGACATCCAACACCGGCTTCGCGGCGGCCTTCGGCTACAGCGGTTGGTAGCAGCGTCACGATGCGTTGTGTTGAAACGGGCGAAGGAGGGGGTGGAGACGCTCATCTCGCTACTCGCGGGCGGAACCTCTGTGAAAGGGAAATGGATTCAGTCAGATGATTTTTCTGACTGGGCCGTTGTCTTACCTCTCTTGGCTGCCTATGCTGGTGGAGCTTCTGACGCACAACACGTCCTGCACGCTTGGCTTTTGCCACCCAGCCAGCCAGCCAGACAGACGGACATGGCTATATCGACTCAGGAGGTGATGCTGATCAAGAATATATATACTTTTCTATATCTGCCACACCTCCTTCTCTGCGTTACAAACGGAAGGACAAAGTGAATATACCCTGGGTGTAGGGTATAAAAATGAGATTGCAAGTTTATGGGGTTATGTGTGAGAGGAAAAAGTGACAAATGCCGGAATAAGTTTTTGCTATCTGGCCTAGTCGCCATTCATTTGTAGGTAGGTTTTCGCCCCTCACCACGACCAAGTCGTTAACAGCATATTCTTGCTGGGGAGTTTTCCACTTAACGCGCTTGTGCAATTCTTTAAGATATTCGCTTTTCCATCTGCGACAGAAGTGCTGCTGCATAGCCTTGACTTTTTGCCATCGGTTGACGATAGTAGGCGGTTGTTCGTCTATCTCTGGTTCAGTTGGAGATAGCAAAGGGCCCCCGACCAGAAAGTGGCCAGGAGTTAAAGGCTGAAGATCCGACGAGTCTTCAGACATGGCGCTAAGTGGACGCGAATTTAGGCACGATTCGACTCGGTTAAGAATGGTGGAAAACTCTTCAAAAGTGTATGTAAGTGTTCCAGCAAGCTTTTTAAAATGACTTTTGAAAGATTTTACTCCAGCTTCCCAAAGACCTCCCACATGAGGTGCTCCAGCTGGAATAAAATGCCAAGAAATCCCCTGATGCGCAAATTGTGAGACAATGGCATCATGTGAACGAGGAATTCTTTGAGTTCAAGTTTGAGGACTCTCGACGCGCCTAAAAAGTTTGTACCGTTATCAGCATAGACATTGGCAGGGCAGCCACGTCTAGAAACAAAGCGTGTAAATGCCTCTAAAAATGTAGCTGTTGACAAGTCACTTGTGGCTTCAAGGTGAATTGCTTTTGTTGCAAAACAAACAAACAAGCAAACGCAACTTTTGGTTATTCGGCAAGCTAGACCAGAAAAACTTTTCATATCAAAGGGGCCAGCAAAATCCACGCCTGTAGATGAAAATGGTCTCGAAAGATTGGTGCGCTCAGGAGGGAGTGCAGCCATAATTTGAGTCCCTTGCTTTTTTTAATTGACAACACAAACTTTATAATTGTGAAGAGTTGTCTTTATCAGATTTTTCGCACGTGGGATCCAAAAGACGAAGCTCCAATTGGTTTCCCCCGTGCAGTGAAATTTCATTAATATACTTTACTAGCAACCTAGTAAAGTACCTAGTAGTTGTACTGTAGCAAAATTGGACGTCTTTCGTCGTACGAAAGAACAGGTCAAGATGCTAACCGCTCACTAACGCGCGGCAATCCGTCCAAATGAACGAACGGATTAAGAGCCAAAATAGAGCTTTTGTAGTCAATGGATTGCACTATAGGTCAAAAGGCACACTTTTTTGGCCAAAATTCAATTTTTACAAGTGTTGCTATTAAGTTTTTGTTGATTCAGTGTAACGGAGAATACTTCAATACAAGCAAAAATGTTTTTTGTTTTGGGGTAAAATAATTTTCCGTTCCTCAGCAATGTGTCAAAGTTGATGCATTTGTATTTTACTGAGATAACTCAAAAAAGTAATGATTTTAGCTCTTTTTTTCGATCAATAAAAAGTAATTAAAATAATTTGTTTTTTTCTAAAATAAAAATTTATAAAATTGATGATGTTTTGTATAATACAATGTAGTTCAAAACATTTAAATATATTTTAGTTTTCTGTGGAAAATTTAAAATTCAAATTAGATTCCTGACTTTTAGTATTTTTTTTTAAATTTTGAACTTCGTGTAAGCTTTTAAAATTTTGTTGGAATTTGTTAGTCCTAAGAAACCCAAAACTAGTAAGACGGTGCTATTGTTAATGTTATTTAGAAATATAGACGCCCGATTTTGCCAGTTTTTTTTTATTGAATTTTTTTGTCAGGTAACTTTTTTTCCGCAATTCCGATTTATTCGAAGTCTGGTTGCAAAAGACAGACGAAAAAGAAAAAGAAGAAGCTGTTTTTCAATTTCTTATTAGAAAACATCAAAGACACTACGAGAACAAGTAACTTGGGTAAAAGTGCGCTTAATTTTTGCATTAGGTTTTTTGAAAAATAGAAATATTTGAGGTCAATATACGAAAAATAAATACTTTTGTTACTTTTGAGGTTAGTTGTAGACTGCAAAAATTTTTTTTTTTTATTTTTTTGCATAATTCGTTACTGAGTATGACTTTTACCTTCAAAACAAGCACTTAAAAAGTGCCAAACAATACTTTCTTCAAAAGTTATTGCAAATTTAAGATGATATCATGAAATCCAAAGTTGTGTCGTTTTACCCGTCATGTCATCTTAAATCGGCCATAACTTTTAAAGGCACCTTCTAAGAGCTCATTTTGAAGAAACATAACAGAACTACGTTACACATTTTGTAAAAAAATAATGGAAATTTTTTGCAGTTAGCATCGAACCGCAAAAATAGCCAAAATAGCCATTATTCATGATTTTGACCTCAAATATCTCCAAATTCTGAGGTGGTGGGTCAATTCTGACCTCGGATTCGGATTCAACGCATGGAGTTACTTCTGAAATGCTTAAAAACAAAACCTTGCTGGTATGTGTTATTTATTTAGAGAATTTATTACGTGTCATTTTTGACCCGGTAGTCCAAGGGATAAGAGTTTTTTCAGAATTGTTCTTTTAGTCTAGAGTCAACATAAGAACTACATTTGCAGTCGGTATCCATGATTATATGGGCGTTATGAATTTTGGCCAAAAAAGTGTGCATTTTGACCTATAGTGGATTGGTTAGTTTCTAAGCGATGATATTCCTCAGAAAAGTTAACTTTTTGGCTTAGCAAAATTAACCGATTTCTGACTGTTTTTATTTCTTTACTGTCAATAGATTCTGACTTGCACGAGAATGAAGTGTGCCATTGTGGATGGGTGCGATTTTAAAACCGAAATACATAGGCCATAACCCGTAATCAACACGGCAGTGACGAAAAACGCTCCAAAATATCGTCATATTTCGAAAAATATGCAAAATGAACTTTAAAACCTTTGCGTTCAAGAGAAGTTTCGATGAGTGAAGGTGCAGGTTGGTTATGCCAAAAAGAATTATTTGACGAAAGCCATGATGGACCATGCCACCAAAGAGTGCTGTTAATCAGCTCCTGAGGTGTAACCCCACGTGAAGCCAAATCAGATGGATTGTCTTGTGATTCTACATGAAACCAATTCTGATTTCCAACCTTTTCGACGATTTTAGATACTCTATTTGCAACGAAAGTTGTCCATGAGCAGGGGGGCTTTGAAAGCCAAGCCAGATCGAATCTGTCCAGCAGTATAATCGATGGCAATCCAAGTTTATTTGAGGCACTAAGGTGTCAGCCATGTCTGCTAGTAAATTTGCCCCGCATAGTTCAAGGCGTGGCAAAGAAACTGTTTTAACAGGAAGAAATTTGCTTTTAGCGTACAGCAAATGACTGACTATACATTTTGCCTGACACGAATATAAACTGCCGAAGCATATGCTTTTTCAGAAGCGTCACAAAAAGCGTGAAATTCTACCTCTGAACTAGGTGAAAAGTTAACATATCGAGGAATCCTGATATAATCAATATTTGAATAATCTTGCAAAAGAGTTTGCCAAGATTGAAAGCTATGGAGTGGAATGGTTTCATCCCAATCTATTCCATCAAGCCAAATCCGCTGCATAAGAATTTTAGCTATCACCACTATAGGATCAAAAAGTTGTGCAATAACTGACAAAACTTCTCTTTTTGTATAAGACGACTTGATTTCTAAACGCTTTGTATTGAAATAAAATAAATCTGTTGTGGCATTCCAACAAACGCCTAAGGCTTTGACGCAGCTCGCATCTTCGAATTTTAAAAAATTTTCTCGTATTGCAGAATCGTTCGAATTGCCAAATATGGAGTACAATTCACGCCAAAAGTTTTTAGCTCATAATCCTGAATTTCATCATCAGGTGAGGTTCTAAAAAGAATACGTTTGGGGTTAACAAGAATTTGACGGTACATTTGTTGAATGTCGCCATTGAAAACGTATTTGAAAAACCGCCATTTTAATACCTGAAGCGTCAAATCAGCTTGAAGAATAGGTGCTGCGTATAGAAAATCATTCAAGCTGACACTGTTGTACTTAGGAATCAACGCATTGAATACTACACGAACTTTTGCGGTAGTTCTTTCTGGTTTTATAACCGCATGATGCGGTAAATAATAATGAGCAGGCGACTTTCAAACTTTGGAGAAGCAACCTTCACCATGTGACCCAACTTTAAATATTCAGTAACCACCTTGTCATACTCATTTTTGAGGTCAGGATTTTTAATCAGTCTAGCTTTATTTCTATTGAATTGTTTGATAACCGCATGATGCGGTAAATAATAATGAGCAGGCGACTTTTCAAACTTTGGAGAAGCAACCTTCACCATGTGACCCAACTTTAAATATTCAGTAACCACCTTGTCATACTCATTTTTGAGGTCAGGATTTTTAATCAGTCTAGCTTTATTTCTAACGCGAAAATCCCAGATTTATTTCATTGGGGTAGCCACTTTTGAATGGCAAAGTGACCATGTATCTACCCCATTCGTCGCGTTTAGTCGTCTGTTGATAGTTGTCTTCACAAAACTTATCAACCTGAGTTATAAATTTCTTTTTTGGAAGCTCTTCCAACTCCCAAAAACGTGCGATCTGTTGATCAATCGCAACTTCAGAGAAGTGTGTTAAACACGTAGTAAAAGTGGATATTTCCTTTTGAGGCTAAGGCCCAGTAAACATCCAGCCAAAAACTGTTTCCTCCGCTAATAATGAACCAAGAATATTTCTTCGAATTCCGTCTAGGGTTATGGCAGGATACAAATCGTCACCGATTAAAACATCTATCTGACCACATCTGAAGAAATGAGGATCCGCTAACTGAATGTCAGGCAAAGATTCATATACAGAAGGGTCAATGTAACTAGAAGGCAAATTTCCTGTTAAGCGAGACAGCACAAAAGCCGTTGCTTCAATTTAGAATTGCCTATTTTTAGGAGAACTAATTACGAAGTCACACGATTGTGACACCTGCGCCGATACAGTTTGATTCAAACCTGAAACTTGAGCATTTATTCCTCGAGTAGGAATTTTTAACAATTTTTGCAAACGTTCAGAAATGAATGTACCTTCCGAACTAGAGTCAATAAGTGCTCTGATGGTGAACGCTGTACCCAGGTGACATAAGGTCAGCATTGCAGTACCAAGTAACACTTTTTTAGCACTTGGGGAAAAACACGTCTGTAGGTCTTTGTTAGTGGACTGTAATTGAGAAGAATGAGATTGCGTGTTTGGGCCCGGGGGTTTGCTTGAGAATTCGATCCATTTGAGCCTGCACTCAAATTATTAGAAGAGGTTGGAGAGGTTGGAGTCGAATCTCGATGCAGAAGTGTGTTGTGACGTTGCTTGCACGTCCCACAATTATATCGGCCTATACACGCTTTTATATCGTGAGAATGACCCAAACAGTTGACACATAAATGATGCTTTCGGACAACTGCTAAACGTTCTTTTTGATTCAGCTTGAGAAATTTAGGGCACAGTCTTAACGCATGCTGCTCCGATGAACAAAGCTCGCAGTTAATCGAAGTGACCTTTATCTGGTAACTATTTACCCGCTTACCAAAAGAATGGTTCTGGTTATTCTTTGAGACCAACGTTTGAGAGTTTGAAGTTTGTTTTGGTATCGCCAAACTAGAGTTGCGAAAATCTGATACTGTTTCCAGTGTTTGAAAGCGACTGGTAAGAAAAGTATCAAGAAGATTCTTTAAATCTGCACCAGATTCTTTTGGTACTTGTGGTAAATTAAATAAAATTGTTAATTGGCTATTGACCAGGATACGCTTGTTTTCGTACCTGTCACATAAATCATGCCAAACTTGAGAAAAACCATCATTTGTCAAAGGAGATTTCATCACGATTTCCTTTGCTTCTCCCTGTGTTTTTTTATTAAGGTGGAAAAGTTTTTCCACTTCAGTCAAACGCGAGTAAGTAATATAGATGGCAGTGAACATGTCCCTAAAGGACGGCCATTTGAGATAATCGCCACCGAATACCTCTGTATGACAAGGTGGTACAGCCATGCTGTGACCACTTAATGGTACATTGGCTTCACCAATCTTTGGTTGTGGCTTTTTCTAAGAAAGTTCAGAAAGTCTTGACGCCACACGTAAATAAGATTGGTAACAACTGCGATACTTTTGTTTACATGACTCCATATCTTCCTTTTTATCAACTACATCTAAACAAAATTCATATGAAGTTTTCTCCACTGGGCTTTTAGATCGTCTTGTTGAGCATCTATTGAAAAAATGTCATACGCTTCAACGGCATTGAAGTCCACTTCAAATTCGACTAAGAGTCGGACAAACGAGTGAATGATTTTAAATGAGCCATATTTTTTAATATTTTTAAATATTGAAATATGTCAGGAAGAACTAAATCAAAAATATTTAAATGTAACTGAAATTTCCAAGAAAAGACAAAAGAAGTAAAAAAGCAAACCAAAAATCAAGCAAAAAAATTCAAATACCTAATCGGCAACCACTTAAAAAATGAAATACAAGACACAAAAATTTGTCAAGCAATCAAAAAAACAAAGCTGTGTGGGAAAAATAAAAAAAATTTTAAATAAAAAATATATATATGAAAATATGCGAAAATGTAAAAATTTTCCTTAATTATACACTTTTTTTTATTTAATTTGAGTTAAACAAATTCAATTTGTTCAAAAAAATGTAATTTGAAACATACAAAATTTTGTCCGAAAAAATTTTAAATTTCTTGCACTGTGTTTGTTATGTGTACTCTCTGCAACTAAATATGTACAATAGTAGGAGATACGAATAAGGAGAGATTTACACCTATCTGTTTAATGGATGAAAACTATTTTATATGAAAGTAAATACGTTAAGAAACATATTGTGAGTGGGTTGCCTAAAAAAATCCTGGCAAGGCTATGGTTCATTCCATATTGAAAAGTGCATTTTTTTCAAAAAATGAACACATCTGTTTAATGAAAAAATTATATACCATTCGAAAGTTTAGAGCCTCTACAATATGTTTAAGTAGGGTTGCCTATTTTTTTCCTGGCAAGGCATAGGGTTGCTAGGCTTTAAAAGGTCGGCCAGTACCACAAATTTGCACTCATCTGTTCAATGAAAAAATTATATACCATTCGAAAGCTTAGAGCCTCTATAATATGTTAAAGTAGGGTTGCCAGGCTTTAAAAATTCGGTCAATACCACAAATTTTCACTATGTGTTTAAAAAAAAAAAATGTGTTTAATGAAAAAATTAATTACCAATCGAAACTTTAAAGCCTCTAGAATGTGTTTACGTAGGGTTGTCTATTTTTTTCCTGGCAAGGCATAGGGTTGCCAGGCTTTAAAAGGTCAGTCAATACCACAAATTTGCACTCATCTGTTTAATAAATAAATTTTGTGTTAAAATAAAGATAATTTCATTGCGAACACGGTGATACAGGGTTGCCTGTGAAAAACCTGTTTAAAGCCAGGGTTGCCGAGCTTTAAGAAATGAAATATTGGTACAAATGAAAATGTGCGGCAGAGAGATCCGAGCGAACTATTTGGTTAGGATGTATACTTATCTTGAAAATTTTATTTGATATATCATCAGGAGACTAAAAACAAACAAGTCAATAATTTTTCAATACATAAAAATAATGCATTTCGCAAGGATTTTGGATTATGTTTTATTATTACGAGCCCTAACCGCCAAAAAGACTTAACAGACACAATATCGGATATTCGTTTTTTGATGAAAACCTATAACTGTAAAAAGTACCGTTACGGAGTTATAGCGAAAGAAATTAAGACTTAACCGACATTCGAAGTATTTTGTTTATTTTTTTTTTTTGTGACTGCGAGTTGTTGGTTAAGTCTTTTTTTCTTTTTGTGTCAAAAATAATTTGCAAATAATGTAATAAAAAAGGAAAATTTATTAAAAAGTCTTGATGCGGGTTAATAGTATATGTGACCACAAATGTTTTCTGGTACAAAAACTGAAGATCAAATGGGGAATCTGGAAAAGAAAAAAAGGCTTAACTGACAAAACACTGAAAAATAGCAGTTATATTATAAATAGGTGAATGAAACAAGTTGCATCGCATGTCTAACACAAAATATAGCTTACATACTAAATTTCACTGTAATAGCTATACTAAATGCACAGATATTTAGAAAAAACCTTCTGTAAAATTTACTTTTTGTCAGTTAAGACTTTTTGGCGGTTAGGGCTCAATAATATCCTTTTATATTTCTAAAAATGAAAAATTTTCAATGACGTAACATTTTATTCTGTAGATCGCAAAATAATATCGCACTTACTTATAAATTGAGGCTAGACATATATAGAACATTCTCGCTACTTTAACAACAATAACAATATAGAGCTAATTTTAATTGTGGAAGACCCTGGCAAGTTGCGCGACTAAGGGCCAGTTTTTCCGTGCAAGTTTAAACTTCGTTTGAACTAAATTTTATCAAACTCGTTTAAATTGTTAAATTTGTTTAACCATGAAATGACTTTTTCAGTGCGAGTTTAATTTAAACTTATTACTTTGATTTTTAGTAGGCATTACTGAAAAATGACAAGCTGTTGACGTATAAATATAAATTTTTGTGACAACTCACAGCGAAAAATTTAATTTTGAGAAAAGTTACCCTAAAATGCTGCTGAATCCTCTGGAAAGCTGAGGAAATGTTAGGAGCAGCATCAGCAACAATTAAGTGGCGGGTGGCTACATTTGGACGTTGTATAGAGGGCCAGTGTTCAAGACTTTGCCCAAGGGCATCTCTGTTGCTGCAATGTTTAAATAGTGCTCACATAAAAGATGTGGTCATAAGTGATTACTTTTGGTTTTCTTGACTGCAGTCTGTTGTGGATCTTGAGAAAGGGGACGGTGCCGTTACAGCTGCAACAACAACACCTAGATTCTTTTAAAGCAATAAATTAATATGCCCAATCAAAAAAAAAAAAAAAAAAAAAAAAATTGAAATGAAGTTTGTAAATTTCTTATTTTAAAAATAATAAAAGAAGAATAAACTTCAAAACAACTGAAATAAATTTTTCTCTTCCAAATTATTTTTACTCATTTATTTATTTGTTTCCTTTTTCGTTTTACAATTTTTTTTTAATAATTTCAATTTTGATTTATTTATCAACAGTTGTCAAAATAAAATTGTAGGTTAAACGAAATTTAAACGGCCAATATCGTTCAGTTAAACTAAGTTTAAACTACGTTTAACATTCACTGAAGAACTCATTCCTGAGTTTAAACTTAGTTTAAACCAAATAATGAGTTAAACTTGCACTGAAAAACTTGCCCTGAGTCTCCGCCATTTAGTTTAATAATACAGGCCCACAAAAAAAAATACCCTGCGGAATTTTTTTTGCAGTCCTGTGCACAAGCCAAAAAAAAAAAAAATGTACCCTGCGCGAAAGATCAGACCACCGGAACTTTATGTTTTCGGGGTCGCTGAACCCGAATATAGTGTCAGCCAAAAAAAAAAAAAAATGTACCCTGCGCGAAAGATCAGACCACCGGAACTTTATGTTTTCGGGGTCGCTGAACCCGAATATAGTGTCAGATTAGCGAAGTTGGTTCGTGTTTTATCAGAAACCAGGAAAAATCTCTAATTTTCAGCATTATTGTTGATTTCTGAAAAAACGCGAACCAACTTCGCTGTTCTGGTACCATATTCGGATTCATCGACCACGATTCACGAGAAAAAGTGTCCAGATCTTTTTTATGGATAGTTGTATGCTCTAAATACAAGTTATTTTTATTACATGTAAAAAAAAATTTATCGCTTTATTAAAAACCGATTTTTTTTACGTTTATTGTTTATTAAAAAACGATTTTTTTTACGTTTATTGTTTATTGCGTAAAAAAAATTGGTTTTTAATAAATAATTCTTAAACGGTAAATTTTTTTTTAACATATTATGAAAATTACATGGAGAGTATATGACTCTTCATAAAAAAGATTTTGACACTTTTCCCCGTGAGACTCACGGTTCATAAATTATCGCAATTTGATAATATTTGCCGCCACATTTTGGGAGGCAACCCAGAAAAAATATATTCCCCCATTCCTAAATATATGTAAAAATTAGGTTTTAACTGAAAATTCGATCGATACGTTTTTTACTGCCGGATCTTAGACTATAAAAATTATTCTAATTTTATGATCTTTTAGTCATTATTTGCAAGAATCTAAAGTTCTATGCATTTTTCAACTAAGAAAATCATGACAATTAGGATAAGGGAAAAAACTACTAAACATGGCTATGGTGACATATGTTTCGGTTACCGCCACGTAACCATCATCAGAGCAATTTATGTTTTTATTTAATTTATTTTAAATTAAATGAAATAACAATTGAAAAATTGAACTTTTTGTCTGAGGCCGGGATTGAACTAGGAACCTTCGAAGTCAATCTCTCTACATAGCGCATTTATCAATAAACTTTTTCAATTGTTATTTTATTTAATTTAAAATAAATTAAATAAAATCATAAATTAGTCTGATGATGGTTACGTGGCGGTAACCGAAACATATGTCACCATAGCCATGTTTAGTAGTTTTTTTCCCTTATCCTAATTGTTATGATTTTCTAAGTTGAAAAATGCATAGAACTTTAGATTCTTGCAAATAATGACTAAAAGTTCATAAAACTAGTATAATTTGTATATAGTCAACATAAACCATTTTTTTTATTTTTTTTATTATTATTAAACTAAATGGCGGAAACTTAGTCGCACAACTTGCCAGGGTCTTCCACAATTAAAATTAGCTCTATATTGTTATTGTTTTAAAGTAGCTTGAATGTTCTATATATGTCAAGCCTCAATTTATAAGTAAGTGCGATATTATTTTGCGATCTACAGAATAAAATGTTACGAAATTGAAAATTTTTCATTTTTTGAAATATAAAAACATATTATTGAGCCCTAACCGCCAAAAACTGACAAAAAGTGAATTTTACAGAAGGTTTTTTCTAAATATCTGTGCATTTAGTATAGCTATTACAGTGAAATTTAGTATGTAAGCTATATTTTGTGTTAGACATGCGATGCAACCCACTCACAATATGTTTCTTAACGTATTTACTTTAATATAAAATAGTTTTCATCCATTAAACAGATGGGTGCAAATCTCTCCTTATTCGTATCTTAGACTACAAGATTTACTGTGTAAATTTGTAACATAAACCAAAGCCAACCTATAGTGCAAATGCACACTTTTTTGGACAAAATTCATAACGTCCATATTATCATGGATACCGAATGCAAACACGCCTGTCCTGTGGGTGATTTGAATAAGATTTTCGAGTACCCCATTTTTTTACGGAATTCTGTTAAACATCGTATTTCGAATGTTTTCAACAAAAAATTTCAAAATCCTTAGAGCACTTCGGAAATGATCGGCTAACGAACGATTTCCATGTTGCTTTAGCCGAAGCAAAAAAGGATAATTCTGAAAAATAGTTCCAAATGAATTTTTTTTTTCCGGAATTGCATTCAGTAATGCATAAAAAATATCGTGTGAAAAGTACATTGCAAAATCGTATGCCCAAAAAAAGTTATTCAAGGTCAAAAGTTGCGAAAAAAAATTTTTTCAATTATTTCGCTTACGGCGGCAATTACGAAAAAAAAGTGGTCGACAGTTATTTGCCGAGTACACAGTTTTTCAACTTTAATTTACTACGAAAAAGTCTCAAACATTTTTTTCCTATTAGTCATGGTTAAGGAAGTATGTCAATTTAAAAAGTTTTAAAACTTCGCGATATTTATATGTAGTACTTTTTAAATTGAGATAACTCTCGAACGGCTAATCGCACAGAAAAAGTAATTATATACTTGTTTGTAGAAAATTATATTTCCTAGAAACCATTCTCAGCTCTTTTTTTCGTAGGACCTATGGCTTAGGAGATATTTTTCACAAACTGTTCAAATTTTGAAAAACTAGTTTTTAAGGAAATCTCTGGAGATGTTTTCGCTTGATAAAAACTAACAGGATCTATTTTATTAACATTAACATGATCTACAAATAATATTTGATACATATAAACAAAACAATAATCGTTAAATTTTTTTACTTGAAAAAAAAAAAAAAAATGGCGAATTTTGTGTGAATTCTTTAAGTTTTGAATAAAAAATTTCTTTGAAAGAAGTATGATGCATTTTGGTCTAGTTTTTATGAATTTTTTATTAGATTTGAAGACGTGAACGTTTGAAATTTTTACTTTTTTGGCATTTTTTTTTTTTTAAGTAAAAAAATTTCACGATAATTATTTCGTATATACTTATGTATCAAATATTATTTGTAGATCATGTAAATGTTAATAAAATAGATCCTGCTAGTTTTTATCAAGCGAAAACAGCTCCAGAGATTTCCTTAAAAACTAGTTTTTCAAAATTTGAACAGTTTGTGAAAAATATCTCCTAAGCCATAGGTCGTACGAAAAAAAGAGCTGAGAATGGTTTCTAGGAAATATAATTTTCTACAAACAAGTATATATTTACTTTTTTTGTGCGATTAGTCGTTCGAGAGTTATCTCTATTTAAAACGTACTACATATAAATATCGCGAAATTTTAAAACTTTTTAAATTGACACTCAATCTTATGCAAAAAGCTTAAATTTTATTTTGGCTTCTGTGAAAGCTCTTTACGCTTAATGAAAAGTTATATGGAAGATAGAGTGCAAAAGGTCAAGATTGGTAATTTTTTCTCTGATGGAAAGTTTTGTCGCGCTGGTGTTCCGCAAGGCTCTGTCTTAGGCCCTCTCCTTTTTAGCATGTTCATAAACGACATTTTTCTAGTGTGCAGTAATGTTAAAATACATGCATTTGCTGACGATATTCAGATGTACTTGTCGCGTCGCGTTGGCTTACTTGAGGACCTTACACACAGATTTAATGAAGATTTGTCGTTGGTGAGTAATTGGGCTTCACGCAATGATCTTCGCTTAAACCCCAGCAAATCTTGTATTTTACCCATTGCGCGGACGTTACCTGATTTTGAAAGTATTCCGTCTCTATATGTCAGTAACGCTGAACTAAAATTGGTTAGTAAGGCTTTAAGCCTTGGGTACCATTTAAGCACTGATCTTTCATGCACAAACCATATCAACAATGTAGTTAGCAAAATATATTTAGTGCTTAGATGCTTGCGTATGTCTGCTGCTTTCACACCTACTGATTTGAAGCTTAAACTGGTAAAGCTACTTATAGTTCCCTACATTAATTATTTTGAAGTTGTTTTTAGTAAGTTGGACTCAAGATCTCTTCATTACATGCAGGTTGCGCTTAACAATGCCACACGATATGTTTATGGACTAAAAAGATATGATCATGTTTCTGCTTGGAACACGAAAATCCTGGGATGCTCGATTGAACATTATCTTATGGCCAGGAATTGTTTATTTTTGCATAAAGTCATCCATTCTAAAACTCCTTTCTACCTGTATGAAAAACTCCATTTTAGTGTTTCTTTAAGGTGTAATAACCTGATCATACCCAAGTATAAATTTTATAATTCCACGAGATTATTCTTTATCAATGCCATCAGAATCTGGAACTCTTTGCCTAGCAATATCAAAACCATAGCAAATTTCAACAACTTTAAGCATTTTGTTTTACTACATTTTTCGAGCCTTTAATTATGTCCCCCAGCTCTATATTTGTTTTTAATAAATTATTTATTTATTAGTATCCAAACAGCTCATTTGTTAAGTTATTTTTACTTAATTTTAATATTATAAATGTATGTGCTTATTTTTACTTTTTTAAATTAAACGTTTGTAACTAATTGACCACCGCACTATGGTTTTTTTTGGACTAAAAAGTGCCAAAAAAAATAATTCACTACAAGGACCCTTTTTTTAAAAAAAAATCAAATGCAAAATTAAAGGTTATACATTGAGCTATCTGAAAAGATGCCCGCTTTTTCTAGCATTTGATCCACAAATTAGGGACAGAGGTCGAAATCTCATAAATTTTGAAAAAAACGGTTTTTCTGTTTAAAAATGCTAGTCGCATTAAACGCAGGAGTGATATATGAATAAATTTATATGCATTCAATGAAATCAAGCAAGAAAAAATTAATTCATTATAAAAATGGGCGGTGCCATTCCCCAAAAACAAATTCCTGATATCTCCGAAACTATTAGACGCAGATAGATAAGACTCGGTATGTTTGTAATAGGCACAGAGAGAAATAATATTTATTAGAAAAGTGGGCGGTGCCACGCCCCAAAAATATAAAACACACCATATCTTCGAAACTATTTGACCCATGTGGATGAAATTCGGTTTATATACAAAAATCATCAAGACAAATAATGTCTGCTGAAAAAATATGTGGAGCCACGCCCACAGGCAGAGCTACATGAATGACCTTGTTTCCTGTAGAACAGAGTTTCAATTAATAAGGGTATGTTCATTGTTGGGCGTGGTACCGCCCTTTTTTTCAGCAAATGTTATTTGACTCACTACTCTTTATATATATACCGAAATTCATTGCTGTAGCTCAAATAGTTTCGGAGATATGATAAGTTTTATATTTGTAGGGCGTGGCACCGCCCACTTTTTTAGTGGATATTATTTCTTTACGTGCCTGTTACAAACATACCGAATCTTATCTATCTGCGTCCAACAGTTTCGGAGATATGACGAATATGACGAATTTGTTTATGGGGCGTGGCACCGCCCATTTTCCCTTTGAGTTGATTTCATCTTGATTGATTTGATTGAATGCACATAAATTTATTCATATATCACTCCTGCGTTTAATGCGACTAACATTTTTAAACAGAAAAACCATTTTTTTCAAAATTTATGAGATTTTGACCTCTGTTCCAAATTTGTGGATCAAATGCTAGAAAAAGCGGGCATCTTTTCAGATAGCTCAATGTATAACCTTTAATTTTGCATTTGATTTTTTTTAAAAAAAAGGGCCCTTGTAGTGAATTATTTTTTTTGGCACTTTTTAGTCCAAAAAAAACCATAGTGCACCGCAATTTATGTTGTACAGCAAAAGAAATATATTCTTATTGTGCTAATGCATATTATATATGAATAAATGAAATACCTCCTAAGCCATAAGTAATAGAAAAGAAATTGATGAGGCTAAACAACTGTTGACTCAGTAAATAACTGTCGACTACTATTTTTCCGTAATTGCAGCCGTAAGCGAAATAATTGAAAACAATTTATTTTCGCATCTTTTGACCTTGAATAACTTTTTTTGGGCATACGATTTTGCAATGTACTTTTCACACGTTATTTTTTATGCATTACTGAATATAATTCCGGAAAAAAAAATTCATTTGGAACTATTTTTCAGAATTATCCTTTTTTGCTTCGGCTAAAGCAACATGGAAATCGTTCGTTAGCCGATTATTTCCGAAGTGCTCTAAGGATTTTGAAATTTTTTATTGAAAACATGTCGAAATACGATGTTTAACAGATTTCCGTAAAAAAAATGGGGTACTCGAAAATTTTATTCAAATCACCCACAGGACAGGCGTGCAAATGTAGTTCTTATGTTGACTCTAGACTAAAAGAACAATTCTGAAAAAACTCTTATCCCTTGGACTACCGGGTCAAAAATGACAGGTAATAAATTCTCTAAATAAATAACACATACCAGCAAGGTTTTGTTTTTAAGCATTTCCGAAGTAACTTCATGCGTTGAATCTGAATCCGAGGTCAGAATTAACCCACCACTACAGGATTTGGAGATATTTGAGGTCAAACTCATGAAAAATGGCTATTTTGGCTATTTTTGAGGTTCGATGCAAACTGCACAAAATTTTCATTATTTTTTTTACCAAATGTATCACGTAGTTCTGTTGTTTCTTCAAATTGAGCTCTTAAAAAATGCCATACGATAGTTCCTTTAAAAGTTATGGCTTATTTAATATGACATGTCATGACATCTTGAAATCCCATAAAATGGATAAAACGACACAACTTTGGATTTCATGCGGAAAAAAAGTTACCTGACAAAAAAATTCATAAAAAAACGGGCAAAATCTGGCGTCTATATTTCTAAATAACATTAACAAAAGAACCGTCTTACTACAATAGTTTTGAGTTTCTTAGGACTAACAAATTCCAACAAAATTTTAATAGCTTACACGAAGTTCAAAATTTAAAAAAAAATATTATAAGTCAGGGGTCTAATTTGAATTTTAATTTTTTCCACAGAAAACCAAAATATATTTAAATGTTTTGAACTACATTGCATTATACATAACATCAATATTTTTATAAATTTTTATTTAAAAAAAAAAAACAAATTATTTTAGTAACTTTTTGTTGATTGAAAAAAAGAGCTAAAATCACGACTTTTTTGAGTTATCTCAGTAAAATGCAAATGCATCAACTTTGACACATCGCTGAGAAACGGAAAATTATTTAACCCCAAAACAAAAAACACTTTTATTTGTATTGAAGTATTCTCCGCTACACTGCATCAACAAAAACTCAATAGCAACACTTGTAAAAATTTAATTTTGGCCAAAAAAGTGTGCCTTTTGACCTATAGTGCAACGCTTTGATTTTGACAGACACGGTTAAAAGAGGAATACGGAAGAACGCGCAATCGTGAGAGTACAAATTTTTTATATGCACAAATGGTGGTTGAAATTTTTTAAGTTGCGAGCTAAAGCACTGAAATGAACTTTGAGCAACCAAAAGCGACTCAAAACGAAATTTAGAAAAATTATTGCATATGAACTGATCATAAAATTTCGGCTTTGAGAGCGATGCAATAAAAACTTGTTTCGGTAATTTGGTCTCACAGCAAAAAAAAATGAAAAAACTTTTGTTTTTGTAACTGCACTGGTTTTGCCTTTTTAAACTGCTCAATTTTACGAAAAAAAAAACAACAACTGAGTTTTTCCCCTAAATATTTTGGTTTTATTTTATTGATACAATTACCTGTCGATTGATACCAATATTGTTAGGTTTTGATTTTTGTCTGTGGGCCAACGCAGTGTGCGACGGATCGATAGGACCAAAAAAGCTTCCAAAAAAGAAAATTACAACTCATGGAAACCAGCTGGTTTCCTACGAAAAAAGAACACGGAATCTCGGATTTAAAAATATACGCGAGAGCGACGATTATTATTCGGTGGTTGTACAAGTACAGAGTTTAGTTGTTATTTTACATAATAGGGAGCCAGAGGGGCAGCCCGAAAATAATGAACACAACAAAATTCGAAGATAACCAAACACCACTGTACCGACAACAAAGCACAGGGTGTTTGGCTATGTTTTAGCGTAAACAAAAACAAAAAAAATTATTTTCAATGTAAATTTCGATGTTGAATCCGGCCTTAGAATTGCTATATCTCGTATGGTTTTCGAGAAATCTTAGCCTAAAAGTTATGTTTTTCCATATTTTTGAGGTGATATAACAAAACATGGAAAACCTGACAACGCATTTTTTATTTCAAAAATCCGAATCTGGCAACCGGTTTTTTTTTCTATCACGTCTGAGATCCGAGTTATATTTGATTTAAAGTGCAGAAAGCGATATTTACAGACACATGGCGTGCATCCAGGTATGATCGATTCCGCTCTGGAAATTTTGATGTAAGTCTTGTCGACCACGCACCGAAAAATGGGCAAAATTCTTGAAAAAGTGGAGGAAGACCGACACATAAGGTATAGCAACATCGCTACATAATCTGAGTGAAAAAAGTCGTACTGACCGCATTTCTGTATGTGAATTTCTTCTGAATCGGACTGATCTCGAACCATTTTTGCACAGATTGGTTAGGTACTAGTGACGATAAATGGATATCGTATGATAGTAATATGCGAAAAAGATCATGGTAAAAACGAGGTGATCTGACGCCAAGGAATGTTTTGCTGAGTATTTGGTTGGACTACAAGGGTCCTGTGTACTACAAGCTCCTTCTGCGTTCCCAAACGATTAATTCGGAATAACACTGTCAATAACACTGGCCTACAAATTTCGCAAAAAAATTTCGACTGGAGAAGATGTTTCTTAAGTAATTTGGGTGCGCTGAACTCAAATCTGCCGCCTGAAATGCGCCATCAGGTCTAGTTCTCTTTATATAAGGTTATTTATGTTCGCTATACTACTCATTAATAAATAAAAAAAACAAAATTTACAAAATATTCATTACGTATTTTTTGGGACAAAAGCATGCTGGGAGACTATTGCTGGACTCTTATACGTGAAACGGACCCAACAAAATTCAAACGATGTTCAAACACTGTCATTCACTTTTGAATTGTTAAACATTTTTAAATAAATTAATGATTTTTCGTGAAAAAAATTTGTTATTGTGTTTCGAAAACCTGACCTGATAGAGAAAAACCGATTGCAGATTCGAATTAAGCGCACCAAATAACCCTAGCAACGTATGATAAATTTATATTGAACTAATTAAACAGTCATTTTTGCAATATTTCAACAACAGACGTAAGCAAGTGTTAACATGGAAATTGATTACATATGTTTCGGCTACTTCCACATACATACATATTTATATATTTTCTTATATAAACATGTATATAGCCTCATCAGATCAGTTTTAGTTAAATCTTGTCAGAAGCCGTACTCGAACCCGTGACTCCGTGATTTGTAGCTAGCGTAGTATGTCTCAAAACCAGAGTGTGTTACCAACTAACAATTTGGCAATTTTTCACAACAGACGGCGCTAGTGAGCCTTATGATTTATGCATAATGGCGATCCTGTTCAGAGAGTTTATCCGTGACCGATAGCTTAATTGCCCAAACACCGCGTTTTCTTTCATTAGAAAACCGGAGTCACTTCATAATTTAACGCTATTTGGTTGCTCTAGTCCAAAATCGTGTAGACCAGTGTAATTATGAAATTTTTTGATCTCAGATCCGGTTATTCCAAATCGACCCTGGTTGAGCTTCTTTATCAGGAAAAATGAAAAAAAAAACTGAAATTTTTTACATATTTTTTTTTTTGTAAAACAACCACAAAACTCAATTCAATACTTTTAAATCGTCTTTAATCATAAATTACATAATATATTATATTTATACATAATATATTATATTTACCTTTCCAAGGAACTCAAAACGTCTGAAATCGGTCGGAAAAGCACGACATGTGAGAACATCAAACCCCTAAAAGTATGGAAAAAATTTTAAGAACACAACAAATTTAATGATCATAAAAAATTTTAAAATCATAGAATATCGTCGGCTTAATGAGAAAAAGTCCGTTTTGTGACAAAAGTAGTGTCTGGCTGACATTAATTTTACAAAAATCATATTTATCTAATAACAGATTATGATGCAAATAATGTGATGACATCACTTTTGCCATAATATTGACGTAAAACCTTTTCTCATTAACTGCCATACCTAAATTGGAGCGTCAGACGTTGCGTTATTTAACGTAACGCAAAAGCGTCAAGCGCCATACCGAAATAAAGGGCGTTGCGTTGAAGTCATTTGTTTGTCAAAATCATATTGTTGTTTCTTTTTATACCTTTCTGCAGCTAACTTCACTAAATAACGCTTTGACAAAATTGGAAATTCGAATAGCTCAGCGTTGAGCGTTGGCAATTTCGGTATGCGCCATACAAATTGTATGTACATGAGAAATTTTTGACAGTAAAATAACGCTGACGCTCCAATTTAGGTATGGCAGTAAGCCGACGATATGCTCTATTTCCTTTTCCTTTCTTGTATTAAATATAGGTGTTCTACATAAATGAGCCTTAATATATCTCTCTAATCTATTTTTCAAATGCTTCTTCACCCAGAAAAATTCCCAAATCGGTACATTTTTTTTTTTCTTAAGGGGGGCTTCTCATGTAACACGTCAAAAAGTAGTTGTTTTTCGGGATTGTTTTTCACTCGGAAAATAAAAACACATACAAATAATTTTTTGCATATATTTAAGAACATGTTTGAACTATAAAAAAAGCATTTTATCAAAAACTAAAATGACAAAATGGCGGACTTATTAAATGTCGCGTGTGGCGACATTTAATAAGTCGGATTTATCGCGGTACATTGTGGAGCCCAAAGTTTTTATCTGAAACATAAAACAAAATTTTTTTCTTATTCAGCAGGGTTCCCCTGAGTGCATGAATGTCTGCAACTCCAAAAAATTCGATTCTACAATTTTGAAATCGCGTCTTGAAAAAAAAGTGCTATTTTTTCGTCATTTTTTGTCGCTAAATGGGGCTAAAAAGTGTATAAAATAACTTTTTTTCCACAATTTCAGACATTCGTGCACTCGTTTAATTTATAATCTGCAAAACACTATTTAGAAATCAAAAATCGGTTAAGTAGTTTTTTCGCAATCATGTACCGCGATTTTAAAACCATAGTTTTGAGAAAAAACGATTTAAAGTTTTTAAAAAAAATCGATTTTTTGAAAATTTTACATGAGCTCGCTGGTTCAATCAATCATATTTTCCATAATATTTAGAGTTGAGTCGTGAAACTTTGGGAATATACTCCCAAGACGTTATTCTATCAAGCTATGAAAAAAAAAAAATCGATTTTTTGAAAATTTTACATGAGAAGCCCCCCTTAATATATATTTACTTTTTGCGACCTCAAAACTCAATTATACTATCTTTTATCAAAAACTGCATACAATTACTTTTCAATGAGCTCAAAAAGTCGTAAATCACTGAAATTACCGGCACATGCGATATCATCGAAACTCTTACAAGTACAAAATCCCGGCAATTCATGAGTATGTTGCTGACATTTTAAGCAACTACTCGCTGAATATTTCTAATAAATTTCAATGTAATGTTGCAATACGTATTGCACCAAAACATTCGAAAAGATACAATCGTAAGCCCATAATTTCAGTAAGTAATTGACCTATAATATGGCGCAGAAGCTACATGGACTTGAGTATACAAAATATGAGTACCGAAAGCTGAGCTTGCAATCTTATAGATAGGACCTGAAGTAAAAGGAAAGTGTATGTTGCTTGGATCTGCAATTAAGGTAGAATATCTTTGTTTAATACAAGAAGGAAGGGAGAAAAGCATATTCTATGATTTTAAATTTTTTTATGATTTTTAAATTTTTTGTGATATTCAAATTTTTTCCGTACTCCTCAGGGTTTGATGTTCTCGTATGTCGTGCTTTTCCACCGATTTCAGAAGTCTTGGATTCCTTGAAAAGGTAAATGTGTGTACTTTTTAATAAACGACAATTAAAAAGTATTAAATTGAGTTATGTGGTTGTTTGACATAAAAATATGTAAAAAATGGTGTGAAAACTTTTGGATTAAAATTAAAATTTTTCATAGAACTTTTTGGCCAGTCCAACCCTTTTTCCAAAAACTTTTTTATAATGGGTTAAACAAATTTCCAAAAATATTCTAAAAAAATTTTACTAGGGGCCACCCAAAAAAAAACCGTCCGGACGTTGCCACGATGGTCGTTGACTAAATATTTACTCCCGATTTCGTGATATTTTTTGATAAAAAAAAAATCAAAAATTCGTTTTTCATGAATGAAAATAATGCAGCGCAAAAAAACCGTCCGGATTGTGCCACGATGGTCGTTGACTAAATATTTACTCCCGATTTCGTGATATTTTTTGATAAAAAAAATCAAAAATTCGTTTTTCATGAATGAAAATAATGTCGAAGCGCAAAAAAAAAAAATGGTACCACTAGTGGTGCTCTTGAACAGTCGATAGGTTTTTTGAATATGTGGAGAAAATCTGTGAATGGGGTTTCATTTGTATTAGTTTAGTGGTCTGAAAAATGCAAACCCCGAAATCGTAGCTGATCATCCCCGCGAAATATCGCAAAAATACATATCCCATATAAAATAAAAAAAATTCAGAAAAAAAACGCAACAAACAAATATAAAAATAATTATTTTTAATGTATTTTGCAATGTTGAATCCGAATCCGGCCTTAGAATTGCTGTATCTTATACGGATTTGGAGATATCTAAGCCTAAAAAAGGAAAAAAAGCCGACGCTATGTTTTATTGGGTTCCACTCAAAAGCGGCCAAAAAATAGCGGCCAAAAAAAAGGGGCCAAAAAATAGCGGCCAAAAAAAAGCGGCCAAAGAAAAAAAGGGGCCAAAAAATAGCGGCCAAATAAAAAAGGGGCCAAAAATGGTTAAAGTGTTAAACTATCGTTATTTTGTTAAAAATCAAAGACATTAGGTAAAATAGTAAAGTCAATTGACAAATTGTGTAACTAATAAATGGAAAAAGTTAGTTAAGAAGTACAATGAAGTTAATTATAGTGAATGTGATTGCTGACATTAGTTAAGTATTCGTAAATTTCAGCATGAGTGAGATCTTCAGTTACCCATTTGGGTTCAAATCCAGAAACTAGTCTTGAGGCGAATGTTAGCTTCTCGATATCGCTTGCCTCTTTTTTCCTTTTTTTTTGGCCCCTTTTTTATTTGGCCGCTATTTTTCGGCCCCTTTTTTATTTGGCCGCTATTTTTTGGCCCTTTTTTGTTGGCCGCTATTTTTTGGCCGCTATTTTTTTGGCCGCTTTTGAGTACCTCCGTTTTATTGTTGTGTTTTGGAGCTATATAACAAGATGTATATCCGTAAATTCTGATGCAGAAATGGAAAGCTTTATTCAATCTTCTAAACCTAATTCAAATAATGTCGATATCTTTATTTTTCTCGGAGATATCCTAACCTAAAAAGTTAAAAAAGTGCAAAAAACGTGTTTTGTCATTATTTCAGTCTACGATATTTCAGAGAAAAATTAAGCTATTGACATAATTTAAATGCGGTTTTAAAGAAAAAGATTGCAGCTTTCAGATAATGTATCGAATTTTGTGTATGAATGTTCTATATTTTAGTTATATAGCTTCAAAATATAGCAAAAACGGTCTTTTTTCCTTGTTTAGGCTAAGATATCTCAAAAACTTTATGAGATATAGCAATTTTAAGGCCGGATTCAGATTCAGCGTTGCAAAATACATTAAATATAACTTTTTTTATATTTGTTTGTTGCGTTTTTTTCCGATTTTTTTTTTTTTTTATATGGGATATGTATTTTTGCGATATTTCGCGGGGATGATCAGCTACGATTCGGGGTTTGCATTTTCCAGACCACTAAACTAATACAAATGAAATCCCATTCACAGATTTTCTCCACATAGCCAAAAAAACTATCGACTGTTCAAGAGCACCGTGCACTGGATTCGTCAGAAAAAATCCTAACAAAATATATATTTCAAATTTTTCTAAGATTTTTTCTGTTCAATTGTGGAGTGCTCAAACAGGGGTTTTGGAAAATTTTCGACTTTTTTGAGCTGAAAAGTTCACTTAACGCCAAAAATGGACGTCTAATCAGAAATCTAATGGTGCCATTCGATTTTATGGAAAAAAAAAACATAAGAATTTCATGTCTTAGATTTAAATTTTCTTCCAACTACGAAGCTGAGAATTGATTCATTTCGGACCTATGAGCATGCATTTTTGAACCACGTTTTTCAACCTTCAAAAATATATCGACACCACTTCCCGTCATCTCTCAGAGCTAAGGTGGCGCCAATCTTGGTAACCGGACATAACCCCAACGGACATCATCCCCATTTCGAAAATGGGGATTATGACCGAAAAATGGAGAATGGAGAATGTTTCGGTAAAAATTAATTATTGTCACTTGTAATTTACCATAATCATTTTTAACAACTTTTTATATAAATCAATCAATAATGCCAAAGGTGTATTTCGTGCACTTTTTGAACTTTTTGTAGGTTACGATATTTCGGAGAAAAATAAAGATATCAAAGTGAGTTTTGAAGAAAAAGAATAGCCCTTATAAAAACTCTATCGAGTTTTATGACGAACAATTACCTGGTCTTGTTATAAAACCTCAAAAGTTGTGAAAAAACCGCAAATGTCAAAATTTCAGGTTAGAATATCTGAAAACCCAGAAGTGATAGGGAAATTTAAAGAGCGGATTCGGATTTAGCGCCAAAAAATACATTAGAACTATTTATTTTTTCTCTATATATTATTATTTTTTTTAGTACGCAAAATAAATTAGATAGGGTTTTCCAGTCTACGGTTTTTAATCTACGAATAAGCAAAAAACTTTCTGCATACTTATTATTTGTATCCATTTTAGTCTAACTTTTTTTTGGTTTTAGTACAGCCCCGGGCTAAAAATTGGTTTTTTGGCCCTGGTTTGAAAAAGTGCCGTTCACTTTGAAAAAATGGCTATATATGTTTCATCCTACAGTCATTCTACACATTTTTCCGTAAAAACATTTTGGGTTGAAGCACTTTTTATTTAAAACACGTGGGGACAGGTGTGAGTAGGGGAGATCTGTGTACCTTGGTCCGAGTGTCGATTGCCACTCAACAGTTGTAGTACAATCATTTGGGAGAATAAAATTATGTTACCTGGAAAGTTTTGCGGAATTTTTGCAAATGAGTTATTTTATAGATTTCGATGTGCTCTTTCAGAATTTCAACTTTGCTACCTCGAGTCGTGTTCGCTCGCGCCGCCATATTGGAAAAATGGCGTCCAAAATCAGTTTTTTACAAATATCTCTTTAACGGTTACATTTAGAGAACAATATTCTGGCGCAATATTGTAACTTATAAAAATGACCTCTTAATTGTTTCCGTACGACTTATAACTCAGGAGATATCCTAATTCAAAATTTGAAACAAATTAGTAAATTGTGCATGCCGCTTATGAGTAGGCACAGTGATGTGTTGAGCTTAAAATTACGATAACTCATGAACAGTGAGTCACACGTTCAAAATAAAAACAACTATGTATAGGGAATTACTTCCACTATAAGCTGCATTTTTTTTTTTCACATGACCTATACAGCTGATTCGAAGTGTTGCCAATTCAAAAGACTATATTTTTAGTTTCCATGCACAGATTTTATTGATCAAACGCTATAATTGTTGGGAAATGTTCAAATTTTAAGAATCTACTTGAGATTTTCGAAATGGCCACCTTAACTATGGCCCGTAGACGGTCGAAGAACGAGTCGCATGCTGCACGAATTTGATTTTGTGGAAGTTTGCGCCATTCTCGTTGAAGGGCCACTTTTAGCGCATCAACGCTCTGGTATTTTTTAGTCAAGACCTTCCTGTCCAACATACCCCAGATTGAGAAATCCAGCGGATTCGCATCAGGCGAATTTGAGAGCCATTGTTGAGCAGAAATGAAGCTAGGAACGTTTTTTCTAACCATTCTTGATTCACACGAGCTTTGTGTGACGGTGCCGAGTCTTGTTGGAATGTCCATGGCTTGCGACCGAAATGTTTGCGTGCCCACGGTAGTAAAGCACCCTCCAACACTGATTCACGATACACCTGGGCGTTTACTTTGACGCCAGCGGCCAAAAAAACGAGTGGTGAGCGCCCATCAGCAGTCACTGCAGCCCAAACCATCACATGCGGTGGTGCTTGCGTCCTGGTGGCCAAACGAACATTCAAATTTTCGTAGGACCTCTCTGTCAAGTAAACCCGATCATTTTGTTTGTTTACATATTGCTGGATACAGTAATTTTTCTCATCAGAGAAGACAATTTGTGACAGATTTCCGGCGGCGTGCAAGCGCAACAACTCCTTGGCTCTATCGAGCCTAACTTTTTTCTGAGCAGGAGTGAGATTATGCGCCTTTTGGAACTTGAGGGCCTTTAGTCCGAGCTTGTTTGACAATATGTGTTGCATTCGTTCACGCGATATTTTCAGCTCGGCAGCCATTTGTCTGCCACTGCGTCTCGGATTTCGCTCAATTCTGGCCTTCACCTTTCGAACCATTTCTGGCGATGTTGCAGCTATTTTCCAACCACCACCATGTCGTTTGGCAACGCTGCCGGTACCATTGTAACGTGTTATGGTCCGATACAGAAGCATTTTATTCACTTTTAAATGTTTCAGCTCACGAACAACTGCTGGTTGCGATTTTCCAGCCAAATATAGAGCAATCACACTATTACGTTTGAATTCCATTTCGAAAATCTTTTATTTTCAATAAATTGACGCGCAAATGCTTTTGGTTACTTGTTGACAATAGAATGAACTAACATCATGCCAATTTTTAGACAGCTGTCATGTTCCATCTGTCAGATAAGTCTATCTGAAGTTGGTAACAGTTCGAATCAGCCACCCTGTAACTCAATAACGTCGTTTTCTCAAAAAAATTAGATATAAGAAAAAATGTCTTTAGGGGGTGCTTAGGTTTTGGACGACACTGTATATACACATACAAGTATTTATATGTACGTATATACATACATGTGTACATAATATGTATATAAACACCGAGACATACTCAAAAATCGTTAAAAAACTATAATGTCGAAAAAAAAAAAAAACGGCTGGACGTTCGATTTCGCGGTTCGCGGATTTAGACACTAGAAGGGTCCCCCAACATTATCCCTGAAAAAAATCGCGGGTGGTATTTCAAAAAGATAAAATTTTTTAAAAACCACCGTGTGGTAGAAAATGTTTCAATCTTCCTAAAACAGAAAAAAAAATCGCGGAACCTCGCGGAACGAATTAGTCCTGGGCTTGCTAACTGATTTTGTGAAATAATTTGATTTTAAAAAAGTACATCTTGTTTTGAGTTTAGAGGTTCGATAGCACTCTTTTTTTTCGAAGAGATTCCATATTCGAACATTCAAATCGGTTCAGTTTTACAGTAACCACACAATTTTTACAGTGAACACTTAATTTTTACTTTCAACTCACAGAATTTTACGTCTGAGAAGCGTACTTTTGGAGAGATCCCAAGAGCATTGTAGGAAAAACTGGACATTTTTATCGATTTTTTAAGGTCTATGAATATCAGTTAGACAATACAGCCCATAAAAAGTTAATTTTTTGTGCGACTTTTTTTGGTTCAAAATCCACCAGTGTGCGGTGTGAGCAAAATAAACAGTGACAGCAGGTTAATGAGAGTCATAGCTGTGAATGAAATCATCGTTTTGCGCAATGGTATTCGAGCACAAGTAACAAACAACATAATTAATGGCGATAAACATGAGATGATTTTATTTTATTTTAATATAATCCACAAAAAATATTAAACTACAAAGTCAAACCACTGTAATTTTAAAACACATTTAAAAAAAATTAAAATAGATTTTCCAGAAGTAATTTTATTAACACAACTTCTCGACACTATTATAAATGACATACAAGTGTAATTCTGCTGCCATAGCCAATATTTTCAAATTAATGTTCTCGTTTTATTCGTCATAATCCTTCTTTTAATCTGATGCTTCATCGTCTAGACCGGAATACTTATTGGAAGTTTGCAGGGCCTGAAAAATAAGTTTTTTGTAGCTGTTTATAAGATGAAAATAATATAAGCTCAATAAACCGACAAATTGGGTGATGATAATTGATAATAAATTGATAATAATAATTAATAATAAATTGATAATAATAATTAATAACTTCATTGCAAAATAGCCTTAACTGAGCACTTTCCTAGAAAACAATTATACTTTGTTTTTCATCAATAAAAAATACCGATTGAATTTATTTGTGACTCGTCGCGACAAAAGCGATTTTATAATAGGTTTGTTTGGCATAAGATAGCTAAGGACTGTCCCAGAAAAATTTGATGCTTTGTTTTTCATTAAAAAAAAAAATACTCAATGAGTTTTTATTTAATTTTTTTCTTTTTATTAATGAGTAACTAGTAAAACGAATATAAACAACCTTAAAACTATTAACAAATATTTTTTTTTTCTATAAAAATATTTTACTTTTTTCTTAAGACCCTTCATAAACTGTATTCCAGTATTTTTACTCTTCCGAAGATCTGATTTAATTAGAGCTAAAATCTCTCATAGGTCAAGATCTGGGCAGTTAGGCAGATTCGCTAATTTACTTTCTTGCTATTGTTCCATTATATGGTGCCTCTGGAGTAGTGAAAGGTTGCTAAATCAGATCAGAACCCCCGTGCCCACGAATAAATGGCAAAAAAAAATTTTCAAGGCATTCATCAATGCATATGGCCAAACCATACACTGCTTGGAACATTTTGTGACTTTTTTCTCTTTAAATTTGCTCTGTACCTGCCTCTTCTCTGAACAGGAATAAAACTCGTGTCCTGGTAGCTGTTTGAAATTTGCCTGAACGTATGTTTCATCGTCCATTATGCAGTCAAATTTAGTCAGGTAACATTCATATAACTTTCGAGCTCGCTTTTGAGCCTCCAACTGCTTTTCATCGGAACGGGCTAGTACTTCTTGTAGGTTTTAAGCTTACTTTTTTTTTCTTAAGTCTTTAATTAGAAAATTTTTAAGTACCTGCCCTGGCAGT
This sequence comes from Calliopum simillimum, assembly GCA_951812925.1. Classification (NCBI taxonomy): domain Eukaryota; kingdom Metazoa; phylum Arthropoda; class Insecta; order Diptera; family Lauxaniidae; genus Calliopum; species Calliopum simillimum. The sequence goes on along the minus strand of OX638368.1, from coordinate 80,289,099 downwards.
CATATATCGTACTGATGTGTTGGGATTCTGCTTAAAAAAGTGTTTCACTTTTTTCACCACCTGTGGGTCTACATATACCGCCTTTTCTACATGAACCCTTTTTTTCGCATAATAAGTTAACCTTTTCTATAATTCAAAATAACCATTTGGACAGTGATTTTTTATGCACGTGTTTTTTTAGCTTTAGCTGAATATTTTAATTCTGATTTTACAGGTAAATGGACAAATGTCTTCGCGCCTTTTTTCTTGATTGCTAGACATCAATTTCGTTTGAAGTGTGTTCACCAAGTGTTAAAATTAAATGTAAATCATAATCTTAAGAAACAAAAGTATCATATTTTTCTGGGACAGTCCTTAGTACAAATTTGTACAAGTTGTTACTGAAACGCGTTTGGTGAACCCAAAAGTCCTGTAACGAGAGAGAAAGTGTGAGAGTTAAGTGGCAGTTTGTAACGAGAGAGCTTGCAAGATTTTACTGGATAAAATTTTACTAGCTAAAATTGATGATTTTGACACTTGACAATATTTTTCACATATAAAAAAAAAACTTAAAAAAAAGTTATGAAAGAGTAAAATAAACAGCATGTTATGACCTTTTCAGAGTTGAAAAAAATTATCAAATCATTTGTTTACTATTTACTGGATTTCGATTGGTAAAATTTATGAATAATTTTTCTCTTTGCAAGCAAATAGTTTTTTACACTCCCAAAACTCTGCCAAACAGACCTATTGCCAGATTCAATTTTCAGTACAGGCCAAACATGAGCTTAGATCAAAATTTCATGTTTTGGATTTTTGACACCAAGCGCTACCTACACATCCCAAGATGAGTGGACATAATAATGGCTCAGTTATAAAATAAATAAATTTTTAAAAATTTTCGAACTTCTAAGTGAATTATCTTTTTTGAACTACAGAATTCAAACCGCCATAACTTCGTCAATTCATAACATTTTTTTATGATTTTTATCTGCGTTCTCTACAGAATTTTATTCTTTATACAATAGTATCCAAAATTTGACCTCTGGCAAGATAAGGTCTCTTTCGTTGCGACGCTTCACATTTATTATAATAAGCATTCGTACAACAAGAACTATGTTCTTTTATATATGTATATTAGGGAGACAGTTAAAAACACGCTTTCTGGAATTTTTGACCTGCCGCCCCCTCAATAGATTTGGACTTGACTAAATAAAATCGCTGAAAATTTCAGCATTTATCTCAACTCTAAGGCGCGCGCCAAGAGCCTCCTTTTTTCCCATATGAATTACTATGGAATTTTCATAAACAAATTTCAATCAACTTTTTTTTTTAGGACAAAATCAAATTTTTAGTGACATGATAGTTCCCCCTATCATGTCACTAAAAATTTTAAATTTATCATTAATTACTAAGTAGATGATATACTTTTCACATGCATAATTATTTTGTATTCACTTAATGCAGTTGTAGCAGATACAGTAAATTCGGTGTGCGTTGCTTCACCTTTCCTTGTATGTGGGTGTGGTATGGCTAATTTTCCCAAAGAATGTTATTGGTCCCGAACGCGTTTCACATACATATGTGCCGAAAGGGTAACACTTAAAACACTTTTTTCAGAATTTTCGAGACACCGTCCTCTCAAAAGACTTCGATTTGATTCCAAAATATCCTCCGAAAATTTCAGCCCTCTATCTCAATTCAAAAATGCGCCCCAACGGCTTTCTTTTTTGAACCATATGAATTACAAGGTAATTTTCATTAAAAAAATTTAAAATGTGAAATGCACCGGGACAACAACATTCTTTGGGGTAAACTGACCCCTTAACACCCTCCATACAAGGCAAGGTGAAGCAACTGCGATATGATAGTCTTTATATAAAAATTTAATTTTATTATTTTAACTTTTTCTCATAAGAAAAGCTTGACTGCATCTGCTGTAACTGCACTTGCATAAATAATAGCCGTATTTGAAATTTTTTTTGAAAAATCAATGAAATTTGTTTTTGAAAAATTGTTTTTGTAATTTCAAATAATTTTGCATTTACTACGATGCAACAAGATCGTGAATAATGTGAATAAAAAAAAATTATTCATGTGAAAGGTAGATCTCTTACTTATTAATTAATGATAAACATATATATATAATATATGGGTGATTCTCAGATAACTGTACTTTTTGTGTCCTCTGGCGATTTCACCAATACAGTAGGCTTTTTTTCCACAAAAAATTACGCTATAAGTTAGAAACTATGTTTTTCTAATAGAGCGTATCAATTTTACCACCAAATATTTATTGGTCTATTTTGAAAGTTTGCAAATATACCCCAAATGTCAAAAACGTGGCATGTCCTACCCCCACTTTATATACACAAAACGATGAAAAACGACCAAAAAACGGAAATAGAACAGAAAACAAGTTACTACACATATTAAGTAAATACTTAAGGCTACAATATTCTGAGCTCATCTGCAGTTTTAAATAATTTTTAGAGGGCACAATTTCGAATTGAAAACTGTCCCCTAGTTTTGGAAAAAAAAAAATTTCTTCAAAGCATTATACTACTATTTCAGTCAATAGATTGCAATACATATGCATTAGTTCTGATCACTATCCATCACCCAAAGGTCATCATGTCAAGACGAGTCCAAGAAGAAATCTGTTTGCGTTTTATAGGGCAGTTTATAAACAAAAGCAGTTTTTTTTTAAAATTATGGTCACAAACGTGGCACTCGGCACTCCCAGGTAGTACATTTTATTTTATGCATGAAACAATTTTTTTGTAGGATTTGCATACATGACCCCAAATTCTTTCGGAAAAATCTTGAACTCAAAAGCGTGCTTTACAATGAGCGATAAACTACAAAAATGTCACAAACGTGGCGCATCAAAAATGTCACAAACGTGGCACTTTTTATCAGTCTGCAAAAAACATATTTCGATATAAAGTTTGAGTATACAGATGTTAAGTTGAAGGCTATTAATTATGTTTTTAATACAAAAATTTTTCTACACCATCAGAATCCTGAGTTGTCCTTGCTCAAAAGTGAAAAAATCACTGTTTTGACATCTACTTAAAGCTATAGAACAAAAACAACAACAAGTAAAATTAATTTTTGTCAATGGATTCAGACAGCCAAATTTATTGTCAACAAGACATAATTTACCGTTTTTCAATTGCATTCCCAGCTTCCGAGTTATAAGCGCTTAAAATAAGGACATCTTTCGATAACATACAAAAGATTTTCGAGACCCAAAAGTTACAAAAAATCAAGTTTTATTATTTTAATCAATAAAATATTTAATTACAAAAATGTCGTGACCTTGCAGACCATAATCGCATGAAAAATGGCAGTTCTATGCTAGATTTAGTGAATTACCCCTCTAAACTATTGCTTTGCAAATTAACAGAATAAAAATTTCATCTGTTCATTCACTAAATCTACAATAGAGCCTTATTTTTTCATCCGATTTTAGTCTGCAAGGGCTTAAAATTTTTGTGATAAAATATGTTTTTGATAAAAATAATAAAACTTACCATTTTTGTTAATTTTTCGGTCCAGAAAATCCTTTGTGTGTTATTGAGAGGTATCCTTTTTTTAAAGGCTTATAACTCGGAAACTAGGAATCCAATTGAAAAACGTCTTGATGATAATAAATTCGGCTGTCTGAATCCATTGAAAAAAATTAATTTTACTTGTTGCTGTTTTTGTTAAGTAGATGTCAAAATTGTGATTTTTTCACTTTTGAGCAAGGATAACTAAGGATACTGATGTAATAGAAAAAAATCAAGATCAGATTCGTAAATAGGAGATCCTAATCCACCATAAACGGCTATAAAAACAGATAACAGGAAACCATAGTTGATCTTTAGGGCGGTAGGGTTTAAAAAAAATGGACCACTGGAGACATGACACTGTTGCAAAATTAGTCTTGAAGTGTAAATTTGTCATTATATGCAATATATCTCTCATCAAAACGCTTCAAACCATAATTTTTCCATACTGTGGCTAAAATGTCACAAACGTGGCAATTTGGTCACAAACGTGGCAGCAAAATTTCTTAATTTCGACCTCAAAGCCGCAAATTCACACTTGTTGTTGATCTACTTAAAAGGTGAGTTTTAAGGGTGTGTTTACACAAGATAGCATGAAGAAACTTGCAAAAATCCAAAAAAATTATCTGCCAATTTTACAACCCGTCGTAGATTTAAAGCTTTTCCACTGTTTATAAAAAGTACTTGTTATAAAATATGAAATAAGATTGATAGAATTTGATAAAAGTGTCAAATGGAAAATAAATGATTACTCAGAAAAATAGTAAAAAGGAAAGGAGATAGTAATTTTACGTGCGCCCACGAGATCATCGCGTTTCATCGAAAATCTTATTATGACCGAGAAGACATCAGAAGTGGGATATACTCCTCGTCAACAACAAGATGAAGCAATATGGAGAATGCTGTTGGAGCAGCAAAATATGAACTTTTTGGCCATGTTGCAAGCAGTTCAAGTGCCAGAAAAAAGAAAAATTTAACATTTACCAGAATTCAATCATGCCAGATGTATAGTGTATAGACCAAAACTGTGGAGATGTGCATGGCGGATCAACAATTGGAGGGCGCTCCGTTAAAGATTGTTCTAAGTCAAGCTTTAAAAGGACAAGCTTCCATATGGTTTTCGCGAGTTCTGTTTCCTAGGATGACTTTGAACGACTTCAAGGACATTTTCATTACCAGATTTGATTGTCCTGAAGCAAGTACTGCATTTTTTATCAATTTGCACAACAGCAAACCCAAGAATATTGAGAGCTTAGCTTCCTATGCATCAATGTTAATGACATCGCTTACGACAATGTGGAAAAAATTTTACCATCGAGCAAATAGCAGCTACAACTGTATTGTGGCTCAAATTGAGCAACAAGTGCAACGTCTCGCTTTTACTGCCGATATTACTACTAGAGCGCAATTACAAATCGAGCTGCAAGCAATGGTTCTTGCAAAAAGGAAACTTCCAACAAATTTTCTTGAGCATGATGGTTTTGATGTAAAGCGACAAAAATCGTTGATCAAGTGTTTCAGCTGCGGCAAATTGGGCCATAAATCGGCGATAGATGTAGATCGGTGTAGATTTATGTATGGTTGAGGCGCATTCAGGTATTTTGCGGAAGTCAGGTGAGCAATATTTATTTTGTTATTACTCTGGAGCGGAATGCTCGCTAATGAGGGAGTCTTAAGTGCCAGTGCAAACGTATGTATTAATGGTTCAGTAACTTTGACTGGAATCGGACAGTGTTATTTCCACTTTGCAGTTGCTAAGCACTGTCGAAATAGATGAAATAATTATTGAGATATTATTTCATGTGTTGCCTGACTATTGTTTGTGTTATAACATCATGCTTGGACGAGAAGTTTTGGCCCAAGCGTTAGTGGTGCAAATGACTGTTGATCAAGTACGATTTAAAAAAAATAGGGAACAAACGTGTAAGTTTATGTAGTGTAGAATCAACTGATTTAAAAATTGACAATATTGATACAGATATTTCGGCCGAGTTTTTGCCAAAGCTACAGTCCAGTTTATATAAATTTAAATGTCATTTTATGGTTGGAACTCCAAAAAGTTTTGCTGATGTAGAACAAATGCAAATAAGGTTGAAGAACCCAAGCAAGACTGTTTGCCGACGCATTATAGATTAAGCCCTGCTAAGTGTAACATTGTTCGTAATAAAATTGATGAGCTTCTTGCTGCAAAGGTTATTCGACCCAGTATTTCACCGTTTGCTAGTCCTACCTTCCTCGTCAAGAAGAAAGATGGCACAGATCGGATGTGTGTAGATTATAGGGAGTTAAATGATAACACTTGGGTGCCATTATTTTACAACTTTGGACATGGCTAGTGGTTATCACTAACTTCCTGTTAATGCAGATTCTGTGGAAAGGACGGCATTTGTGACACCGAAGAGGCATTTTGAATATCTTTCGATGCCATTTGGGTAACGAAATGCTCCTGGGGTGTTTTAGCGTGCTGTAATTAAGGCACTTGGTGACCTTGCGCGTTCTGATGCAGTTGTTTGTATGGACAATATCTTGGTAGTGGGAACAGCTGACATTGAAAAAAGCTTGGAGAGAGTACAAACGGTATTAAGTACTCTTTCGGCAGCTGGATTCTCGTTTAATATTAAAAAAATTTCGATTTCTCAAGCAAAAGGTTGAATAAATGGGGTTTGAGGTGAGTTTCGATAGGTTAGGCCCAATCCCAGAAAAATAGAGGCGTTAGTATCTTTTGCCTCGATCACAAACGGTAACTCAATTGTGACAGTTTATTGGATTAGCATCTTATTTGCGGGAATTTATTCCAAAATTTTGCCAAACAATAGCCCCTCTCTATGCACTGATTAGTTCAACCAAAGCAAATATGGAATGGAAATCTATACACGAAGTTATTAGGTTGAAAATTATTTCTGCCCATACAAATGAGCCGGTATTGACAATATTTAGCCCGAACAGTCCCACCGAATTACATACGGATGCAAGTGCCATAGGATATGGTGCAATTTTGTTTCAGAAAAACGACAATATTCCGACACTATTTATTTGGAATTAAATTCATTGTGGTAACGAATTGCAATTTCTTGAAAGCTTCACGTACCAAATTAGGTTTAACGCTTCGTGTTCATAGATGGTGGGCATTCCTTCAGTCTTTTGATTTTGATATCATTCATAGGAATGGTGATCGCAAGTGTCATGCCGATTTCTTTTCGAGAAGCCCTCATGCAGTTCCACTCAAAATTGAATTCGATAAAGTTGAGCATAAGGAAATAAATAGTATTGACATTTCTAAAAATTGTCTGGTAGCCGAACAACATAGAGATGTTGAAATTTCTAAATTAATTTCTGACTTAAAAGAGCAAAAGCTTGATGTTGAAATGGCACAAATTATGAGATGCGATGCCAATCCTTCCACGATCGTTTAGGTGGTCACTTATTAACACTACTCATGAATCTTTAATGCACTTGGGATGGAAGAAGACCCTTGAATAGATTAATGAGGTATACTGGTTCGAAAACATGTTACAAGTATGTAAGGAAATTCGTAGAAAATTGTATTACATGCAAGGTCGCCAAATCTAAGTCTGGCAAAGTTGCAATTCCCTGGCATATCGATGCGACAGGTAAACTAAGTGGGAAAAAGGATGAAAAAGAAAACATTTTTGTTTTAGTGGGTGCTTTTACCGAGCATGTGATCTTGTATCATACAAAGCATATTGACCGTAATAAGGCATGGTGAGTATAATATTTTATCGCTGGATGTAAGCGATAAGTTGTTGTGTTTACCGCTGGATTTAAGCGATGATTGTTGACTATCGCTGGATGTAAGCGATAAGTTGTTGTGTTTACCGCTGGGTTTAAGCGATGATTATTGTTTTTATCGCTGGATGTAAGCGATATGTTTTGCTTTATCGCTGGATGTAAGCGATGGGCTATGGTATTTATCGTTGAATGCATGGAAAAGATCGTTATTTATTGCTGGACGGAAGTATTTATGTGAATATTTTTTTTGTCACATGAACAAAAGAAAATTTTTGGACTTTGGGTCAGGAATTGCAGAGTGACATGATAGGTCACAGTGAGACGTGTGACATGTCAGGATAGCCGTGTTGAAGGCTTAAGTATTTTAAAATGGAAGGTCAAGCACTATAAAGTGTTTGGATGGAATCGTGGGCTGCATTTTTAAGTTGATGTCTGATGCAATGACAGTTGGTGAAGTTTTGTTTGAAGATATTATTTTTGATTAAGGTTATCATAAGTTGAGATATGGCAAAAAAAAATGTCAGAATGGCCGTGTCGTAGATTTAAAGCTTTTCCACTGTTTATAAAAAGTACTTGGTATAAAATATGAAATGAGATTGATAGAATTTGATAAAAGTTTCAAATGGAAAATAAATGATTCAGAAAAATAGTAAAAGGAAAGGAGATAGTAATTTTACGTGCACCCACGAGATCATCGCGTTTCATCGAAAATCTTATTATGATCGAGACGACATGTATATAAATATGTATAGTACATATATAAGTATATATGTATATATATATATATTAGGGTGGGCCAAATTGTATGGACGGCTACCCCCTATGTGAAAGTTCATTCAATTCTATGAATATTTGCCCAAGGAACTATACCTCTGCGTTTAACTTTAGTTCGGCGCATTTTTGATCGAAAATTTTACCTTTTATTAATATTTTTTTTATTTTCATACTAAATTTTAAAAATTTTTATAAAGACAAAAGTAATGTCATTATATGATTTGGCTGGTATTCTGTCAGTAATCAATTAAATTAAGTTCTGTTTACATAAAAAGTTCACTTGATGGAGTGAAATTGATGCTATATCTTTAAAAAAGTGATATGGGTCAAATAGCCGATTATTATGACCGACTTTCAAAATAAACGATTCATCTTTTTGGATGAATTTTTTTTAAACAAAACACCAACCTAGACTGAAAGTTCATTCAATTCTATGAATATTTGCCCAATGAACCATACCTCAACGTTCAACTTTAGTTCGGCACATTTTCGATTGAAAATTTTACTTTGCGTTTAATATTTATTTTTATGCTTAATTTTCAATATTCTCATAGAGACAAAAGTAATATCATAATATGTTTTGGCTGGTATTCTGTCAGTAATCAATTAAATTGGTTTCTGTTTACACAAAAAGTTTACTTGATAGCGCGGAATTGATCATATTTATTCCAAAAAATTTAAGGGGTCAAATAACCGATGTCCAAATAAACGAGTCAAATCTTTACATGGATTTTTGGTAAATTGTTCTGTAAAATTAAAAAAAAGCGGCTAATTTATTTCCTAAAACTGCCACTAGATGTTGCCCTGGAAAGAAATGAGCGTCAAATTCGGCATCCTAGCATCCAAAAATACTTGTGTTGGTGTTTCGATTGAAAAAATTCATGTAAAAATATGACTCGTTTATTTTGAAATCGGTTATCTGACCTATATAATTTTTTGGAATAAATATAATCAATTTCGCGCTATCAAGTAAACTTTTCGTAAAAACAAAACCCAATTTTATTGATTGCTGACAGAATACCAGCCAAAACATATCATGATATTACTTTTGTCTCTATAAGAATTTTGAAAACTAAGCATAAAAATAAATATTAAACGCAAGGTAAAATTTTTAATCGAAAATGCGCCGAACTAAAGTTGAACGTAGAAGTATGGTTCCTTGGGCAAATATTCATAGAATTGAATGAACTTTCAGCCTAGGTTGGTGTTTTGTTTAAAAAAATTCATCCAAAAATATGAATCGTTTATTTTGAAAGTCGGTCATAATAACCGGCTATTTCACCCATATCACTTTTTTAAATATATAGCATCAATTCCACACCATCAAGTGAACTTTTTATCTAAACAGAACGCAATTTAATTGATTACTGACAGAATACCAGCCAAATCATATAATGACATTACTTTTGTCTTTATAAAAAATTTTAAAATTTAGTATGAAAATAAAAAAAATATTAATAAAAGGTAATATATATAGGGTAAGGGAGGGAAATATGGACTACGTGGGTAATATGGATTTACCGTTTTTCATGTTCAAACTTAACGCTAATACCTAAAGCTTATAATAGGGCGATTTTAGCGTTTGGTGAAGTCGCATGTTTCTGTAAAGTTGATTTTTCTAAAAAAGAGATCAGTGATAAATTTTTTCTAGTGGGTATATTTCATTACTTATTTCACTTTAAAGACATCGCGTTTTTAAATAAATGGTTAATTATATAAAGTCAGTGAATACCATTTATAATTTATTAGCACAAATAAGTTCATTAACCAAAAGAGTTTTTGATAAAAAAACAATTTATTTCACCAACACGTGCTGTGGGTAATATGGACCACCAAAGAAAAAAGCCTCAAAAACAAATATATTTATCAGCTTTTTCAGATGGAGAATCTAGTTGCATTTTTCATGACGAGTCTGATGGTCATTATATGTAATTCGTTAACTACAAAGGAATTTTGGGTTGAATGTGTAATCTGACGTTCTTGGAGGTACATTAAGCTAGCAGAGAGAAAATGGCAGAACTGAAAAAAAAATATGGCAGAACTATAGGCTAATTATAGGCTAATTTTGGGCCCAAACGCCGAATTTTAGGCTCTTCATTTTAAAAAAAAAAAAATAGCTCTGCTAGCTTAAGTGTAAGCCAGCAGGAGCTGTTTCGAGAAAACACATACGGGACGTATAGTAGTCAATAATTATAGGCTAATTATAGGCTATTTAAATGCCCAATCGCCAAATAAAAAGCTTTCCATTAAAAAAAAAAAAGATTCTGCTAGGTTAAGTTTAAGCTAGCAAAGCGATTTCGAAAAAGAAGCATTTTGTACTAAAGAAAGTATTCAATAATTATAGGCTAATTATAGGCTATTTAAATGCCCCATTGCCAAAACAAAAGCTTTTCATTAAAAAAAAAAGAAATCTGCTAGGTTAAGCTTAAGCTAGCAGAGCGATTTCGAAAAAAAAACATTTTGTACTAAAGAAAGTATTCAATAATTATAGGCTAATTATAGGCTATTTAAATGCCCCATTGCCAAAAGAAAAGCTTTTCATTTAAAAAAAAAATGGACCAAATCAATTTTCTTGAAATATGGAACTTCGAATAACAACAATTCCAGAGAAAAAAAACAACAACAACAACAAAACTACTACAACAACAACAAATTTACTACTACTACAACAACAGTAATTTTACATAAAAGTAGGGGTAAGTGGGCGGCCTGCGGCCGCTGCTCAGGATTTAAGCCCGTCAGACATCCAACACCGGCTTCGCGGCGCGAATTTTTAATAAAAATTTTTTTAAATAATAAGTAGCTACTGCGCTTGCATAAGACTGATCCGCGGCCGAAGGATGTCTGACGGGTATAAATCCTGAGCAGCGGCCGCAGGCCGCCCACTTACCCCTAATTTTATGTAAAATTACTGTTATTGTAGTAGTAGTACATTTTTTGCTGTTGTAGTAGTTTTGTTGTTGTTGTTGTTTTTTTTTCTGTGGAATTGTTGTTACTCGAAGTTCCTTATTTCAAGAAAATTGATTTGGTCCATTTCTTTTTAAATGAAAAGCTTTTCTTTTGGCGATGGGGCATTTAAATAGCCTATAATTATTGAATACTTTCTTTAGTACAAAATGTTTTTTTTTCGAAATCGCTCTGCTAGCTTAAGCTTAACCTAGCTTTTTTTTTTGGCGATGGGTCATTTAAATAGCCTATAATTAGCCTATAATTATTGAATACTTTCTTTAGTACAAAATGTTTTTTTTTTTTTCGAAATCGCTCTGCTAGCTTAAACTTAACCTAGCAGAATCTTTTTTTTTTTTAATGGAAAGCTTTTTATTTGGCGATTGGGCATTTTAATAGCCTATAATTATTGACTACTTACTTTAGTTCAATATAAGTCCCGTATGTGTTTTCTCGAAACAGCTTTGCTGGCTTACACTTAAGCTGGCAGAGCTATTTTTTTTTTTTTTTTTTTTAAATGAAGAGCCTAAAATTCGGCGTTTGGGCCCAAAATTAGCCTATAATTAGCCCATAATTCTGCCATATTTTTTTTCAGTTCTGCCATTTTCGCTCTGCTAGCTTAATGTACCTCGTTCTTGGAGTCATGAAAAATGTGCCGAATGTGGAAGTGACATTTTTATATGCAACTTCTGTACCAAATGGACGATATGGTCCATATTACACTACACTTTTTTTTTATCTTCATTTTGAGTATTTTCAGTTTTTTAATTTTTTTTCTTTATCCTGATGAGATATTTATCAAAAAGTGAATCAGAATAAAGGTAAATTGTTTCCTTTAATGAATGACATAAAATTAATTATTTTGTTTTATGTATTTTGGGTTTTATTTAAAAAAGAAAGATGGGTGGTCCATATTTCCCTCCCTTACCCATTAGGGTGGGACGATTTGAAAACTGATCTCGGCTACCCCCCTATGTGAAAGTTCATTCAATTCTATGAATATTTGCCCAAGGAACTATACCTCTGCGTTCAACTTTAGTTTGGCGCATTTTTGATCGAAAATTTTACCTTTTATTAATATTTTTTTTATTTTCATACTAAATTTTAAAAATTTTTATAAAGACAAAAGTAATGTCATTATATGATTTGGCTGGTATTCTGTCAGTAATCAATTAAATTGGGTTCTGTTTACATAAAAAGTTCACTTGATGGTGTGGAATTGATGCTATATATTTAAAAAAGTGATATGGGTCAAGTAGCCGATTATTATGACCGACTTTCAAAATAAGCGATTCATATTTTTGGATGAATTTTTTCAAAAAAAAAACACCAACCTTGGCTGAAAGTTCATTCAATTCTATGAATATTTGCCCAAGAAACCGTACCTCTACGTTCAACTTTAGTTCGGCACATTTTCGATTGAAAATTTTACCTTGCGTTTAATATTTATTTTTAGGCTTAATTTTTCAAAATTCCTATAGAAACAAAAGTAATATCATAATATGTTTTTGGCTGGTATTCTGTCAGTAATCAATAAAATTGGGTTCTGTTTTTACGAAAAGTTTACTTGATAGTGTGGAATTGATTATATTTATTCCAAAAAATTATATCGGTCAAATTATATATATTTATTATAAAATATTCATATTTTTACATGAATTTTTGGTATATTGTTCTGTAAAATTAAAAAAAGCGGCTAATTTATTTCCTAAAACTGCCACTAGATGTTGCCCTGGAAAAAAATTAGTGTCAGATTCGGCATCCTAGCATCCAAAAACACTTGGGTTGGTGTTTCGATTGAAAAATCCATGTTAAAATATGACTCGTTTATTTTGAAATCGGTTATTTGACCGATATAATTTTTTGGAATAAATATAATCAATTCCACGCTATCAAGTAAACTTTTCGTAAGCACAGAACCCAATTTTATTGATTACTGACAGAGTACCAGCTAAAACATATTATGATATTACTTTTGTCTCTACAAGAATTTTGAAAATCAAGCATAAAAATAAAAATTAAACGCAAGGTAAAATTTTCAATCGAAAATGTGCCGAACTAAAGTTAAACGCAGAGGTATGATTCCTTGGGCAAATATTCACAGAATTGAATGAACTTTCAGCCTAGGTTGGTGTTTTGTTTAAAAAAAATTCATCAAAAATATGAATCGTTTATTTTGAAAGTCGGTTATAATAATCGGCTATTTGACCCATATCACTTTTTTAAATATGGCATCAATTCCACACCATCAAGTGAACTTTTTATGTAAACAGAACCCAATTTAATTGATTACTGACAGAATATTAGCCAAATCATATAATGACATTACTTTTGTCTCTACAAGAATTATATATATTTATTATGTAAACAAAACCTAATTTAATTGATTACTGATAGAATACCAGCCAAATCATATTATGACAATTCTTTTGTCTCTATAAGAATTTTTAAAATTTAGTATGAAAATAAAAAAATTATTAAATGCAAGGTAAAATTTTCGATCAAAAATGCGCCGAACTAAAGTTGAACGCAGAGGTATGGTTCCTTGGGCAAATATTCATAAAATTGAATGAACTTTCAGATAGGGGGGTAGCCGTGGTCGATTAAATTTCGTTTATACAATTTGGCCCACCCTAATATACATATAATATATAAAAAACGCTTCTTTGATTTTTTATAATTTATTTAAAATGTCTTCATCCAATATTTCGACTATCTTTGATAGTCATCTTCAGGGAACCTAAGATTTTACCACAATTAGATTTTCAAAATTCAAAGGAAACAATATAAAAAAACTCACTTTTTAGAAAATAAATAAATAAATTACTTAAAAACTAACACAATGGACAAAAACAATTTGAAAAAAATATTGCACAAAATTAAAAGTAAATATTGCACAAAACCAAACTTCAATTGTAAATAAAAACAGCTGATGTTGCCGCTGCTCTGTTGTCGACTGATGATTTTATTTACATTGTTTCTTTGTCAGGTGTCTATAGCTGTGAGCAATTCGCTGTGTCTGTTTAATCGTTGTTGTGTTAATTATATGTAGCATTTCTAATGTGTACCGTTTGATGTAGTTTGTCTCTTGTAAAATTTCTGCATTGTCGAAATCGGCAAAGTGCTCATGTTTCGCACAGTGGGCAGAAAGCGCTGTTCGTTGCTCCATAGGTCTTGTCCGATATTTATGTTCTGATTTATGTGAAGAAATCCTAGTCCTTAGCTTATTTTTTGTTGTCCCCACATACTTATGCTTTACCGCATACGTGGGACCCGTCCCCTTTACACAAAATTTTATGATTAACGTTTGGTATATAGTTTTTTTAATGTATTGTTTGTCTTTAGCGCTATTTGGTAGTTATTTTTGTCTACAATGTTTGAATTTGCAAATCTCTCCGATAAACCAGGTACATATAGCATCGATTTGTAAATTTTCGTCGGATTATCATTCTCATTGCTCGTTAAGATTTTGTGTTTTTTTATCAGTTCATCTACAGTCTTTTTTGGAAAGTCGTTTCTTCTTAATGTGTTTTTGATTTTTTGAGTGTTGTCCTTATAAAAAACCTTGTCAGATATGCTTAAAACTCTTTTGATAAAATTGCTGGCAGTATTGATTTTAATCCTTTTTGGGTGCTTCGAATAAAAATTAATTCGGCGTCTCGACGCTGTAGGCTTTTGGTACCAGTCAAGTTTTAAAAAATTTCCTCTTCTTACAATCATTGTATCTAGATACGGTAATCTTCCGTTTTCTTCTTTCTCGATTGGTAACTTTATGCCTCTATGGAATGTGTTAAGTTTGTCCAGCGTCGATTTTATTGCACTTGTTTTTACAATCGCGAATGGGTCGTCCACATATTTCGTCAAAAGCCTTGGGTAATGGTCCATTTCATCGGTGCATTTGTCTAGAAGTTCTTCCATAATAATATCTGCGATAACTGGTGTAGCTGGTAGTCCCATGGGCATTCCTTTTTTCTGCTCATATATTTCGTTGTCGTATATAAAGTATCGATTCTCCTTAATACAAAAAGTCACAATTTCTAAAAAGAGTTTTTTCGTTATTTTTGTGTGTTGTTTAATTTTGTCCCATTTTGCTTCAATAACCTGTAAAGCAAAATCAACTGGAATGCTCGGGAACAGAGATATAACATCAAAGGAAATTAATGTTTCATCGTCGTTTGTTTTTTGTTTAAATTGTATTGCATCTATGCGGTAAAGCATATGCGGGGACAACAAAAAACAAGCTAAGGACTAGGATTTCTTCACATAAATCAGAACATAAATCTCGGACAAAACCTATGGAGCAGCGAACAGCGATTTCTGCCCACTGTGCGAAACATGAGCACTTTGCCGATTTCGACAATGCAGAAATTTACAAGAAGAGACAAACTACATCAAACGGTACACATAAGAAATGCTTCATATAACCCAAGGGGAAAAGAAGTGCTTCAAAAACTCTTTTGAAGTGCATCCTTTTCACCAATAAGCGTTTTCGTTCCGTAAGGACAATACTTTCTGTTTAACATTGCATGTAATGCGGTAAGCGTTTTTTCAATCAAATTAAAAAAAAGAAAAAAAAACTGGCCGCGCCAGGATTTGAATCCACGACCGTCCGCGTGCTAGATATTTTTTCTTACATTTAGCAACCCTTTAGACCGCTACACCAATGCCCGATGATATGAATAAGTATTAAATTTGTATATTAAGCAAATGTTGTCCCAACAGAATTTGACATACAAATGCTCTTGCAGCCTTACATAGAATCATTGTGCAATCAGTTTCAAATCAAGTAAGCAAAAGTAAATAAAAAAGAGAAAGGAAAATAGAAAAGTGAAATAAAAAAAGGTAGGATAAAAAATATTTTAATAAAAAAAAAAAGGAACAAGTCAAGCGTTGCTCCCAAAGCCAAATTTTTTTTTTTTGCCAAAATATGGCTTTGGAAATTAATTACAACAACAACAGCAAAAACAAAAAGTGTCGCTCAGATCTGGTTTCGGAGATATAGCAATCGGAAGATCGGGATATAGCTTTTATGAAAACAAGTATAAGTTCTGAGTCCCTTGATGGATATTAAAAATTTTGGTGTCATATGAAAGGTATTATAACTAGCTACCAAATTGGTGTAAGAAAGTCTTAAATCCGAGTTTTCGGTTTCGATATATGGCGATTTTAAGATAATTTTGACCAGGTTTTTTTAGAAAAACACAATTTTTTTCCAAAAAACGTCTCATCAATCCATAATTTTAGTAACAAAATATGAAAGGCCAATCTATTTACTTTTGTTAACTATGCCATTTGCATCTGATTTCCTATATTTGTAAGGTTTATCCAAAAAAAAAAAAAAAAAAAATAGAAGAATTAAAATTTGTATTTTTTTTTATAAGATGTCTTCATCTACAACATTATCATCATCATCGTTCTCTTCTTCATAGGAAACGACTATGCTATTCTTCCTCATATTTAAAAAAATCCTCCATTGGCTCAACTCCCTCTGCTTTTCACTTTTTAAGGAACATGAATTTTGCAATATATCCTTCGTAAAATCGTTTTCTTCTTTTAAATACATGCAAAGCGTTTTTGACAAATCGCCACAGACTCTTAATCGTATTTGTGTGGTCATTAGTTACTGGATCTTTAAAAAAAATTGAGTGGTTCACCGTTAGGGGGTTAAGACCTTCTTTTTGTAATCAGTTATATATCCTGACTGAATGATTTGCAAAAATTTATAAAAAAGAAAGCGCCGCAGGCGAAAAATTGTTATTAAAAATTTCGCGCGAAATTTTTAATAACAATTTTTCTCTTTTGTAATAAAAAGTAGTAGTAAACCAAACATTTTTGAATAAACATTTTCATTTTGTTGTGGTTGCTAGTGATGTTGTTGTTGTTAGTAGTAGTTTTGTTGTTTTGTTAGTGTTATTGATGTTGTTGTTGTTAGTAGTGTTGTTGTTTTGTTAGTGTTATTGATGTTGTTGTTGTTAGTAGTGTTGTTGTTTTGTTAGTGTTATTGTGTTGTTCTTGTTGTTGTTGTTGTTAGTGTTGTGTTTTTTGTTTTGTGAGTGTTGTTGTTGGTTGTATTGTTGGTGTTGTTGTTGTTATTGTTGTGGATAGTGGTGTCATTGTATTTGTTAGTGGTGATGTCGTTGTTGTAATTGTAACGACTCGAACGCCAGGCCAGATATTGTCGTCAAGGTTGCTATTCCTGGCCTCCCAATAGGATGGTCTCTCTGAGACATTGTTGGTGTTGTTAGTGGTTGTGGTGTTGTTGTTTTTGTTAGCGCTGTTTTTGTTGGTGGTGGTGTTGTTGTTGTTGTAATATTTGCTAAGTTTCATAAAAATTCCTTTAGTTTAATTTTTGTTTTTCTATAAAAAATGCCCTAATGATGCAAATTCAGCTTTAAATGGAATACCTTATGAAGGAAAATAGATAACGCTACCATATTTTGTTACCACAGCTATAGGTTATTAAGGTATTTTTTTAATTTATAATAGTTTTTTTAAAAAAAAACTGGTCAAAATTTTCACAAAATCACCATATCTTGAAAACCATAGCTTGGATTTAAAACATTTTCAGAATTGTTTTGTAGCCAACTAAAATATCTTTCATATAACATCAATATTTTTGAAATCCATCAAGGGATTCAGAACTTATATCGGTTTTTATAAAAGCTATATCCCGATCTTCCGATGACCATATCTCCAAAACCAAGTCCGAGCGACACTTTTTGATTAAACATTTTTTGTAAAAATTATACCTTTAACAAGAAAAGCTTGGTTTAAACCAAATTGGGTTCTGGGAGCAACGCTTGACTTTAGCCAAAAAAAATAAAAAAATAAAGCAAAAACAAATAAAGAAAAGGAAAAAAAATCAACCGGCAGCCTTATATGGAATCATTGTGTAATCAATTTCAATTCAGTTAAACAAAAGTAAATTAATAAGAGAAAGGAAAATAGAAAAGTGAAATAAAAGATGTTAAATGAAAATATTTTAATAAAAAAAAATAAAGAAATAAAAAAGTAAAAAAAAAAATCTCCCGGGCTGGGTTCGAACTCACGTTGTTCTTACTGCAGCCTTATAAAAAATCATTGTGATAGTGCTTCTAAATTTCTATGGGGACAAGCACTTTTGAAGTGCTTGGATCAGAAGCGCTAGAAATTTTTCCTCTTGGGAATTAACACACCAACACAACAACGATTAAACTTCAAAACAGACACAGAGCGAATTGCTCACAGCTATAGACACCTGCAAAGAAACAATAGGCGTGTTTCTTTTGACGCGTGTATATAATTGTATATATGTGACAAAAAAAAACGCGCATCTGCAATTAAATATAACAATTGAAAGTTTGACAGCACTGAAAAATTGTTGGCAGCACTGAAAAATATTTGATAGCTGACGAAAAACAAAAATACATAAAATAAATGAATATCAACAAACTAAAAAGAATCCAACAAGATATCAGCTGAGGAAAATATTTGCATACTATTTATTTAAAAATAGAATATTCAGCAGACGAAGTGGTAAAAAATTAAAGCATAGTTCATAATTTTTTATACATGATAAGTATATAAATTCTTTTCTAGGTTTTCAATCTTTTGACCGCAAGCCATCCACTCTTGCGCTTGCTACAAATAAAAATTAGGATTTTATTCTTAATTTTCGTTAAATAAATTAAAGGCCAGTTTTTCAGTTCAAGTTTAACTCATTTTCTGGTTTAAACTAAATTTAAGCTCAGGAATGAGTTTTTCAGTGAATGTTAAACGTAGTTTAAACTAAGTTTAACTGAACAATATTGGCCGTTATATTTTATAAAAAAAACGAAAAAACAAATAAAGAAATGAATAAAAAAAATCCATAATTTGAAAAAGAATTTATTTGAAAATAAAAAATTCACAAACTTCACTTTTGACCGCTATTTAATGAAATCACGTTCTGCATATGATTTCCAATCATTATGACAATAAAATTGCTTAAACATTGGAGCAACCAAGATGCCTTTGAGCAAAGCTTTGACACTGGCTCTGAATACCAGGTACCAACCTACCAACTGGGTGCATTTTTCATTCAATCAGCTTCTTCATCGCGATTGCTTTAATAATTCCCGATCAAAGTTTACATGACATTTTTCGCGGACCGCATTTCGACTTGATCGCAATGCACTTGCTAAGCGTTGATGTAATCCAACCGTTGCACAGTGGCTACATTTGGCATTTCTCGTTGCAAAAATCATAACTTCTGAACCATTTAAGATATTTTAATTCTATTTTCGGTTATGGATAGAAAATTTTTATAGCTATTGCTATTCTAAATTTCATTTAGATAACATTGCAGGGTGAAAAGCAATGTTTTGTTGAAGTTCGATTTTCTGTAAATTACATACATATCGTTAGGAAAATCCCGGAACGGTCAAATATTTCAGAAATTGGATGTTAAATCTAAAAACAAAAAAACACGTGTCCAATAATTTTCAGAGATCTATTCAACGATATGAATCTTGACCCCCTCTCACCCTCCAACGGTGGAGGGGTGGGCGAAAAATCAAAATTTTAAATGGAAACACCCAATTTTTATATCAGATTCGGATTTTACGTAAAAAAATAGGAAAATTTTGTCCAAAATTAAAAATATAAAGTTTAGTACTTAAAACTTCGTGAAATTAGCTTTTTCATCCATAGGTTTCGCCATAAAAGTTGCTCTTACACAAAGGGTTGTAAGTAAAACCATACAGTTTTTGGAGCACAAGCTAAGAGATAAACACCAATTAGTTGTGTGGTAAGCCGAGCTTTACAAAAAGCGAATTTTTTTTAAACTCAACCCAAAGCTTAAAAACTACGCTAAAAGCAATGTCTTCAAAAAAAAAATTCATAAAAATAAAAGCTATCAAAAAAACTTAGATTTTTGCTAGTCAGTTTTATGAGACAAGACCACTAATGCTTTAAGTGAAAGAAAAAATTGCTTTCCTTTAACCATTTGCCAAAGTATTCAACCTAAATATGAAGCATTTTTCTCAAAAATTAAATTTTTCGCTAACTTTAAAATTTACTCAACTTTGAGACGCTGTAAAAACCAAACCACTTGCCCGAATGGGTTAAAATTTTCAAAACCTTTAGCTCCTAATATCTTTCTATCTGATGGCAACATCAGATTTGTAAAAGGAACCCGTTCGAAATTAATTTTTGTAACGCCTTTTCGAAAAATGACGTCATGAGCCACAGGTTTCTTGATTAAAATCGTTATAACTCAGTAGACGCAGCTACAATTTTTATATTGTGTTCAGAATTGTTGAGTTTATTTAGTTTTAAGTAGTAGTCCGTAAGATATCTTTTGCGAACATTTTTTTGAAACTCTATTCGAAGTTGAAACAAAGGGCAAAAATAGTGTTTCAGAAAAGTACAAAAACCTCAGACATTAAAAAAAAAGTAATTTATTTTTAGTGTTACTTGATAGTATAAAAACCGTTTATAGCACAAATAGAAAAAAATTAACTTTTCTTTCATAAGTTGCAAAAAAATTAGAGCCCCATCTTGAAAAAAAAAAAAAAAATTACAAGCTCGAAAAAACCATCGATTTTGACCAGCTCTACAAAGCGAACCATTTTTTCAAATGAACTCAAATTTTATATCCTTAAGTATTAATCATTTGTTAATAAAACTGCATCATTAGATTTGCGAATTTCCACCACACCAAAATTGATTATTGCAACCACTCTTGAGAAATGCAGCCAGTGTGCGTTGTGGTGGCCAAATGCCAATAATTGAAAGCCTGCAATTAAAATTTTTTTGTAGCCACCCGCTGTTAAACTCGCACTGAAAAAGTCATTTCATAGTTAAACGAGTTTAACAATTTAAACGAGTTTAATAAATCTTAGTTTCAACGAAGTTTAAACGTGCACTGAAAAACTGGCCCTAAAAATTGCAATTTACCTTTTATCTTGCACTGCCATTTTTAGAATTAATTCTTTTGACGTTTTGTTTGTTTTTTTTTTTTTGGTATTTTTGTTTGAAATTTATCGATAAATACTCATCTTTGATGGGCAGCACTGGCTTTTATCCTCAATTATGATCAAAACGACGCTTGCTATCGCCAACTATCGCTTCATACAAATATTTTGCTTATTGGGTGTACAACTTAAAAACCGGAATTTGACGGTGGATGTCCGTACTAACAAATATCGTGAAAGCTCGAACTTTATATATATGTCATTTTGAAGGTACATTTGACAGCTGTCAAAATCAGTCAACAAAACAATTTTATCTTGTGTGCATCATTATTATTTTTCACGATAACTTCGAAAATTGGAGAAAAAGACAGCATTTGCGGGAGGTTCTGTTGGGTCATTTTTTTGCAAAGAAAACTGCTGCGGAAAGTCATAGTTTGCTTGTAGAAGTTTATGGGGACTATGCTCCAGCTGAATCAAGCTGTCGTGAGTGATTTCGACAGTATAAAAGTGGTGATTTTGATGTCGAAGGCAAAGAACGTCCTGGTCAGCCGAAAAAATTTGAGGATGAAGAATTGGAGGCATTACTCGATCAAGATTCATGTCAAACGCAAGAAGAACTTGCAGAACCATTGGAAGTTGATCGAGCAATAATTTCCAGACGTTTGAAAGCCTTGGGAATTTTTCAAAAGATGGGAAATTGGGTGCCATACGAGTTGAAGCCAAGAGACGTCGAACGCCGATTTTTGATGTCCACAATGCTGCTTGAACACCACAAAAGGAAGGGTTTTTTGCTTCGTTTTGTCACTGGCGATGAGAAGTGGATCCATTACGATAATCCCAAGTGCAAAACAGCGTATGTCAAGAAAGGTGAGGCCGAAGCCGAATATTCACGCTTCGAAGGTAATGCTCTGTATTTGGTCGGACCAGCTAGGTGTGATCCATTATGAGCTGTTGCCATATGGCCAAACCATTAATGCTCAACTCTATCATCAACAATTGATCCGATTGAAGTAGAAAATCCAGGCAGAGCGGCCAACGTATGCGACCAGACACGAGTCAATCATTTTCCACCACGATAACGCTCGGCCACATATTGCTGCCCCAGTTAAAAATTATCTGGAAAACAACGGATGGGAAATTTTGCCTCACCCGCTTTATAGCCCAGACCTTGCACCATCTGACTACCATTTGTTTCGATCGATGCAGAATGCCCTATCAGGAATACGGTTCACTTAAGTTCAAGATATCGAAAATTGGCTCGATTCATTTTTGGCCGCCAAGCCGGCGCAATTTTTTTGGGATGGAATTCATAAATTGCCTGAAAGGTGGGGAAATGTTGTAGCTTCCAATGGACAATACTTTGAATAAAATATATTGTAGCATTTTTCCACAATAAAGCATCAAATTTCGCTAAAAAATTCCGGTTTTTAAGTTGTACACCCAATATATACGCGTCAAAAGAAACACAGCTAATGTAAATAAAAGCCGTGTTTCTTTTGACGCGTATATATAATTGTGGATATTTTGTAATTGCGATAACTCATGAACAGTGAGTCGCACAATAAAACTCTAAGGAATTTTTTATGGAGAATCATATTCTCTACAAAAACTTTTAATTTTATTTTTAAAAAAATTTATCTTTTAGGAGTTATTCTATAAAATTTGGTTAAGCGCCGATAAACGGCAAAAAATCACTTTTTTTTTAAATAACTTCTAAATAATTATTTTTTTTTTTTACAAAAGATTAAAATTATTTGTAGAGCATGTGGTTCTCAATGAAAAAGACCCTAAGACTTTTTATCGTACGACTCACCGTTCATAAGTAATCGCAATTTGAAAATTACCACAATTGTATATACGCGTCAAAAGAAACACGGCTAAAATCATCAGTGGACAACAGAGCAGCGGCAACATTAGCTGTTTTTATTTACAATTGAAATTTGGTTTTGTGCAATATTTACTTTTAATTTTGTGCAATATTTTTTTCAAATTGTTTTTGTCCATTGTGTTAGTTTTTAAGTAATTTATTTATTTATTTTCTTACAAGTAAGTTTTTTTACATTGTTTCCTTTGAATTTTGAAAATCTAATTGTGGTAAAATCTTAGGTTCCCTGAAGATGACTATCAAAGATAGTCGAAATATTGGATGAAGAAATTTTAAATAAAATATAAAAACTCAAAGTAGCGTTTTTTATTAATTTGGACCTCAAGCCCGTTAAATAATGCAATATATATTTCAAAAAGTAAATTTTAAATTTTTAAGTATAGGGAGAAAAAAAAGTTGATTAAAATTTTTTTAAGAAAATTCTATGGGAAAAAAGAAGGCTCTTGGGGCGAGTCTTGGGTTGAAATAGAGAGCTGAAATTTCAGGGAATTTTTTTATACCCTACACCCAGGGTATATTCAGTTTGTAACGCAGGAGACGTGGCAGGTATAGAAAAGTATATATATTCTTGATTAGTGTCACCTCCTGAGTCGATATGGCCATGTCCTTCTATCTGGCTGGCAGGCTGTCCGTCTGTTGAAATATTTTATTCTGTAACCGTTTTAAAAGATAATCCAACCAAATTTCACTTAGACACTTAGTATAAAAAATGCAAGCTCTGAAAAAAAAACCACGTTATTCGGACGAGGGGGCGTGGCACCTCCCATATAAGTAAAACTTTCAAAATGCTATACAGAAAGTATTTTTTGAGGGAATCCAACCAAATTTCACTTGGAAGCAAAGGACAGCAAATGCAAGCTCTGAAAATAAAAACTACCAAACTCGGACGAGGAGGCCCACAGTGGCGACATCTGGCATTTCTCGTTGCAAAAATCTTAACTTCTGAACCATTTAAGATATTTTAATTCTGTTATCGGTTATGGATAGAAAATTTTCATAGCTATTTAGCAGAGCTGGGCAATAAGGATTACATGTGTAATTGATTGCGCCTAGGATTATGATTGCAGTAATCCTTAAAAACAAAAAAACACGATTGGGATTACAGTAATCGTTCATCGATCGAGCTAAGATTAGGATTACAGCAATCGTAATTTTAAAAAATTCGAAATTAAGATTACTCTAATCGTAATCTAAGTTCGTTCGATGAACGTTTACACTAATCCTTATATTGAAATTGTTCAAATAGGGATTTTTGGAATAATCGTTAAAAAAGTTATTCTAGAAATATCCAAAACTAAAACTCGCCTTCAGTAGAAAGATTATTTTTTTTTCGCTGGCATAATAAATAGTCCCCGTCGTCATACTTTTTTTGACATTTCATTTGAAAAATTGTATTGCTAAAAGCTAATATTGAGTTTTGGAATTGCATGTTTTAAGTAGGTACATGTAAATCATGAATTGCTATCACCGTAAACTTAATTTTCTTTGTTTCTTTTGTCTTCGTTACTTGCGTTAAAAACTGTTGATGTTTTGTTAATATTGAAGATTTCGAATTTATTCAATATATGCTTTCATTATTAATATTGTATAAATATTGCTTTCATTGAAATACATTTTATAACAGTGATTTCTTTTGATATTTAACAAAAGTAATCCTTTGCGACGATTGCAGTAATCCTTATATAAAAAAAAAAACGGAATAAGAATTACAGTAATCGTTCATCGAACGAACTTAAATTACGATTAAAGTAATCGTATTTTCGATTTTTTTAAAATAACGATTACGGTAATCGTAATCTAAGCTTTCGATGAACGATTACTGTAATCCTAATCGTCTTTTTTTGTTTTTAACGATTACTGCAATCGTAATCGTTTGCTAATCGTAATCCTTATTGCCCAGCTCTGCTATTTAGATTGCATTGCAGGGTGAAAAGAAAGGTTTTGTTGAAAGGGTTGTAAGTAAAAGCATACAGTTTTTGGGGCACAAGCTAAGAGATAAACACCGAGCAAGCCAAGCTTTACAAAAAGCGAAATTTTTTTTAAACTCAACCCAAAGCTTAAAAACTACGCTAAAAGCAATGTCTTCAAAAAAAATTTTAAAAATATATAAAGTATTTAAAAAACTTGGTTGGCTTTGAGTGAAAGAAAAAATCTCTTTCCTTTAACCATTTGCCAAAGTATTCAACCTAAATATGAAGAATTTTTCTCAAAAATTAAATTTTTTCGCTGACTTCAAAATTAACTCAACTTTGAGAGTCTGTAAAAACCAAACCACTAGCCGGAAATGGGTTCAAATTTTCAAATCCTTTAGCTCCTAACATTTTTCTATCTGATAGCAATATCAGATTTGTAAAAGGGACCTACTCGAAATTGATTTTTGCAACGCCTTTTCGTAAAATGACGTCATCAGTCACAGGTTTCATGATGAAAATCGTTATAACTTACATAAAACCGGAAATTCCCGCAGCTAGAATTTTTATATTATATTCGGAATTGTTGGGCCTATTTAGTTTTAGTAGTCTGTAAGATGTCTTCTTCGGACATTTTTTTGAAACTCCATTCGAAGTTGAAAAAATAATAGTGTTTCAGAAAAGTGCAGTCACCTCAGACATTCAAAAATAAGTAATTTATTTTTAGTGTTAGTTGATAGCATAAAGACCGCTTATGGCATATATAAAAAAAATTAACCTTTCTTTCATTAGTTGCAGAAAAATTAGAGCCTCATCATAAAGAAGAAAAAAAAAAAAAAAAATTTAAAAACTTGAAAAAACCATTGACTTTGACCAACTCTACAAAGTGAATCATTCTTTCAAATGAATTAAAATTTTATATTCTTGAGTATTGATCCTTTGTTTATCGATCATTAGATTTGCGAAATTCCACCACCCCAAAATTGATTTTTGCAACCACTTTTAAGGAATGTTGCCAGTGTGAGGCGTGTCACCTTCAAAAAATTTCAAAATGCTATACTGAAAGTGTTTTTTGAGATATGAGTCAGTTTGAAATTTATAGTTTTATTTTCTTGGCCTAGATGGAAAATGGCCAAGACTTCACGACTGCAGGGCGGGCTCTGCACGCCTAGCTACGCTTCGGACATAGCTCAGGGAAAATTGGAGTGGGTTTGCCCCTTGCCGTGAAGAACTGCTACATAACAAAACTTGGTGCAGAAAAGGAAAACATTGGAAGATCAAAAAAAAAAAAAAAAAAAAAAAAAAAGACTATAAAGGTTGAAATCAACACAAAACTGCTATTTACTAACTATCTTTGCTCAGGTTTCAAAAGGGTTCTTAATCTTAAACGCAATGTATACAGAGTTGATGGACATAGATATAATGGTCCATCTTGTCTCTACCCACCCAACCTGTTACCGAATGAAAATCGATGAGTTTCGATAAACCTTGTGAGACCTCACGATTTGTATTTGATCCGAATCAATTATTAAAGAAAATCTTGATATACATTTTGTTTGACTACCAATTTACTTGTACATCTGCATGGTCTAAAAATAATATGACACTACAGGGTGTAAAATCACTCCAACGACAAGTGTATCAGCTAAGTGAATATGACAAAAACAAAACAATAAAAATACAAAAATTTGCATAACATTGTATAAAAAAACATATACAAAGCTTTAGCGTGCAGAGGTATTGCCATTATCGGCGAATGAATGAAGGGCTTCAACGCCTCATTTTATCCAAATTCTCAAAATCAAAAATATCGTTCCCCACATACTTAGGGTATTTAATTTTTGGCCAGGCCAAAGGTAACACCCTTAGGTACTAGTTTTTTTTATTTATATAGAGTCTTTTGGGGGGCGGCACAGAAACAGATATTTTAACCCATATATATCAGGGTGGGCCAAATTGTATGGACGAAATTTTATCGACCTCGGCTACCTCCCTATGTGAAAGCTTATTCAATTCTATGAATATTTGCCCAAGGAACCATACCTCTGCGTTCAGCTTTAGTTCGGCATATTTTCGATCGAAAATGTTCCCTTGCATTTAATATTTTTTTATACCCTACACCCAGGGTATATTCACTTTGTCCTTCCGTTTGTAACGCGGAGAAGGAGGCGTGGCAGATATGGAAAAGTATATATATTCTTGATCAGCGTCACCTCCTGAGTCGATATAGCCATGTCCGTCTGTCTGGCTGGGTAACGGCTGTGTGTGGAAATACATTTTTTGGGAAAACTAAGCAAGATAATTCAATGTTAGCTCGGGGGATTGAAAATGAGCGAAATCGATCAACGGACACGCCTACCGCCCATACAAAAAATATCTTCAAAATGCAAATTTTGGAGTATATTTCACAACAATGCAACCAAAATACACATAAATACTACGAATTGTCAGCGCAAGCTCTAAGAAAAAGCTGGTCGAATTTGGACAAGAGGGCGTGGCACCTCTCATATAAGCAAAAGCTTCAAAACGCTGTACTGAAAGCGTTTTTTGAGATAATCAAACTAGATTTGACTCGGACACTAAAAACTATAAATGCAAGCTTTAAGCAAAAACTGGATAGAATCGGACAAGAGGGCGTGGCTCCTCCCATATAAGCAAAAGCTTTAAAACGCTATTCTGAAAATATTTTTTCAGATAATCCAACCAAATTTCACTTAAATACTAAGAACTATAAATGCAAACTCTGAGAAAAAAATGGGTGAATTTGGAGGGCGTGGCACCTCCCACATTAGTAAAATTTTCAAAATACTGCTGTGTAGGGTATTTAATGTTTGGCCAGGCCAAAGGTAACACCCTTACTAGTTTTATTTTCATACTAAATTTTGAAAATTCTTATGGACACAAAAGTTATGTCATAATATGGTTTGATATTCTGCCAATAATCAATAAAATTAGATTCTGTTTACACGAAAAGTTTACTTGATGGTGTGGAATTGACGGTATGTATTTGAAAAAGTGATGTCGATCAAATAGCCGATTATTATGGCCGACTTTCAAAATAAACGATTCATATTTTTAGGTGAATTTCTTCAAACAAAACATCAACCTAGGATGAAAGTTCATTCAATTCTATGAATATTTGCCCTAGGAACCTTACCTCTGCGTTCAACTTTAGTTCGGCGCATTTTCGATCGAAAATTTTACCTTGCGTTTAATATTTATTTTTATGCTAAATTTTCAAAATTCTTGTAGCGACAAAAGTTATATCATAATATGTTTTGGCTGGTATTCTGTCAGAAATAAATAAAATTGGGTTCTGTTATTACGAAAGTTTACTTGATAGCGTGGAATTGATGATATTTATTTAAAAAAAATTATATCGCTCAAATAACCCATTTCAAAATAAACGAATGGTATATAATTTTTTCATTAAACAGATGGGTGTAAATTTGTGGTTTTGGCCGACCTTTTAAAGCCTGACAACCCTATGCCTTGCCAGGAAAAAAATAGGCAACCCTACTTTAATATATTGTAGAGGCTCTAAACTTTCGAATGGTATATATTTTTTTCATTAAACAGATGGGTGCATTTTTTCAAAAAAATTCACTTTTCAATATGGAATGAACCATAGCCTTGCCAGGATTTTTTTAGACAACCTATTCACAAAATGTTTCTAAACGTATTTACTTTCATATAAAATAGGTTTCATCCATTAAACAGATGGGTGCAAATCTCTCCTTATTCGTATCTCCTACTATATAGGTAACTATACCTATAGAATAGTTTTCGTTTCTCTAGTTTTCAAAAAAAATTGGATTTTTTATGTTTTGAGGTCATATAACGACACAAAGTAGCTTCAAGCTATAAAACCTGATACAGTAGTTAAAAGCAGCAGTTTTTTTCTTTAAAACCCACTTTGAGTTATACGTAGGCTGATATATATATTTCTGGCCTAGGCAACACTAAGTGTTGCCAGGTGCAATCTGACATTTCCATTGAAAAGTTTGGCATTTTTTAGCATAAACGTACTCAGAACGATTTGACGTACGACCATCATTTGAGTTGTTTACAGTGATTTGAAAAAATCAATTTGATAAAAAAAATGGAATTAACTCGTGAACATTTTCGTGCGATCATTTTTCACAACTTTCGACGTGGATTATCATGACAAGAGTGCATCGATGAACTTAAATCTTTGTATGATGAAGTACCATCTTATAGCACTGTGAAAAACTGGTTTAATAAATTCAATCGTGGCCGACGCTCGCTCAAGCGAATTCCGTGAAGGTCGTCCAAAAACGGCCGTTGTGCCAGAGAACATTGATGCCGTGCGTGAACTGATAATGCAAGATCGTCATGTGACATACCCTGTGATAGAGGCATCCTTGGACATTTCTCCCACCAGCATACATTCGATATTGCATGAACACCTGGCCGTAAAAAAGGTTTGTTCTCGTTGGATCCCGCACAATTTGACAATCGCTCAAAAAATGGCTCAATTGGTGCAAAGAAATGTTGAAAAATACGATTGCGGTACTTCAAAAGACGTTTATAAGATCGTCACAGGTGACGAATCATGGATATATGCGTATGAGCCCGAAACAAAACAGCAATCGACCGTGTGGGTCTTCGAAGACGAGCCAAATCCAACGAAAATTGTTCGTGGAAGAAGCACTTCGAAGCAAATGGTCGCCTGTTTCTTCGGCAAAACTGGTTATGTGGCGACTGTTCCGCTTGAGCAACGTAGGACGGTCAATTCTGAGTGGTACACCACAATTTGTTTGCCTGAAGTCTTCGGAGAAATCCGAAAAACGTACAAGAGAAGACGAATCATTGTTCACCATGACAATGCGAGCACACCATCGGCTCAAACCAGCGCCTTTTTGATCGGCAAAAACGTCGAATTGATGGGTCATCCGCCGTATAGCCCTGACTTGGCACCCAATGACTTCTTTTTATCATCGCACATCAAGAAATAATGCGTGGTCAACGATTTTCGTCGCCAGAAGATGCTGTTGAAGCGTTCAAAAACCATGTTTTGGAGGTGTCTCAATCGGAGTGGAAAAAGTGCTTCGACAATTGGTTTGAGCGCATGCAAAAGTGTATAAATCATGCTGGAGAATACTATGAAAAACAAAACCATTTTTGATGATAAATATTCGCATTTTCATTATCAGGCCAGAAATATATATAGCAGCCCACGTATCAATATCATTTTTTCCTCCGAAATATCGTAAATTGAAGTTCAATACTCAGGCCTCCGGATATGTTAATTAAAAAGTTTCAGTAAGCATACGCATTAGGGTGCAGCAAAACAAAAACTGCATACTTGGTTTGGATCAAAACCCCAGAAAAGATGGCACGACCGGGGTGAATGAAGGTATAAATGATAAAAATCTATCAAAAGTCTGTTTTTTTTAAATAACAAACTATTTTTTTAAATTACGAACTATTTTTTAAAATTAGCAAGTTGCTTAAGGCGTTTAGCTGTTTATTTGCAAATACATATATACTATACGTATGTGATAAAAACTTTATATTTTTTGTAGAAACTACTTACCGGTGCAGGTTGGCTCTGTTGTAATTTTGGCATTGGTCGCTCAGTTTTTAAATCACGTTTCGGTTTTTCATCTTTTTGTTTTCCATCCCGATTTTGAGTAAGCTTATCTCTAAACCGTTCATTCCTAAAAAAAATAATTTAATAGTTGTACAAGCTAAGATTAATGCTGCTGTCATCTTTGGATAAGCCATTAAATGAAATATCCTTTGCAGGCTTTCTGTAATTCAAAATATGTAATTGTGTTCTCGTATAATAAAAAACATGGCTCCAAACAATTTATCACAATTCTTACCAACAAAATTTCATGATGTAAAATTTGTTCAGGTGTGACAAATTAAAATAAATTAAATTAAAATAATGAATAAAAAATATTTCGTTAATTTGAGAAAACTCGGGATGACTCTAAATATTTTAAATTCTAAGGCATGGCTTTGATACTCTTGTTCAGCACTTAGTAACTATTCGGGTTTTATTTTTTTTTTTAATTATAAATTTTTGAGACAAAATGCTTTAGCAAAATTTAAATGAAGTTTAATTTTTATTCAAGCTTAAAACACTCTGGTTCATAGAATCTGTTTTCGTACTTTTGTTGTTTTTTATCTTACTGAGAGTAAAATTTAGCTTACTCTCTAAATTTTGTAAGTAACGTTTGGTAACTATTTTTGTACGCGAACAGTTTATTTTTCAATTTCCATTTTCGTTGCCAGACCAGGGGGTCGATTCTGGTTGAGTGAAAAGGCGAAGTGAATAGATTTTTTATCACTTCACCGTAAATTGTTGTTTAAAGTTTAATAAAATGTGAAAAGTTTTTTTACACCTAAAGCAAAAGATTTCACGGGCAAAATCCACAGTGATAAAAATTGGATTTAATGAAAAACAAACAAAAACAAATTGAGGAGTGACCGTACCAAAGGGCCCAAGTACCAGTACGAAGCAAAGTAGTGTCATAATATGAATCGGATGACATTTTGTTAGAAATGATTGAAATTGTTTTGTTTTCACGAAAAATTTACTTGATGGTGTGGAATTAATGGCATTATGTCGAAAAAATTATATCGGTCAAATAACCGATTATTATGGCACTAATATATATGACATTACTCTTGCTTCGTAATGGTACTTAGGTCCTTTGGTACGACCACTCCTCAATCAACAATAATAATTCAAATGTCGTTTCTTATAAATAAAATCAAAATTTCGCAAGCCAGGCGTAAAATGATCAATGAGCTGTTTTAAAGGTTGTAATCGACCTACTCGACTGGCGGTTGGAACACGGACCATTTACTGCAGCGGCCGCACGTGATTTGTGCCGATGCTAGCAGTTCGGTGAGGATGTTGGCTGGGTTCGCTGCTGCAGGAATGGTACCTCCGCCTACAAATTTAATTCACGTGCGTAACAAGCATCAGTGAAATCGGAACTATAGGTATACCCTGGTTTTTTAATTTAACGTAGCAAAAACAAAAAAAATTTGACCGCTAGTGCACTACACCTCACAGGGACAAGATGGAGATGCCCTGTGCCCCGACTTAACCCACCCTACCGTGTGGACATGGGGCTGATTTTTCGGTCCACCCTAATTATAATGCCTACACCCTACATGGACCTAAGTTAAATTAAATTATTTTTCCATTATATTTTTTTTCTTATCTTTTTTATTTATAATTCTTCATTTTTTTTTTTATTTAATTTTAAATTTGTATTTAGTTTTAATTTATTTTATATATTATGGGGCCCCCTTACAACAATAAAACATATTCAAAGTTTTGCTGAAAGTTTGTTTTGTTTCAATGCAAACAAAATTCAAAATTTTACATACATTTGATTTTCTTAAGTCATTATAATTTGTCAATTTATGTTGGATTTCTTTTTCTCTCTTTAATTTTTTTATTTTTTTTTTTTTTTTTTTTTTATGCTGCTTTGTTTTTTTAGATTTATCTTAAATTGGTTTTATAAGATTGTTTTTGTTTTGTTGTGGTTGCTAAAGTGCATATATATATTTTTTTTTTTTAATAAAATATGTATATGCATTCTATAATTCCCATAATAAAATGGTTTAAACTTATTTTATAAAGAATTTATGTTTTTTTTTTTTTTTTTTTTGTTTATTTAACTTTTCTTTTAAATTTTTAGTTTTTTTTTTTTTCAAAATAAATAGCATAATCTTGGATTAAATCATAACAAATATTTACCAAGCAAGAGACCGATAAATGCTGCCAGAATCGCAATCGCGATACAAAAAAAAATTTGGAATATGTTTTACAGTCAACGGCGTATAGGGCTCATCCATTGGTGAATTAACTGTAGAGCAACTTAGTCGCGTGACTTTTTTTTCCCCTTAGTGGCGCTCCGCACTTTTTATCAACAGCCACCAGCAGCAACAATTAAGCAACGATTAATTTTTTTTTCACTTTCGGGAAGATTTAATGAAATTTTTTTTCCTTTTAGCACAAAATTCTTTCAAATACACGGGATGTTGGTCAATTCTTTTGCTATCACTTGAATCGCTTGGGAGCGGCAAAAGAGCGGCGGTAACCAGAGGAATCTCAGCCAACGCCAAACAGCGTGCTCCTGTTTCTGATTGTGTGTTGTTCAAATCAGAGCACTAGCAACTGGACAAATGCAAATTCCAAAATTGTTTGTCCGCAGCAAAAGTTTTAGAGACACAAGGCGTTTTTTTTTTTTTTGTAGAATATCACAACTATACAATTTTTCCACCTTTTTTTTTCCGCACAGTTAAAAATAGAAATTTTTAAATGCCACAAATCGTGCTGAAATCCGATTTCTATTTGTCAATTGTATCTCCGGTGCAATAAAAGGAGGTTTGATTTCTTCTTTCACTAATTCTAATCAAATATTTTCACTAGTTCTGGCAGAAATTTCCAAATTTTCTCCACCGAAAAAACGACCCGTTCCTCTTGATCTTCCTTTTTTTCTCCTTTTTCTTTTTTCTTCTTATTTCCGCCAACCCACGCTACCCAAAAAGCACATGCCGACCTTTTTCACGGAGAGCCAACCTCACAAAAAAAAAAAAATCATGCAACCGCTGCACCTTCTGAACCAAAAAAAACACAAAAGCATACAACTAATGCTTTTTGTGCTTCTGTGGGTTCAGAAGGTGCAATAGTTGCATGACTTTTTTGTTTGATGAAACAAGTGAAGCGAAACTAAAAATGTATTTAATTACATTGGTGCCATTACAAGGTCGTAGTCGGGTTTTCAAAAAGACTGAAGTTGCTCCATCAGATGGATATATGTAGTTAAGACTGCAAAATACAATGAATTGGTTTCTCACGACACCGATTGATTCCATATATAATTCGCTTTTCATCGCTGTCCAAATTGAATTGGTTCGATTACAAAAACGAGAGACAACCTTGTGCTTAAAATTCGACCATTTAAAACCAAACCACGCAAAGGATGGCTTGATTTGGATCGCATCGTAAATCAAATTGTGACAAAACAAAGATATGGGGTTAAGCAAGTTTGCCCAATCGTTGTTTGGAATAAAATGTGAAAATGAAAACGCGACATTGATGATTTTACAATAAAAAAAAATTATAACACCGGCACAAAAAAAAAAAAATGGCAAGTACATTTGGCCAGACCTATCTATCTATATGTATTTTGGTGCACTGAATCCGAATCTAAGGTCTGCTTGGCCCATACACCTTCAAAATCTTGAAATAATTGCAAAAAACTGCTAAAAATAGTGAAAAATTGCAGTTATGAAAATGAAAAATATTTTATTGAACTAAATTAAATATTTTTTTTAATGTATTTCAATGTGCTGAATCCAAATTTTATGTCCATTTGGCCATTACACCCCCCAAATTTTGAGATAATGTCAAATTTTTAAAAAAATTTCTGAAAATGACTAAAAGTAGCGAAAATAGGAAAAAATTTCTGAAAATGACTAAAAGTAGCGAAAATAGGAAAAAATTCCGGTTTTGAGACTAAAAACTTTTTTTTTTGATCTAGATAAAGTATGTTTCTTTCACACTCTCTAAATCTTGAGTTTATTGTAAAAAAACGCTGATCTAGTTCATTAAATTTTCTGTATTTTCACAACAGCAAATTTTTGTAGTTTTGAGCTAATTTCAATTTTTTTTGTTTACAATAAAGTCAAGATAAAGTGTTTGAGCACAACGGACTTCGGGTTTAGATTCAGCGGATCGAAATATATAAGAAAAACACTTGATCTAATTCAAAAAAAGTTTTTCATTTTCATAACTGCAATTTTTCGCTCTTTTTAGCGAATTCCGAAGTTTTTTTACAAATTTAATTAAAATGGTTTATGTTGACTATATGAAAATTATATTAATTTTGTGAAGAATCTAAAATTCTATGCATTTTTCAACTTAGAAAATCATGACAATTAGGATAAGAGAAAAAACTACTAAACATGGCTATGGTGCCATATAACAATTGAAAAATTTTTTTTACTTTTTGTCTGAGGCCGGGATTGAACTAGGAACCTTCGAAGTCAAGCTCTCTACATAGCGCATTTATCAATGGACTGCGCTATGTGCCCTCAGAAAAACTGGTAGCTTAAGTGCCTATATTCATGTAGTGAGATTTTTGTTTTCTTTCCACTTTGTCATGACTCCTGTTGTTGTTGTTGTTTGGTAAGGCCCAACCATTGGTTGGCAATCAATACCGGTTGGTCATGTGGCTACTAGTGTTGCCAGTTGCACATGTATTGGCGTGTTCTCCATAATTAATTAAAATGGTTTATGTTGAATATATGAAAATTATTCTAATTTTATGAACTTTTTAGTCATTATTTGCAAGAATCTAAGATTCTATGCATTTTTTAACTTAGAAAATCATGACAATTAGGATAAAAGAAAAATCTACTAAACATGGCTATGGTGACATTGATAAATGCGCTATGTAGAGAGATTGACTTCGAAGGTTCCTAGTTCAATCCCGGCCTCAGACAAAAAGTTCAAAAAATTTTTCAATCGATATTTTATAAAATTTAAAATAAATTAAAAAATTGGTCTGATGATGGTTACGTAGCGGTAACCGAAACATGTCACACACTGCGTTGGCTAGTGGGCAAAAATCAAAATTTTTTGTGACTCGAAACCTAATAATATTGGTATCAATCGACAGGTAATTGTATCACTAAAATAAAAACAAAATATTTAGGGGAAAAACTCAGTTTTGGCTACGCTGTGATACTTCAAAGTTGAATTATTTTTAAAAAAAAATCATGTTTTATTCACTTCGTTTTGGGTTCTCTTAAACAAATAATTATCAAAAATTTGTCTTTTGATTAAACTAAGTGAAGTAAAGTTTTTTATTATAAATAATATTTGAGTAAATAAATAAAACTAAAAAATTTTGGAAAATATATAATTTGATATATATTGTAGTGATTTTAATACATGATATTATCAAATGAAAAACTTCAGAAATTGACAAATTTCGATGAAAAAAA
Organism: Calliopum simillimum; assembly: GCA_951812925.1. Taxonomy (NCBI): domain Eukaryota; kingdom Metazoa; phylum Arthropoda; class Insecta; order Diptera; family Lauxaniidae; genus Calliopum; species Calliopum simillimum. The sequence continues at coordinate 80,253,356 of OX638368.1, read as the reverse complement.
AAAAACAAATCTTATAAAAATAAGTGCCGTTTTTTTCTTAATCTACTAGTTCGAATTCTATATAATCAAGAACTGCAAATAACTTTTCCTACTTCGTCCTACAAATATATTTTTTCTTTTTTTAAAAAATGCTTAAAAAGAAAAATTTGCATGAAATATGAAATTTATGTTGAAAATTTTTTGTTGTTTTTATTAACACAAATGGTCTCAAAAGTACAAAAAACATTATTTCTACTACGTATGTTTCATTTGTAAATATTAAACATTACTTTTTCATCATCGTTATATATGGAGCTTAAGAAAATCGTCCTAAATACCTGGTTTTTAGCAAAACTATAATGTTTACAACAAATCTGAGATCATTTTTGAGCTCAGCGACCCCAAAGTACTTATAGTACCAAATTTCATCGATATCCAACTACTCCTTCTATTTTTGACCATTGCTTGTATGGGCTCAACGCACTGTGTGTCACCATAGCCATGTATAGTAGTTTTTTCTCTTATCCTAATTGTCATAATTTTCTAAGTTGAAAAATGTATAGAATTTTAGATTCTTGCAAATAATGACTAAAAGCTCATAAAATTAGTATAATTTGCTATTTACTCAAAATTTGGAGGGTGTACGGGCCAAATGGACTTCGGATTTGGATTCAGCGCATTGAAATACATACTAAAAATATTTAATTTAGTTCAATAAAAAATTTTTCATTTCCATAACTTTAATTTTTTGCTATATTTAGCAGTTTTTTGCAATTATTTCAAGATTTTGAGTGTGTATGGGCCAAACGGACCTTGGATTCAGAGCACCAAAATACTTTTAGATAGATGGGTCTGGTCAAATGTTCACGCCATTTTTTTTATTTTGTGGGCCGGTGTTATCAGACAAAAAAGTCTCTAAAAGTACCTATATTTTTGGTTCAAGAAGTGCTGATAAGAATTTAAGTGTTTCTGTTAGTCTGTCCTTTATGGCAAGGGGAAAAGAGCTTCAAAATGTTTTCATAAGTTTTTATTTATCAGTTAAGCTCCGTAAAAAACATCGTTTCATTTTAACATTGAGCGTATTCCTTACCTCGTAATCTCGTAAGAGTTGTCAAAATCACCCCAATTGCATGTCCTAGGGCGAAAGCGCTTACCACTACTCCTTTCATCCCTAATGTTGCACATATGTTTTCTAACTTTGAGGCTCCATTACTGCGTTCTTTTCATGCAAAATAGTGTGCAACCGATTTTTTTCTTTTCATTTATTTACCTCAGTAATAGGGTGCAGCACTTTTTCGAAATAATGGGAAAATTAGAGGTTGCATCAAAGATTATCTTAGGAACAGGCCAACAAATACTGCATACTTAGTTTCGGTCAAAACCCTCGAAAAGATGGCCCGCCCGGGATTGAATGAAGGTCTAAACGATAACATTGTTTTTCACAGTTTTTTTTATCTTATCTCAATAACCACAATATTATTGGTAGTAATTCAACCCAAACCTTTGAATAGGATTAATTTTCTACATTTTTTGTTTTTTTTTTCTCGGAAGGGCTACTTTACATAGACATTCATAATCAAAATAATCATATATTTGGTGATTATTTTAATCATGAAATTAATGAGCAAACGATGCCACTTCACGAAATCAAACAGAGTTGTGTTGTAAAATAATTCACAAAAAAGAGTTATGTTGTAAAATGTTTTATAATTTGTTTCTTTTGGAAGTAAAATAATACAGTTTTCGCGAAGAAACCTACGAGATGGATGAAATAAGGGGCTGTCCATAAACTTAGTGACGCTAAAATTCGCTAAAATGAACCCCCTATGTGACAAAAAGTGACGCTGGACCAGTCCCCCTAGCGTCATGTGACGGTAACCGAAAAAAAAAAATTTATCATTCGTTCACTTTCTAATAACTGACGAAAATTAAAACGGAAAGAATTCAATTTTTTTTTATAAAAGTTTCAATAAAAAAATTTAAATATTCGGATTTTTACTTTTTTTTTAAATTTCTCAAAACTGTCACAAACTCAGTGCTTTCATAAAAATTAAGAGAGTTGAAATGATTGAGGAAGTACTATAATTGAATTTAAAAGATTGCGATTGTTGATTCGAAGTTCGTAGAGTCAACACGGCCTTTTAAATCAAATAAAGACACTTCTCTGACATCCAAATCGTAAAAAATTAAGAAAATCAGATTTTCTTATTAGCTTAAGTTTAATTTTTAAATTTTTTCTTCTGAAATATAGGTTATTTTAAACGCCGTCCCGTGACGCTTGCTGGAACACCCCCCTCTCCCTTGTGACAAAAAGTGACGCTTGCCCCTCCCCTCTAGAAGCGTCCCGGAGTTTATGGACAGCCCCTAAGTGGTTAATAGCAATCTTTGAATCCAGTACCAACAAATTTTGGGAGACCAAACAAAATTAACTCACAGTTTGACACAAATTTGTCGCATGATACAAAAAAGTATTAAAATAAATAGCATTAAAAAAGTAGTAAAATAGTACTAGTAATCTAAAATCACATGAATGTGAACAAAATATAGTTTTAATCATGAAGCAAAAAAATTCATGATTATTTTGATTATGAATGTCTATGTAAACTAGCCCGAAGAAGTTCAAAAAAGAGACGCACAAAAACTTTAGACCTTAACAAATTAAGGAAATCTATTTTCCTATAGTTTTGCTTTCAAATCTTTATTCCAAAAGTAAACGGTCTCCCGCTAGAGGCTGAAATTTGTTCAAAACAATTGTATATAATGAAAAAGCGACCCTTTTATGTTTTTGTTTCAAAATATACCCACAATTTTGATAAGAAAATAATGAAAAAATCAAGAGCTTTCGAACATGGTTTTCAGAATGGAAATCGGATTTAAATTGCGCGATATATGTTAATTCTTACACACTTTGTATTTTTTGTAAAGATGTGATTTTGGGATAAACTTAAGATTTTTTTATGTGTACTACCTTACGTTAAAACGTGATAAACGGCGCATTTTTCAAGACCAAGAACGTAGTTTGTGGTTTCTTTGCGAATTCCAGCCTGAGAGTTCCGATATTTTTAAATTTTTGTCAAAAACGCCTTTGAGTATGAGAGACTGTATATTAGGGTGGAGCGCGGCTCTATGGAGATTTTATGGGCTCTAACACCTTTAGCGAGTCGGCAAAATTTTGCCGACTCGTCAACGAACCAACTCGACTAAATTTTTCATAGCATGGTTAACGAATGTGTTAATTTGCCTATGTAAAAACGCAAACACAACCAAACTTCAAATGTCGAAATCAAGCGAATTTGAAAACGAAGAAGCATGGCTGCCGAGTCGGCAAAAATTCGTTCGCCGTAAGTGCCAAAATCTGACAAATGAAAAATGTATGTGACAACTTAACGAATGCATTAGATTTGGATAAATAACTCAAAAAACAAGCATAAAATAAAAGAATTTATTAAAAAAGACAAAACTACAAAAATTTTCTGCAACAAAAATATGGAAATTCCAATAAAAATCCAAAATTGCACAACTTATTTTATGCAAATAAAAAGATGCGGCAGCAGGAATGATATTTGTAGTGGAATCGTACTTATTTTGGTACTATTGTCTTTACAAAAGTACTAAAGTACTTTCGCCTCGAAAAAGTCCTTTCGCAATTTTTTGTGTAATTATTAGCCGTATTCACGATCTTGTTGCATCGTAGCAAATGCAAATTTGCAAGAGTAAATAACTGTGAGCATACACTATTGCAAATTGCTATTGGAAACGTTTCAGAACAGCTGTTTTTTGTTTTGCTGTCAAATACTTTTTGAATTTAAAATTTATTTGATATCATATTTTTATTTAAAAGAAATTTTACTGAATGATTGTGCGTTATTTAGAAAAAAAAAACACAATTTTATTAATTACATGCATATATGTATTTTGTACAATCAGAAATCTATGATAATTAAACCAAAACGAAATAATTTAAATTTAATTCTATTTGTTTACATTTTAATTTCAATTTGTGACAAAAACGGTTGTCAAAAACATAAAAGTCAGTAAGCAATTGTGCCAATCACAAATGAAAAAAAATAAAATCAGTCACAATAGACTATTGGAAATCAATCGTGCAATAGGTTTTTGTCTTGCAAATTTGGTCTTGCTTACAAGACTCTTGCTTTTGAAAATTCAATAGAATTTGTTTTTGTAATTTGAAATAATTTTGCATTTGCTACGATGCAACAAGATCGTGAATACGGCTAGTATGTTAACTGTAGCATTTCACAAATACTTCACTGAGACATATACGATTTTTGTAGGATGCATTAAAAAATGAACTAGGAGAAAAGATGTTTGAAATATATACAGAATTGCACAGGGAATTTTATGAATTGAGGGAGTTAGAAGCAAAGGGGTACAAGTGACAAAAAGTAAATTTTGAGTAAAATAGAGTTAAAGTTAACGTTGCTTCATAAATTCCAGAGTGAGCTAAAAAATATAATACTGCGCGTTAAATAACATTAAAAGTATGCTCCATCTAATGTTTTTTTCAAATTTTTTCTATGAGTCCCCTTTTAAAAGTTATAAGTATTTCAGTGAAAGCCTACACCATTTTACTCAAATTTTTTTTTTTTTTTTTTTGTAGTAAAAATGGAGTAAAGTTAGCACCGTGTAGTAACTAACATAGCAAAAGAAAAAACTAAGTGCCATAACTTTAAGAATCCTTGAAAAGTTCTCTGTTAAAGGTATTGTTTAAAATTTTTATAGAGGTCCGCTTTGAAAAGTTATTAGTATTTTACTGAAGTCCTACCGCACTCGTCACTTTTCATTTCAAAACGAAAATATTTTATTCAATATTTTAAACTCGTTTAGAAGCAAAGGGGTACAAGTGCGGTAGACTTTCACTAAAGTACTAATAACTTTTAAAAACGGACCTCTACAAAATTTTTAAAAAAAACCTTAAAAAGGGAATTTTTCAAGAATTCTTGGGATTGAATTATTTAATTTTTTCTTAACCTATGTTAGATGTTACGCTGCGCTGACTTTGATTCCGATTTACAAGAAAAAATTTTTTTTGAATTTTGTTTTAAAGCAAAACTATAATTTTGTGAACTGGCTTACCTTAATGGTGCTCTATAGAGGTGTAGGAACTCAAAAGTTAAGATAATATTTGTTTCATAAATAAAGCAAAGCTCCCACTACCTATTCTCATGCTTAATTCAATTTTTCGTGATTTGTCACTTGTACCCCTTTGCTTCTAACCCCCTCAATTGAGATTTCTTCTGCAAATGTGAATATGTATTAATAAGAGAATATTTTCTGAATAAAACTTGATAAAAACTAGATGTCGAAATCGTTTGGCAGTATCTACGTGCACAGCTCTGATACAAGCTAAAGACTTAATTGAATTACCAAATTGTTGTTGTTATAACTTTGATATTGGTACTGAGATTTTACGAACAAATTTATACAAATTTACCAAATACTGGAACCATTGGAAGAAGAATTATTAAAGTAATATCTAAGTACTTTTAACAAAAAAATCTATGTCAAAATTAGACAGCTTTGCATGATTTTAGTCATAAATATAGAATTCGAATATGCTTTTTTGGCTATTCGTCGGTTCGCTATCTCTATAAATGTAAGAAAAGAGTAATTTTTTATTTGTCAGTTTCGAGTTGTTTTTTTGTTCAAAAGCCCACAGATAGTAAACATAACTATGTACATTTATTGATTTGGGTGCAGGATACTCTAGTGTTTAAAATAAGGATTTTTTCTATTCACGAAAGTGATTTTTTAAATTACAAAGATTACTCATACCCTAATGAATAATATTATTACTATTTGTAGGTATGTATTTCTGTGGACTTTTGACAAAACAACCTAGCTCAAAATAAGACAATTTTCCAGGATTTTAATCATATATATAAAATTTAAATACGCTTCTTTAGTTGCAGAGATATAGAATTGAAAATCAGCCTATCTCGATGTTTTATTCCAAATTGCATTTGAAAAAACAACTTTTCTCAAACAGGTTAAAAAATTCAAGCATTTGCAATAACAAAAACTTTTACAAATGCTTTTCACAAAACAACTTATGTCGACATAAGAAAAGTGTTTTTCTTCACAAAACATGGAAAGAACTGAATTTCTTAAATCAAAAAATATTTGACAAAAACATCTTATTTCAATTTTATTAAAAACTATTGACCTTATAACAAAAAAATAAATAATAAAAAACTTTTACATTTGTTCAAACTCCTACACAAAAAGAATTGAGAAGCATCAGAGTAGTTTTTTAGCTCTCCTGAAAAGTTGCCAATTTCGAGTAAGGTTGTTTTGTCAAAATTCCACAAATTTATAAAAAATGCATTTGTTTTGATATTTTATGTATCAAAAATCATTTATGAATAATTGTCGGTAAACTAAAGCTGAATCCATAATTTTTTTTTTTTTCATATTTTTATCGAAAATTCTCGATTCCCGAAATCTCAGTTCACGAAAGTGGATTTCTTGATTCACGTTTTTGTGGTTAATTTACCCTTATTTTATTTATATATGTTTGCAACGTTCGCCGAACTTCGACATCAAATATTTCAGTATTTTTCTCATAAAAATTAACTTTATTCAAGTAAATAATTTAAGTTTTTAGATTTTGCATATATAATACAATTGATTTGAATTTAATTTGAAAAACATCCTGATTTAGAAAATTGCTATATAATAATATATTTAAATAGAAATAAATAGTTCTTCTCATCGAATAATGCGCGGGTGAAGCGGATAACTTTACTATACTAATGTTTCCTTTCTAAATTTTGCATGTATCCAAGGCTGCAAAAACAAAAAGTACCCAAAGTACTATTGTCTTTTAAAAAAAAGTACTATTGGAGAAGTGCGAATATCATGCCTGTGCGGCAGCAAATGCAACAGACAGACGTTCGTGTTCAGTAAACTCAGTTCAGTAACTTTTGTTTTGCTTTGACGTAAGAAAGATCAGTGCAGTGTTGAAATTTCAAATAAGAATTGGAGAGATTTTTTATATCAAATGCAAATTCCAAAATCCGGCGAATGAAAAATGTATACAACTTAACGAATCAGATTTGGATAAATAACTCAAAAAAAAAAAAAAAAAAAAAAACAAGCATAAATATTACGTATTTATTGAAAAAGTTATAAAGAAGATAAAACTATACAAATTTTCTGCAACAAATACGGAAATTCCAATGACAAGTCATATTGCACATTTTTGCATATTTTGTTACGACCCGATCAAAAAAAGTATATCAAAAATATATCAAAATGATATCAAAAATTTGTCAGTGACATACAAAATTTTGATAAAAAAAGGATATCACAGTGATATACGGAATGTAACGCTTTTTGTATATCACCATGATATCAAAAAAAGATATCAAAATGATATCAAAAAAAGATATCAAAATGATATACAAAAATTGTATATCAATGATATACAAAATTTGTATATCATTTTGATATCCATTTCTGATACAAAATTGACATAACCAAATTTTGCAATATTGTATTTGATCGTCGGCAACAAGTTTTTAGAAATTGCCCGCATGCAGCAAATGAATGAAGTGCCGGTTTTTTTAACTCAATTATATGTTTGTGCTTTTTCACTTATTTCATGAGAAAATTCACTTACTAAAATTGGCTGCGCGTCCGCTTTCCATAGCTTTTGTTTTCCCAACCACAGGCTGCATACAACAACTGAAGGGAGTGTCGGTTTTTTTGCACTCAATTATATTTGTGTGCTTTTCACTAATTTCAGTAGAAAATTCACTTCTTTTACACTAAAATTGACTGCGCGTTTGTCTTCTAAAGTTATCTTTCCATAAAATCCACAAACGAAAACGTCAATTTTGATATATCAGCAGCTGATAAATTTTTGATATCATTTTGATATACATTTCTGATACAAAATTGATATCAGCGGCTGATAAATTTTTGATATCATTTTGATATACATTTCTGATACAAAATTGACATGTCATTCAATGATATCAAAAATATATCAAAATGATATACAAAAAATGGATATCAGCCGCTGACAAATTTTTGATATCATTTTGATATACATTTCTGATACAAAATTGACATGTCATTCAATGATATCAAAAATATATCAAAATGATATACAAAAAATGGATATCAGCCGCTGACAAATTTTTGATATCATTTTGATATACATTTCTGATACAATGACAAGAACTTGACAAGTTTTTTGATCGGGGATGAGAGGCAGGCACATATATCACTTCGTATGCAAATAAAAAGATGCGACACCAAATGCAACAGACAGAGACATTCATGTTCAGTAAACTAGTCATTTTTGTTTAGCGTTGACATAAGAAAGGTCACTGCAGTGCAGTGTTGATATTTTAAATAAGATATTGAGGAATTGTTTTGTTTCAAAAACTAAAATAGATATGACAAGCAGCGTAGATTTATTTTTTGAGGACGATAACGAATTTTTAGAAAACCACATTCAAAGATTGCGACGAACTATTAGAGATACATACATCTAATCCACTTGAATTTCCAAATCAACTGTAAGTAAATCACAACATTAATAGTATACGTACAACAATACCATACAATTTTTTCTCTCAGATTTGTATCTTAATTGAGGAGTAATCAAACAAAAAGTAACATTTCCATGTTTCCTTTTTTTTTTCAGAAATCAATAAAATAGCCGTATTCACGATCTTGTTGCATCGTAGCATATGCAAAAATATTTGAAAAGTTTTTTGAAAAATCAATGGAATTTGTTTTTGTAATTTCAAATAATTTTGCATTTGCTACGACGCAACAAGATTGTGAATACGGCTAATGTGATTAAAAAAGGTAGCATATTTTTTTTAAAAAATATGTTTGTGCATAAATATACACTAAAAAAACTGCCTTACAATCGCGTTTTTACACATTTAAAAACTTTCATATTAATGGAGATAACTGAGTTTGAAATTTGGGAATGTTACCTTTTGTCAAGAAATGTTGGAAATTTTACTTTTTGATAATCATTAAACTGAAATGATGCCTTGTGGGAGCAATAAAAGCAACTGAAAATGTTCAACGAAGACTATGATTAGTGATTAGTATTAAATAGGTAAATGCAATTTTTCGTCAGAACTACAAAAAAATTGTAAGTGGAGTGGAAATGTTACTTTTTGTTCGGAAATCGACGAAAAACGCGGTTTTCTTGGGACCTGTTATTCTTTGAACCGCCAAATTCAACTGGAATGTGTAGTTCATAGATTAACATACGATTCTTCAAAAAAAAGCAAATAGACAATATCTGGAAATGTTACCTTTTGTTCAACTACTCCTCAATTTAAAATGAATAAAGAATTTTTTGTTTTAATTCTATTCCTCCGATATTGAAATTATCTTATGCTCTACGCTTTTCCGCTGACGGCTCCTATCAAAAAAGTGTTGGAAATGACTTTGTGTTGGGCTTTGCTGCAAATCAGCCGAGTCGACAAACTTAAGAAAATTAAAATTGTTATTATGTGTTATAATTTAAAGTAATTTATCCAAAACATATTTTCACTAGGTTTAACTCTATTTATACCCTACACCCAGGGTATATTCACTTTGTCCTTCCGTTTGTAACGCAGGGGAGGCGTGGCAAGTATAGAAAAGCATATATATTCTTGATCAGCGTCACCTCCTGAGTCGATATAGCCATGTCCGTCTCTCTGGCTGGCTGGCTGGGTGGCTGGTCGGCTGTGTGTGGAAATACATTTTTTAGGAAAACTAAACAAGATAATTCAACGAAATTTGGTGCACAGCCTCCGTCGTCAAAGTTAGCTCGGGGGATTGAAAATGAGCGAAATCGGTCAATGGACACGCCTGTTACATACAAAAAATATATTAAAAATTCAACTTTTGGAGTATTTTTCACGATAATGCAACCAAAATACACATAAATAATAAGAATTGTAAGCGCAAGCTCTGAGCAAAAACTGGGTGAATTCGGAAAAGAGGGCGTGGCACCTCCCATTCAAGTAAAAGTTTCAAAATGCTATACTGAAAGAGTTTTTTGAGATAATCCAACTAAATTTCACTAAGATTCTAAGAACAATAAATACAAGCTCTCAGCAAAAACAGGGTGAAATCGGACAAGAGGGCGTGGCACCTCCTATATAAGCAAAAGTTTCAGAATGCCATACTGAAAGAGTTTTTTGAGATAATCCAACTAAATTTCACTCAAGTAGTAAAAGCAATATATGCATGCTCTGAGCAAAAACTGGGTAAGCTCGGACAAGAGGGCGTGGCACCTCCCATATAAGCAAAAGTTTCAAAATGCTATACTGAAAGTGTTTTTTGAGATAATCCAACCAAATTTCATTTAGATAATAAAAATAGTAAATACTGGCTATCAGCAAAAGCAGAGCGAAATCGGACAAGAGGGCGTGGCACCTCTCATATAACCAAAAGTTTCAAAATACTGCAGTGTAGGGTATTTAATGTTTGGCCAGGCCAAAGGTTACACCCTTACTAGTTTTTATTTGTGTATGCTATTTAGTCGATTATACATATCAAAAATGCAATTTTTTTTACATTCGCCCGATTTCAGCTGTGCTACCAATCTTGCCAATTCGTTTTGTTTTTCTGACGAATCTTGCCGACTCGCGATCGCTGCTAAGGCCCATAGTACTTTATCAAAAGTCTGCCTTTGGATTTGACTGATGATGATTCATGCAGATTTTTTGTGGGTTCATCGATTATTTTAAATAGATACAATAAAATTCTTCAGATATAAAATACAGTTGTAGAAACTTTATATACTGGCGTTTTTTATATTTTTGATTAATATAAATCAACTGAGTTATAAGAGTCTAACTATTGTACGTACATATCATAGAACAAAATAACTAGCAAGGGTGTTCTTTAGCCTGGCCAAACATTAAATACCCTACGCTGAAGAATTATGAAACTTTTGCTTATATGGGAGGTATCACGCCCTCTCGTCCGAGTTCATCCAGTTTTTCCTCAGAACTTGCGTTTATAGTTCTAAGTGTCTGAGTGAAATTTAGTTGGGTTGTCTAAAAAAACGTTTTTAGTATTGCGTTTTGAAACTTTTGCTTATATGGATGGTGCCACGCCTTCTTGTCCAAGTTCACCCAGTATTGACTCAGAGCTTGCATTTATAGTTCTTAGTTTCTAATATTTAGGTGGATTGTCTCAAAAAATGTTTTCAGTATAGCGTTTTGAAACTTTTTCTTATATGGAAGATGTCACCCTCTCTTGTCCGAGTTCACCCAATTTTTGTTCATAGCGTGCATTCCACTAAGAACGGTTTGAGTGAAATTTAGTTGGACAATCTAAAAAACTCTTTCGGTAAACCTTTGCTTATATGGGAGGTGCCACACCATCACGTCCGAATTCGCCAAGTTTTTGCCTAGAGCTTGTGCTAATCATTCCTAGAATTAATGTGTATTTTGGTTGCATTGTCGTGAAAAATACTCCTAAAGTTGCATTTTGAATATATTTTTTGTATGGGCGTTAGGCAAGTTGACCGAATTCGCTCATTTTTGAATCCCACGAGCTAACTTTGACGACGGAGGCAGTATACCAAATTTCATTGAATTATCTTGCTCAGTTTTCCCAGAAAATGTATTTCCACGCACAGCCAGACAGACGGACGGACAGGACTATATCGATTCAGTTGGTGACGCTGATCAAGAATATATGGGTGATTCTTAGATAACTGTGCTTTTTCGAGTTATAAAATTAGCAGATAATTTTTTTGGATTTTTGCAAGTTTCTTCATGTTAGCTTGTGTAAACACACTCTAAAAACTCACCTTTGAAGTCGATCAACTACAAGTGTGAATTTCCGGTTTTGAGGTCGAAATTAAGAAATTTCGCTGCCACGTTTGTGACATTTTAGCCACAGTACGGAAAAATTATGGTTTTGAAGCGTTTTGATGAGAGATATATTGCATTTAATGTCAAATTTACACTTCAAGACTAATTTTCCTAGTGTCATGTCTTCGGTGGTCTATTTTTTTATCGCCTACCGCCCTAAAGGTCAACTATGATTTTCTGTCCTCTGTTTTTATAGCCGTTTATGGTGGATAAGGATCTCCTCATTACGAATCTGATCTTGATTTTTTTCTGTTACATCATAATCCTTAGTTATTTATCCTTGCTCAAAAGTGAAAAAATCACTTTTTTGACATTTACTTAACAAAAACAACAACAATTAATTTTTGTCAATGGATTCAGACAGCCAACCGTTGCAGACTAAAATCGGATGAAAAAATATGGCTCTATTGTAGATTTAGTGAATGAACAGATGCAATTTTCATTCTGTTAATTTGCAAAGCAGTAGTTTAGTAGGCTTATTCACTAAATCCAGAATAGAGCTGTCATTTTTCAAGCGATTAGGGTCTGCAAGGTCTCGAAATATTTGTAATTAAATACGTTATTAATAATATAATAAAACTTGATTTTTGTAATTTTTCGGTCTCGAAAAATCCTTTGTATGTTATCGAAAAATATTCTTACTTTAAACGCTTATAACTTGGAAAGTAAGGATCCAATTGTAAAACGGTTAAGGTATGACTTGTTGATAATAAATTTGACTATCCAAATCCGTTTACAAAAGTTAATTTTACTAGTTGTAGTTTTTGTTCTATAGCTTTAAGCAGATTTCAAAACAGTGATTTTTTCACTTTTGAGCAAGGATAACTCAGGATTCTGATGGTGCAGAAAAATTATTATACTAAAAACATTATTAATAGCCTTCAACTAAACATCTATATCGTTAGCTTAATATGGAAAAGGCGTAACTCACATTTTCAATACTTTAAAGGAGAAGGAAAAAAACTGGATAAAATTTGATACGCCAAACATTTAAAAAATCTTTAAATGCAATTTACAACCAAAACTATCAACAATTTTTATTCTAGGATTTTTCTTTTAGTTATTTTTTGTTTTTTGGGTAGTTTTGTGTGTTAGGTCTTCTCATTTTAAAATTTTTTTAAAAAAAGTGAGTTAGGGCTTTTTACAATAAATCAAAAATTATGAATAAAATTATAGTTATTCAATATAAAATGAAAAGGAAAACGCTAACAAAGAAAGTTTATTGGATTGGACAAAAATTTTAACGAAAATGTTTATGATTTGTATGGAAGATTATCATAAAAGTCGTGACAATCAGCAGGTAACAACAATTTAACTCATTAAAGTGTACATCAAGTAAAGTTTATGAAAATAAAGAACCCACAGCAACTGAACTCAAAGATGCTATTAATGTTTTCCCATTAGTATAACTTGATATTCTTCGTATTGACTATGAAGCCTTCGGGTGACCTTTGCGAACCTTTGGATGCCTTAGAAAACTACCAATTAAAGCTTGTTGATAGTCTGCCATAGATGCTTTCCTTCTAGTATGCCTAGGAATTCTTTGTTTTGATTTTGAAACCTTCGGGTGAACTTCTGGAACCTTCGGGTGTCCCAAAAAACTACCAGTTAGACCTTCTTGATAGTTCGCCAATGATATTTTCCCTCTAGTATACCGAAATATTCTTCGTTTTGACTATTAAGCATTTGGGTGGCCTTCGAGAACGTTCGGATGTCTTAGAAAACTGTCAAATGAGGTTCATTGATAGTCTACCATAGATGTTTTTACTCTAGTATATCCAGATATTCTTCGTTTTCACCAGACAAGCTTCGGATATCCGTCGGGAACCTTCGTGTATAGCATAAAAACCTTCTCATATTTGAGATACACTCACTGCCAAGTTTTCAGCTTAATTAATCGAATAGTTTCTGAGTGATTTAAACACTATTTAAACGCTACATATTGTGAGTTAGGGCTTTTTTCTTTCAAGAATTTTTTGTTTTGTGTTAGGGCTTTTTTAAAATTGACTATAATTTGGCTATTTTTGATATTATCATGCCCAATTTTTGTAGGAAGGTGTATTAGAGAGTGGCCAACCAAAATATGCAAAAAAGTCAATTTCGAAAAAATTTGAGATACGCCTTTTCCAAATTAAGCTAACGATATACTCAAACTTTATGTCAAAATATGATATGACATTTTTGTAATTAATCGCTCTTTGTGAAGCACGGTTTTGAGTTTAAAATTTTTCCGAACGGTTTTAGGGTTATATATTTTGATTTTTTCAAACCTTAAAGCGGATTTGGATGTCTTTTGGATAAAAATAACTTGTGCATTTTTTCAGGTTTCATTTTCATTAAGAGGTCGCGATATCAACTTTTTTAAAAAAATAATAGTAATATTTTTTGTACAACAAAAATAAACAAAATAATAAACTAAAAAATTTATAATCATACTAACATATGAATAAAAAATATTAATTTTAGTTTTGTACATTCGAATTACTTCTTGTTTTCAATCCTTTTTTTACTGACTGTTTACTGTAACTTGAAAAATTTATTACTTAATGTCGAACAGCATAGAAAAGAATTTTCAAGTCACAGTAAACCGTCAGTAAAAAAAGGATTGAAAACAAGAAGTAATTCAAATGTACAAAACTAAAATGAATATTTTTTTATTCATATGTTAGTATGATTGTAATTTTTTTAGTTTATTATTTTGTTTATTGTTTATTTTTTTTGTACAAAAAATATTACTATTATTTTTTAAAAAAAGTTGACATCGCGACCTCTAAATGACTAATAAAAAATCTGAAAAAATCCACAGGTTATTTTTATCAGATAAGACATCCAAGTCCGCTTTAAGGTTTGAAAAAATCAAAAAAAAAAAAAAATCTTTTGTGAAACGCCCTAATATGCAAATCCTTAAAAAAAATTGTTTCATTCATGTACGGGAGTGCCATGTTTGTGACCATAATTTTTTAAAAAACCCGTTTTTGTTAATAAACTGCCCTATAAAACGCAAACAGATTTTTTTTTGACGCGGGTGGACATGATAACTTTTGGGTGACGGATAGTGATCAGAATTAAGGCATGTGTGTTACAGTCTATTGCCTGATACAGGAGTACCATGCAGTAATAACATAATGCTTTCAAGAAATTTTTTTTTTCCAAAACTAGGGGACAGATTTCAATTCGAAATTGTGACCTCTAAAAATTATTTAAAACTGCAGATGAGCTCAGAATATTGTAGCCTTAAGTATTTACTTAATATGTGTAGTAACTTGTTTCCTGTTCTATTTCCGTTTTTTTGTCGACTTCTATCGATATATTTTTTAAAAGCAGGGGTAGGACATGCCACGTTTGTGACATTTGGGGTATATTTGCAAACTTTCACAAGTAGACCAATAATTATTTGGTGGTAAAATCGTTCCACTCTATTAGAAAAACATAATTCCTAACTTATAGTGTGAAAAAAAAAGTCTACTGTAATGGAGAAATCGCCAGAGGACACAAAAAGTACAGTTATCTGAGAATCACCCATATATACTTTTCTATATCTGTCACGCCTCCTCCTCTGCGTTACAAACAGAAGGCTAAAGTGAATATACCCTGGGTGTAGGGTATAAAAAGACAAATTGGAAAATTTAGTTTATAGACTAACGCACTTTGAATGAAGTTTAGTGATGGGTAACGCAGCGCTGCATTGGCGTTACGCGCTGATACCGAGCACGGATCTGCTGGCGCTGATACACATATTCACAAGGCGCTAGCGCCAACTAGCGCTAATAACGCCAACAGCGCCAATAACGCCAACAGCGCCAATAACGCCAATTGCGCCTTAATGCCAATTTGATACAACGCAACTTTGCGCACAAGGTTGATCTACCGGTGTAGCGCCAAGTTTTACTTCTTTGAATCTTTTCTTTTCTTATACGAGATAAAATTATATGTTTTTTGTTTATTTGCACTTACAGCTGTGTCCAAAATAATAGTAGTGCTTTTTATAAAATTGAAAACGACCTTAAAAATATCTGAATTTTTATTTTGATCAAATTGAAATACATTTTTTTTACAAGAGTGGTATCCTAAGGAGAAATTAAAAAAATAATTAACAAGATTTCAAGGCAGTTGGGATAAAAAAATTAAAGTTTTCACAAGTTCTTAAAATTTGGCTGCTCATAGTAGTGGTAACTTTGCAGTCGTGTAACTTTTGCAAAATAGCCACGTTTTTAAAATTATGGGTTATTTAAAACACAACGTTGTCATTAGTATTTAGTTGAATGGCCTTTATTCGCAATAACACAAGCACAGCGCTTTGGCATCGCACAGTGTCGCGAGTGCGGCCAAAAGGGTCAAATTAAAGTCTAAAATATAAACTTATCAAGGATGGCATATTGTCAAGTATACTTAAACTAATAGAAATTTAAAAAAAAAATTAATATATCTTAATAGCATAAATATACGAGCCCCTTAAACTTAGAGTTTTGGAAAGAATAAATACCACAAAAAAAAAAAAATTTCGTTCCATGATTCCGTTGACAGATTCTGATAGCTTATAGGTTGCCAGGCTCGCCATACATGTGTTTATGGACACGAAACGTCCATTTCCTGTTAGGGATTTATACTCCCGATGTGGTGCATTCCTATTTGTACCTAAGCCAATGTTTTCTTTGGCCAAACCGAAATCTTTATTAATATTTTTTAATTTCTTCCAATATTTTTTTGTATATTTATTTTTATTTCAATTGTCAAATCTCAGTGTTGTCATATTTTTGCAAATTTTTAACGATGTTTTTGTTAAAATTATTGAAAACATAATAAGGGGATTCCTTTAAACTCGTAAAAGCCTCGAAGAGCACGTAAACCTCGAAAACTTTCGAGTCTCGTAAACAAAATTTAAAAATTTGTATGAAAAAAAAGTTTACCAGGCCTCGAAAACTTACGAGGCAAATTCAATGCGTAAATAGCCTCGAAAAAGTACGGGAGCGATTGTTGTCAAATAAATGTATTGAAAAAACATTTTTTGTTTCGAAAATTGAAGTTGAATTGAATATTTTTCAAATTATATGACAGCTGATACGTTGCTTACACTTTTTTAGAAATGTGTGTTCCTGAAAACAAGCTCGTAAACTTTCGAGTTTTTCATGGTTTACGAGTTTACGAGATTAAAGGTATCCCCTTAATGTTGCTAATTATTATTTTGGGAATACAACAATCGTTAGCGCAAGTCAAAAAAATTGTTAGTTAACAATATCTTTAACTAACGATGAGTTTGTTTGCTTGTTTGGGAATTCCGCTTCTGTTCCGCAATCCGTGTGGTTTCAATTACTTTTTATTGAGGAAGCTTTTTGATGAAATGGAGAGTTACACGAATCTCTTATTTAAAGTTTTTTTTTCGGAAATTTTTAATAATTTTTTTCAAAAATGTTTCATTTACATTATCGTTTAACTGATGAACCATTTGTTTCTGCATTTGCTGCAATACCTGTAATTCAATGCAGTAAAGATTGGCGCTACATTAGTAGCGCAACCTTGCGCACAAAATTGCGTTGTACCAAATTGGTATTAAGGCGCTATTGGCGCTGTTGGCGTTATTGGCGCTGTTGGCGTTATTGGCGCTGTTGGCGTTATTGGCGCTGTTGGCGTTATTGGCGCTAGCATACTGCGTTGTTACCGATACTGGCGTTGGCGCTATGGAATTAACGCACCAAAAATCGCTGCGTTACCCATCACTAATGAAGCTAAAGCGAAGCAACGTCAATATACCGTTGACTGCTTGTTATGTTTGCACTAGGATAGCATTTTTATACCCAACACTCAGGATATTTCACTTCGTCCTTCCGTTTGTAACGTAGAAAAGGAGGCATGGCAGGTATGGAAAAGTATATATTGTAGTAGGCTATGAAACCAAACTTTTTTGATTGTAAGATAAAATAATTCAATTTGTACAAAAACTTCAAACTAAAAATAATAAAATTGTTCCGAATAAAATAAATAATTGAAATCCTTTTTACAAATCAGAAGTGGGATAAAATCAATATAAAGAATGCCGAAAATATTACGTGGAAATTTAGTGAACTGGTTAGTTCAAAAAGGAATAAATTTTCCACCCTCTGCAACGATGGCACAATTACGCCAGTTGATTGGAGAAGAGAATATGCAAGAGATCAAGGCAGCAATTTTAAATGGGGCTCCTGAAGGGAACGGAGACACTGCTGATACCAGTAACAACCAGTTGGTTGAAACAGAGAGTCGCGAGCTTGATGAAGAGATCGGGGCTCTTCAGAAGCGAATAAAGATTGCAGAGCTGAAGAAACAATTAAGTGAGTTAGAAATGGACGTAGCACAGCCTACGCTCCTACACCGACGTGCAGATTTTTCTGACATTGAACATGTCATCTCGGAATTTAATGGAGATGAAACTATTGATGCAAAAAAATGGATAATGGATTTTGAAAGAGTATGCGATCCATTACATGTTGACGATACTTATCGACTCAAATGTATACGGCGTCTTATGAAGAAGAACACACCTGCGGAATTATTTTTGAAAGTGGATCAATCAAACACGTATGGTGATTTTGAAGAAAATTTTTTACGCAACTTTGGACACACTTTTTCCATACCTGAAGTAATTGAAGCTCTACAACGGACTAAATATGATCCAACTAGAACATCAGTTATTGGATATATTCTTCAGATGCAAGAAATTTCTTCCAGAGCTGATATCGGTGAAGATTTTGTTATCCAGTATATCTTAAATGGTCTAAATGATAGATCCCCAGATATTGCTGTATTTTATCCAGCGAAAAACATTGAACAACTAAAAGTTTTGTCACAGAGATATGTTCAATTAAAAAAATTGAATGGGAAGTCAATTGGAAGTAAGCCTTCTGTCAGTGTAAAAGGCAACGAAGTTGTTACTACAAAGCAGATTCGTTGTTATAACTGTTCTAGTTTAGGACATTTTTCATCGTCTTGTCAGAAACCCATACGGCCAAAAGGCTCTTGCTTTCGATGCGGCTCAGTTCAACACATTTTGAAAAATTGTCCAATTTCTTCCAATCAAATAGCTTTGTTGACCGACATTGATAATTCTACTCACGATGGTGCAGAGGAACAAATAAAACCCATATCAGCAATAAATATGGTAAGTGCCGCTTTTCCTATTGATTCAAAAGCCGTTTATAGCAATTTCCATTCTTTGTTTGATACTGGTAGTCCGGCTAGTTTTGCCCAACGCTCAATCATTCCGAGTCATCTTGGAAACAACATATCCTTCTTCACTGGTTACAAAGGCATTGGAGATTTTAAATTGAATTCTTATGGAAGGATGCTTATAGATTTTAAATTTGCTGGAGTTACAAAGACTATTTATGTATTTATTATTTCCGATGAACTTATACCTTACCCATTCCTGTTGGGTCGAGATTTTTTAAATGCCTTTAATATTGCTTTATGTGTCATTAACTCACCTCTTAAATTTAATATTAAACTTAATTATAATAACGATTCAACCAAAATTAAACTTAATGGAAATTTACTTAATTGTGCATTTGATTCTATCAATTTTACAGATTCTAGAACTTCGCTTGATCCATCCACAAAATGTGAAATGCTTAATTATTCGTATGCTGATGAAAAAGAATTTAAAACTAGAAAGGGTGTAAAATTTGGCCTGGCCAAGCATTAAATACCCTACACTGCAGTATTTTTCAAATTTTGCTCATATGGGAGTTGCTACGCCCTCTTGTCCGAGGTCACCCAGTTTTTGTTCAGCGCTTGCATTTATAGTTTTTAGTGTCTGAGTGAAAAACTTTTTCAGTAAAGCGTTTTGAAGCTTTTGCTTATATAGGAGGTGCCACGCCCTCTTGACCGAGTTCGTCTAGTTTTAGCTTAGAGCGTGCATTTATAGTATTTAGTATTTGAGTGAAGCTTGGTTCGATTATCTGAAGAAACTGTTTCAGTATAGCATTTTGAAACTTTTGCTTATGTGGGAGGTACCACGCCCCCTTGTCCGATTTCACTCAATTTTTGTTGAGAGCTTTCATTTATGATTCTTAGTGTCTGAGTCAAATTTGATTCGAATAAGCTTATATGGGAGGTGCCACGCCCTCTTGTCCGAATTCGCTTAGTTTTTCCTCAGAGCTTGCGCTTACAATTTTTAATATTAATGCGTATTTTGGTTGCATTGTCGTGAAAAAAACTCCTAAAATTGCATTTTGAATATATTTTTTGTATGGGCGGTAGGCGTGTTCGTTGACCGATTTCGCTCATTTTCAATCCCACGAGCTAACTTTGGTGACGAAGGCAGTGTACCAAGTTTCATTGAATTATCTTGCTCAGTTTTCCCAAAAAGTGTATTTCAACACACAGCCAGCCAGCCACCCAGCCAGCCACCCAGCCAGCCAGCCAGCCAGCCAGACAGACGAACATGGCTATATCGACTCAGGAGGTGACGCTGATCATATACTTTATATACTTTTCTATATCTGCCACGCCTCCTTCTCTGCGTTACAAACGGAAGGACAAAGTGAATATACCCTGGGTGTAGGGTATAAATATTTGTACCAAAAAAATTGTTGGATAAGATATTTTAAATCCAAACCAACCAATTCCTGATATCTTTGCAATTGATATAGATTCAAACGATACTCAAACAAAAGAAAAGATTAATATTTGCGAACAACTTACTTCTTTTCAAATCAAAACTATAATGAAATTATGCAAAACTTTTATTTTGACACTGAAAACATTCCAGCTTATGATTATACATACAAAATGAAAATTCGTTTAAGTTCAGACATTCCAATTAGATTTGCTCCTCGTCGTTTGTGATAAGCAAGAGGTCAATGACATAGTTAAAAAATTAATCAAAGAAAATAAAGTGATTCTTCATATGCTTCACCGATCGTTTTGGTTAAGAAGAAAACAGGTGAAACTCGCAAATGTGTAGATTATCGCGCGTTAAATAAAATTACTTTGCGCGACAACTATCCATTTCCTCTAGTCGAAGACTGTCTTGAACGTATGAACGGCAAAGAATTTTTTACCACTTTAGACCTTAAAAGCGGATTTCACCAAATTTCTGTAGACGAAGATTCTGTTAAATATACTGCTTTTGTCACACCTATGGGTCAATATGAGTATATAAAAATGCCATTTGGGTTGAAAAATGCCCCAGCAGTATTTCAACGTTTTATAAACTTCGTTCTACGTCCATTCCTAGATGAGGGCTTAGTCGTTGTTTATATGGATGATATAACGATTATGACAAGCACACTTGAGGAACATTTTGAAGCATTAAAACGCATTTTATGGCGATTAGCAGAGTTTCGACTAGAACTCAATTTAAAAAAATGCTACTTTTGTTTCACCGAAATTGATTTCCTTGGATACCATATCAGTAAAAATGGAATCAGTCCAAGTGACAAACACCTTCAAGCTATTAAAGACTTTCCAGTACCAACTAATACAAGGGAAGTTCAACAATGTCTTGGTTTATTTTCATTCTTTCGTCGTTTTATTCCCTCATTTTCTCGCATTGCAAAACCATTGCAAGATTTAATAAAAAAAACACAATATTTAAATTTAGTTTTGAATGCGAAAATGCATTCAATGTATTGAAAAGTAAACTTGTCGAATCACCAGTTTTAAGTATATATTGCCCAAAAAAAGAGACTGAGTTACATTGCGATGCAAGTTCTGTTGGATTCGGTAGTGTTTTATTACAAAAACAAGAAGACAATAAATTCCACCCAATTGCATACTTCTCAAAACGTACGACTCAAGCTGAGTCAAGATACCACAGTTTTGAGCTTGAAACATTATCAATTATTTATTCTCTTCGCCGGTTTCGAACATACTTAGAAGGTATTCCCTTTAGAATTGTCACAGACTGTAATTCATTGACCCTTACCTTAAACAAGAAAACTGTTAATGCACGCATTGCTAGGTTGGCTTTAGAATTGGAAAACTACGACTACACCATTCAGCATAGAAGTGGCACCAACATGGAACATGCTGATGCCCTCAGTCGTAATCCGATTATCGCAATAGTACTTTCCGAAGATATTGATATACAACTCCAGGCTACACAAAATAGGGATCCGATCATTTTAAAGTTAAGAGACCAATTGGAAAAAGAAGAGTTGAACGATTTTATTTTAAGTGATGGACTCGTTTTCCGCAAAAATAAAAATGGGAAATT
Source organism: Calliopum simillimum (assembly GCA_951812925.1). Lineage (NCBI taxonomy): Eukaryota > Metazoa > Arthropoda > Insecta > Diptera > Lauxaniidae > Calliopum > Calliopum simillimum. The sequence continues at coordinate 80,231,309 of OX638368.1, read as the reverse complement.
ATTATTATACGTTCCTAAAGAAATGGAAAATAACATTATTCGTAACGTTCACGAAAATTTTAGTCATTTAGGTGTCACAAAATGTATTGATCAAATTCTTTTACACTATTGGTTTCCAGAAATTAAAAACAAGGTAGAGTCTTATATCAAAAACTGCTTGAAATGTATTGTATTTTCGAATTCATCGCACATGCATGACCGCAATTTACATAGTATCCCAAAAAAACCGACTCCATTTGATACCATTCACATTGATCACTTTGGACCACTTCCAGCTATTGTTTCTAAACGGAAACACATTTTAGTTGTAGTTGACGGATTTACTAAATTTGTTAAGTTATATCCCGTAAATGCAACTAGTACAAAAGAAGTATGCCGGTCGTTACGTAGATATTTTGAAAATTACAGTCGCCCGAGAAGAATTATTAGTGACAGAGGTTCTTGCTTCACATCTTTGGAATTTAGCTCTTTCCTTCTAGAAAATAATATTGAACATGTTAAAACCGCAGTAGGTTCACCACAAGGCAATGGACAGGTTGAGCGAGTAAACCGTATTTTAAAAACAATGCTTGCTAAAATAACTGAGCCCATTCAACACTCCAATTGGACACAAATGCTTTCTAACGTAGAATATGCCCTCAATAATTCCATTCATAATAGCACGAAGCAAACACCCAGTTGCTTACTATTTGGTGTTCCCCAGCGAGGTACCTTAGTAGATGAATTAACGGAATACTTAGATGATAAATGTTGGAATGTATACGAGAGGGACTTTGAAAAAATTCGACAAGAATCGGCTAAATTTATTGAACAATCGCAAAAGCGAAATGAGCATTATGTTTTGACCAAAAGTAAGCCACCTCCAAAATTTGAAGAGGGTGAATTTGTGATGATAAAAATATCGATACAACGGCTGGTTCAAATAAAAAATTTAATCCAAAATTTAAAGGGCCATATAAAATACACAAAGTTCTCGTAAATGATCGGTATGTGATACGTGACATTGAAAACTGTCAGTTGACTTAGCTACCATATGACGGAATAATTGAAGCATCTCACATTCGTAAGTGGGTGGATTGGAGAGGTTCTGGTTTGTGTAACTTAGATCTGGGCTAAGCGGCACAGAATTTTGTTTTGTTTTGATTTTTGATTCCAAATATGTTAATTTTGCTTATGGAATGTAATTCAAAAAAAAAAAAAAAAAAAATAGTCGAAAAAAATATGTATGTTTTGTGTAAAATTTGTATATTGACGATCGGGTCGATCGATTTGTCAGTTTGGCCGAGTTGTAGTAGGCTATGAAAACAAACTTTTTTGATTGTAAGATAAAATAATTCAATTTGTACAAAAACTTCAAACTAAAAATAATAAAATTGTTCCGAATAAAATAAATAATTGAAATCCTTTTTACAATATGGGTGATTCTTAGATAACTGTGCTTTTTCGGGTTGTAAAATTGGCAGATAATTTTTTTGGATTTTTGCAAGTTTCTTCATGCTATCTTGTGTAAAAACACTCTTAAAACTCACCTTTTAAGTAGATCAACTACAAGTGTGAATTTACGGTTTTGAGGTCGAAATTAAGAAATTTTGCTGCCACGTTTGTGACATTTTGGCAACAGTATGGAAAAATGATGGTTTTGAAGCGTTTGATGAGAGATATATTGCATATAATGACAAATTTACACTTCAAGACTAATTTTGCAACAGTGTCATGTCTCCAGTGGTCCATTTTTTTATACCCTACCGCCCTAAAGATCAACTTTGGTTTTCTGTTATCTGTTTTTATAGCCGTTTATGGTGGATTAGGATCTCCTATTTACGAATCTGATCTTGATTTTTTTCTATTACATCAGTATCCTTAGTTATCCTTGCTCAAAAGTGAAAAAATCACAGTTTTGACATCTACTTAACAAAAACAGCAACAAGTAAAATTAATTTTTGTCAATGGATTCAGACAGCCGAATTTATTATCAACAAGACATAATTTACCGTTTTTTAATTGGATTCCTAGTTTCTGAGTTATAAGCCTTTAAAAAAGGGATACCTCTCAATAACACACAAAGGATTTTCTGGACCGAAAAATTAACAAAAATGGTAAGTTTTATTATTTTTATCAAAAATATAATTTATCACAAAATTTAAAAGCCCTTGCAAACTAAAATCGGATGAAAAAATAAGGCTCTATTGTAGATGTAGTGAATGAACAGATGAAATTTTGATTCTGTTAATTTGCAAAGCAATAGTTTAGTAGGGTCATTCACTAAATCTTCATTTTTCATGCAATTATGGTCTGCAAGGTTTCGAAATTTTTGTAATGAAATATGTTATTGACAAAAATAATAAAACTTGATTTTTTGTAACTTTTCGGTCTCGAAAAATCCTTTGTATGATATCGAAAGATGTCCTTACTTTAAACGCTTATAACTCGAAAGCTGGGAATCCAATTGAAAAACGGTAAATTATGACTTGTTGACAATAAATTTGGCTGTCTGAATCCATTGACAAAAATTAATTTTACTTGTTATTGTTTTTGTTCTATAGCTTTCAGCAGATGTCAAAACGGCGATTTTTTCACTTTTGAGCAAGGATAACTCAGGATTCTGATGGTGTAGAAAAATTTGTGTACTAAAAGCATAATTAATAGCCTTCAACTTAACATCTGTATACTCAAACTTTATATCGAAATATGTTTTTTGCAGACTGACAAAAAGTGCCACGTTTGTGACATTTTTGATGCGCCACGTTTGTGACATTTTTGTAGTTTATCGCTCATTGTAAAGCACGCTTTTGAGTTCAAGATTTTTCCGAAAGAATTTGGGGTCATGTATGCAAATCCTACAAAAAAATTGTTTCATGCATAAAATAAAATGTACTACCTGGGAGTGCCGAGTGCCACGTTTGTGACCATAATTTTAAAAAAAACTGTTTTTGTTTATAAACTGCCCTATAAAACGCAAACAGATTTCTTTTTGGACGCGTCTGGACATGATGACCTTTGGTTGATAGATAGTGATCAGAATGAATGCATATGTATCGCAATCTATTGACTGAAACAGTAGAACCATGCAGTAGTAGCATAATGCTTTCAAGAAATTTTTTTTTTCCAAAACTAGGGGAGTTTTCAATTCGAAATTGTGCCCTCTAAAAATTATTCAAAACTGCAGATGAGCTCAGAATAATGTAGCCTTAAGTATTTACTTAATGTGTGTAGTAACTTGTTTTCTGTTCCATTTCCGTTTTTTGGTCGTTTTTCATCGTTTTGTGTATAAAAAGTAGGGGTAGAACATGCCACGTTTGTGACATTTAGGGTATATTTGCAAACTTTCACAGTAGACCAATAATTATTTGGTGGTAAAATTGATCCACTATTAGAAAAACATAGTTTCTAACTTATAGCGTCATTTTTTGTGAAAAAAAAGCCTACTGTATTGGCGAAATCGCCAGAGGACACAAAAAGTACAGTTATCTGAGAATCAACCATATATTCTTGATCAGTGTCACGTCCTTAGTCGACATAGCCGTCTGGTTGACAGTCTGTCGGTGAAATATTTTTCATGGGAAAACTAAGCAAGACAATTAGTTTTTTTCGTTGTAAAAGTAGTGTCGTACGATTTAAAATAAGCAAAATCGGCTAACGGACACGTCTACCGCCCATACAAACGATATATTCAAAAACCAAATTTTATGAGTATTATTCGTGATAACGCAACCAAAATAGACAAAACTACTAAGGATGGTAAGTGCTAGCCCTAGGCAAAAACTGAGTGAAATCAAAAAAGAGGGCGAGATACCTTCCATATAAGGAAAAGTTTCAAAATGCTTTACTGGAAGTGTTTTTAAAGATAACACTGTTCAACGGCAAAAAATTATCTGAGTTCAGACTATGAAATTATTATTCCTTGCTATTGAGATAATAGAACTGCATTTACAAAATTTTTCCATCACGTCTCAATTTTCAGATAAATTGAAATATCCAAAATCACGACTTATATCCGCTCGAAAATAAATTAAAAAATTTTTATCCATCAGATTTTTTAAAAAAATGTCAAACGATTCAGAAAATAGCAATAATTTCAAATTTGAAAAAAATTTTGAAAGCAGTTCGGCTGATTTTTTTGTATGCCCGTTTGATGAGAAAATGTACTGAAAAAACCAAAAACCAACCATCTCTAATTACATAAATCTTACCTAAATCAATACAAAATTAAAAAAAAACTCTTCACGAGCTTGTGCGTTATTGTTTTAATTCTATTTTGATACCAAAAACTTAAGGACTGGACCATGAATAACAAACTTATTTCCTTTTGAACAAAAAATGTACATACAGGAAGTCATACAAAAGCTATTGAATCATTACAACTTGGAAATAAAAGTACTCGTATGACTTCCTGTATGTACATTTTTTGTTCAAAAGGAAATAAGTTGGTTATTCATGGTCCAATTCTTAAGATTTTGATATTAAAATAAAGTTAAAATAATGACACACAAGCTCGGAAAGGGTTTTTTTTTAATTTTGTTTTTATTTAGCCAAGATTTATGTAATTAAAAATGGATGGTTTTTGGTTTTTTTAGTACATTTTCTCAAACAAACGCGCATACAAAAAAATCTGCCGGACCGATTTCAAAATTTTTTTCATGTTTGAAATTATTGCTATTTTCTGAATCGTTTGACATTTTTTTTTTTTAAATTCTGATGGATAAACAGTTTTTAATTTATTTTCGCGCGGATATAAGTCGTGATTTTCGATTTGTCAATTTAGAGACGTGATGGAAAAATTTTGTAAATGCAGTTCTAGTATCTCAATAGCAAGGAATAATAATTTCATGGTCTGAACTCAGATAAAAACAAAAACCTGAAATTCGTTGAACAGTGTAATCAAACCATCAAAATTTTACTCAGATACTAAGGATAGTAAATGAAACGCTTCTCAGAAACTTTCTTTATTCGAATACATTCAAAGTGTTCAATATGCTGTAATGCAAGCGTTATTTGACGTAATGTTTCGCATAGATACTAGGAAAAGTTAGTGTAAGCTCTAAGCAAAAACTAGGAGAACGCAACCAAGAGGGCGTGGTGCCTCCCATACAAGCAAAATTTTCAAAATGCTGTAGAGCAAGCGTTATTTGAGGTAATGCAACCAAATTTCGCATATATACTTGGAACAGTCAATGAAAGCTTTGAGCAAAATCTAAGTTAATTTGAACATGAAGGCATGGCAAGCAAAATTTTCAAAATGGTGATGTGCAGCGTATTTAATTTTTGGCCAAGCTAAATGTAACACCTTTAATAGTTTATATTTCAAAATGGTTGCAAAAGTTTCGATACATATACGATCATTACAGAGTGGATTTAAAACAATGCTTAAAAAATTAACTACCTTTCTTGATTCTTACTATCGCGGTTGTAATCTCTGTTGTCTTTTCGTCGATCTTCTGTAAATTAAATTAGGTAAGTTATATAAAATACCACATAAGAACACAAATACCATTATTTCTTCTTGTAAATCCCCTTCTATCTGGACTATGCTTTCGAAAATCTTCTATTTCAGTGTTTACAGGGTCATCCCTACATCGCCAACTTATTGCTGCATTTGCGTTTTCTTTATCTGGTTTTTCTAACTGTACTTCAGCAAGTTTTTCGTTAACATCAATTTGCTCTTGTTTTAATTCATTCTTTAGTTTTTCTTCTTTTCGTGACTGAGCGAGCCGTTCTTCTATTTCTAATTCACGAGATGCAGTGTCGACTGGTTTAGCTGCTCCAAAAACTTCAGATTTTTTGGGCCGTACTTTTTCCTCATCTCGTTCATCATTTATACTGTCGCCTATTTCAGGTTCAGGCTTAGAATGAATTTCTGGCAATGGCAGTGTTCGAGGTTTCAAATTTAGCTTAGGTCTCTCCTGGTCTGGTTCTTCAATATTTTCTTGCACAAATTTATTTCCCCTTTCGCGGTCGTTTTCAAAATTTCTGCTTCGCGTATTCCCATCACGATATCTATCTCCATCACGGTATCTCTCTCCTCGAACTGGAGAAGAATCGTTTAAGTTGGAACGACCTCCAGTACGCCACGAGCCAGGTGCAGCATTATCTTGCGCACTTTCCGTTCTACGTTCACGGTTATATCCACGATCATAATTATTCCCATCTTGACTAATATTGTCTCGACGCCAATTAGTTGAATCGCGGTTTTCTGAACTATTTCCGAAACCATCATAGCCACGACGGTTATTCCTTTGACGATTACCTTGCTGTTCATTTTCATTTGATAAATCAATACGAATTCGTCGACCCTTGATCGTTGGATCAGGTAAACTTAGTACGTGGATCAAATCATCTCGACTGTCAAATTCAACGTAACCAAATCCACGAACACGACCAGTTTCACCATCTTCCCTTGGCAGTCTTAACGAAATGATAGGAATTGAGCCAAAAAAATCATGAATATCGTCCTCATTTGCATCAAATGGTAGATTAGTGATATAAGCAAGAAAGGGTGGTTTGTGAGGAATCGAATCATCGTCAAAAATTCTATTCGCCCTTGGTGCAGTTGGAAGTTGAAACACTAAAGGAAGTGAAGAACCTCCATCATCACTGTCATCGCCATCATAATTTCGAACTTTCTTAGAAACTTGAGTAGTGCCAACTGGAGTGTCACTTCCATTGGACAAAAATGACTGCAGTGATATCACCGTTCCTTTGCTTTTTTTACCTTTTTTACCTACAAAAAGAATATAAATTTAAAAAGTATTAGTTAAATTGGCAAATATTATAATTAAATATGCGATTATATAAACGGTAAAAACAATACAATTTTTATATATTGTATGTTTTCAAAAGTTACATTCCGTTTAAACAGTTGAATAAAATTTTTTTACAATACGTTCGAAAATAATGAATGGAATTTTCAGTTTGGATTTGTTCAAGAAATTGGTTTAAAACTAAATTTGTAACTTGGCCAATATTAATTTTTATTGGTAAAATTTAACGAAAAAAAAAAAAATTTTAAACTGCATTTCCAGTAGTTTTCCACAGTAAAAGTTTAGTTTCATGAAATTCCATTAAATTTTGTAGGAACCAAAGTGACGTTTTCTTGAATTTCACATCAACTGCAATGAATTTGATTTACTGAAATCTACATTACGGGTACTTTTCCACAGTAAATTTCAATTAAATAAATCTCCATTAAATTGGGTCGAAAACGAACCTCCAAGCACGTTTTCTTAAATTTTGATAGTTTTCGTAAATTTCAGAATAACTTACAGGAATTTTCCAGATTTAATTCGTAACTCTGTCATCCACATTTCCGTTACACGCCAGTCTTCTGGCGACTTAAAAAAACTTTCGACAACAAAAAAATTTCAAAATCCTTTAGAGCATTTCGTTTTTTATTCAACTTTTTATAGTTTTTTTTTTTTTTCTTCATTTTGTTCTTTCAATAGCACACAAGCAGCCACAAAAGTTCGGTTCATTTGACCAAACCCATGTGTTCCAACGTATTTTCTTACGTTGACTTCGAGGTTTTTTTTTTTTTTTTGGGAGGTATCATGACCTAAACTTTAAAAAAAATTCCAAAAAACACCGTATTTACTATTTTTGAAGTTACATAACAAGACAAAGTAAATCTTAACCGTAAAACGTAATATGGCACATATAAGTATTAGCCTTTTTCTTTAAATTCCACTATGAATTTTATATCCGTAACTTTTTTCGTCTCCGAAATATCATAACCTAAAAATTAGGTTTTCAATATCAACAACAACAAAATACACGGTCACACAGAGCTGAAAAAAGAATAAAGCATAAAGAGAAAGATAAGACGTATAGCATGTGTTTTGTTTTGCTTATATTTTGCTTGAATTATGCCAGGGATGATAAATGAGCTTTTCTATTTTGTAACAAATAGCAACAAAAAATGTTCTCAAAGTGTCCAAAAAGTACCAAAATTATTTAATATATTTGTGGTCGAATTTTGACCACTGGGCGATTCTAGTATGGTTTATTTTTACACAAAAACGGGTGGTTAAGTGATTTTGGTTTAAACTAAAGCTTAATGAGAGCTTAAAGAGAAGGTTTTAATTTTGCAACTGGGACAAAACCAATTTATTTAAACCTCATTTTTATTATTATAATCAAATACTCTTATTTTTAGTTTAAAAATAAAAATGGCTATGAAAAAAATGTAAATGGCCAAACATTAAATACCCTACACTACAGTATTTTGAAAATATTGCTTATATGGGAGGTGCCCCCCTTTTGTCCGAGTTCATCCAGTTTTTGATCACAGCTTGCATTTATAGTCCATAGTGTCGGAGAGAAATTCGGTAGGATTATCTCAAAAAACATAATAATCGAGTTTTAGCTACTGCAGCTTATAGCCTTCTTAGCCAATTAGCAAAAAAGGCTATAAATCAAATTTAAAGCTTTTTATAAAAATATCTGAAGTAAGGGATAAAAAACCATGCAAGTTAATATTAGTTTTATTTTGTTTTACATCCCGTAGCTTTATCGTACTTTCACAACATACTCCTTTAGATTAAATGCACATAAATATGTAAGAATATATCCATACACCTGTATATAAATGTTCATACAATCAAAGATGGGATGTTGGAAAAAATTTAACCCAGCATGCTGTTTGGCTCGGACAAAACACTAACAAAAACCATGCATTACGCAAAATATGACAAAAATATTATACTAACTGATAACAAAGACAGTTAACTACGGTTATTTTTCAATCTAAGTTTGAGTTGACCTTTTGACAAGTTAACATTATAAAATTCACAATTATTGACAAGGGTTGTCATGAGATTGAAAGGAGCTGAAAACATATAGTTGGTTCTGCTAACCGGTTGATAAAGTAGTTGCGGAGAATTACGATCGCTTCTCCGATTTATATTGAAAAAAATATAGTTAAAGAGCTCTGGAGCAGCAAGGGACCCATTGATAAGTTGGTGCAAATAAAGAATATCTGCATTATCTCTGCGTTCCCTTAGAGACTACATTTTAAGTAGCTTCAAACGATCCTCATAAGGAAGGTTTGAAGAATCAACCCAATTCAGGCCATTCAGAGCAAATCGAATGAAGTTCTTTTGGATTCTTTCGATTCTATCAATATGAACGTTATAAAATGGTGACCAAACTTGACTAGTATAAAGTTAGCGTTACTAATGAATTATTAAATTCCTTGGCCCATCTATTCATAAAACCGAGCAGAGAAGCCGCTTTTTTACATATTTGATTTATGTGTTCATTAAATGTAATTTTATCATCAAAATAAACACGTAGGTCTTTAATAAAATCGACACGACAAATGCTTTTGTCTTTTAATACATAATCATATTTTATGCTGCTTTTTTTCTTAGAAAATGTAATGGTTTGGCATTTATCAGTATTAAGATACAAGTTATTGTTAAAGCACCAAGTTTCAAATGATATCAAGTCGGACTGAAGCAGAAAGGTATCGTTATTGTCTCTTATTGACCTGAAAATTTTCATATCATCCGCGTAAACTAGCAAATTAGAGTTTTTAATGATATGAGTTACATCATTTATGGCCAAGATAAATAGTAACGGTCCTAGGTGACTACCTTGTGGGACACCTAAAGACGCCGTAAATGGAGAAGATAACACTTTACGAAATCTTATTTGGTAGGAACGATCTAATAAATAGGATTGAATAGAGCTGACAAAATATGAAGGGAATCCAAGCTTTTTTAGTTTGTCTGTATACAAGCCCTAACCACTATTGGTTCGTACAGCTCCGATTTTTTTCTAAACTCGATATTTGGCGAATTTTCTTGAATTACCTATTGATTTTGTGTTCACAATCTTTTAACTTTTGAAAAGCTTATAGTATCAGCTACCAAAAAATAAAAACACAAAAAATAAATATTTTAAAACTGCAACAATAAATTCAGATTATTTAAAAAAAACAAAAAAATATGACCACTATTACTTCGTACAGTCACTTCAACTTATGATTAATATTTTGTTACGTCGCCCTTTGCCTTAATAACCTCTTCGATTCTAAGTGGCATTGTTTTTATTAAACATAAGCACTCGTTTGGCGTGATAGAATCCCAGATTTCTTGTATTTTGTTCTTCAAACCATCAACAGTCCTTTGGGGATAATTTCGGAGCCTTCTTTTCATTATTGCCCATAAGGACTCAATTGGGTTTAGGTCCGGGCTGGAAGATGGCCAATCTAAAACATTTATATTCTTCCCAACCAACAATTTTATAACCTTTTCAATTTTTAAGCTTGGGAAAAGTTAATTTTCAAATGTTTTCATAACAAATTTTCAAACGTTTGGAAAATATTATTTTTTTATTATTTTTAAAATTGATTTGCAAAGTTAAAATCAACAATTGGAAAATTATTTATTTTCAAACGTTTCCAAACATTCGAAAAATTTTTTATTTTATTTTTTCAATGACTTATCGAGCTAAGTAAAACACAAGGCATTTGAATCATAACTGGCACGTTAGGTCAGTTGATAAGATTGTCGACTCATAACTTGGAGGTCATAGGTTCGATTCTCAGCAAACATAAATTTTTTTTTATTTTTAATTAAATATAAAAATGTTTGGAAAACATTGTTTTATGAACATAATAAACACTAACAAAATGTTAATTGAAAAGTTAAAAAAATAATTTAAAAATATTGAATAAAAAAATCTGGAAAATATTGTATAAAAACATTTATAAAAAGCTTGCTCCAAATGATTTTCACAAGCTTGCTATGAAGGGTCCAGTTTCGATTATTAAATAATTAGAATTCAAGAATTTCCAAACACTTTGCAAGTTAATTTCCAAACGAAATGTTTGCTTCAATAAGCGTATAATAAGTTATTTTCCAAACGTTTTTGTTTGTTGGGTTATGCTGAAGCCAATTTTTAGTTATTTTGGCAGTATGGGGGGTGCACCATCTTGTTGGAATATGAACTCATCTTCATAAGTTATATGAGACACAGATGGAAGCAAATTATTTTCCAAAATATCGATGTAGTTATGGGCTTTTACAGTACCATCGATGAAATGTAGCTTTCCTACTCCTTTTGAAGACATGCAGCCCCAGACCATAACACTCTTTGGGAACTTAACCACTCTCCTCAAACAATCTCTATGATAAACTTTGTTTTTCGTTCGTATAAATCGAGATCTGCTATCGCCGACGCATACATCAAATTTGGATTCATCGCTAAATATGACGGAGTCCCATTGTCGCTGCACCCACAATCGCCTGGACTTGGCCCACAATAGCCGCTTCCGCTTTTGGAGAGCAGTCAATAAAGGTTTCTTCTTTGCCTTAAAAATTCAAGAAATTACTTGTGGAATTTACTATGACTGTAACCACACCTTATAGAAGTTTTAATCAAGTTTATGCAGCTGTACCCGAGTCCATTCGCGACCCACACGTTTACCGATCTTCTGTGACCATTCTGTAGCCAAGTTGCGAACAGAAGCTCGCCTGTTTTTTTTTAATTATTATACTCAAAGCACGAATGTCTCGATCTGTTAGCTTTGATTTCCGACCGATTTCGTGAGCCTTTGGTGCAACAGATCCGGTTTTTTTATAATTATCGATTATACTTTGTACCGTTGACCTCGCCAAGTTTAATTCTTTTACAATTTCACCATAACTGCTTTTCAATTTATATTTATCAATAATTAGTTGACGAATTTCCGTAGAAAGTGATTTTCCTCGCGCCATTGTGAAATGCTGATAGGAAACTTCGCCAAATATTTGACAGAAATATCACGATTAACAGTAAAGTCGTGGCATACCTTCTGTTTTTATTTTTGTTTAAATTAAACCAGGTTTTTCGGGGCTTGACTGACTGTACGAAGTAATAGTGGTCATATTTTTTTATTGTTTTTAAATAATACATCTGAATAAATGCATTTATTGTTGCAGTTTTGAAATATTTATTTTTTGTGTTATTATTTTTTGGTAGCTGATACTATAAGCTTTTCAAAAGTTCAAAGAATGTAAACACAAAATCAATGGGCAATTCAAGAAAATTCGCCAAATATCGAGTTAAGAAAAAAAACGGAGCTGTACGAACCAATAGTGGTTAGGCTTGTAGACGCAGTCAACTTGGCAGCCAGAGTCTACGGAACTCAAGGCGAAGGAAGAAAAATCAAGAAGGTTCGAGAATGTGGATCTGCCATCGACAAATCCATGCTGAAATGATTTCACTGCAGGAGACCTTGACTTGATCGTATACGTGGGCTGCTCGATATATTTCTGGCCTAATAATGAAAATACGAATATTTATCATCAAAAATGGTTTTATTGATTTTCAAAGTATTCTCTAGCATGATTTATACACTTTTGCATGCGCTCAAACCAATTGTCGAAGCACTTTTTCCACTCCGATTGAGACACCTCCAAAACATGGTTTTTGAACGCTTCAACAGCATCTTCTGGCGACGAAAATCATTGACCACGAATTTTGTTCTTGATGTGCGATAATAAAAAGAAGTCATTGGGTGCCAAGTCAGGGATATACGGCGGATGACCCATCAATTCGACGTTTTGGCCGGTCAAAAAGGCGCTGGTTTGAGCCGATGTGTGACAGCTCGCATTGTCATGGTGAACTATGATTCGTCTTCTCTTGTTCGTTTTTCGAATTTCTCCGAAGACTTCAGGCAAACAAATTGTGGTGTACCACTCAGAATTGACCGTCCTACGTTGCTCAAGAGGAACAGTTGCCACATGACCAGTTTTGCCGAAGAAACAGGCGACCATTTGCTTCGAAGTGCTTCTTCCACGAACAACTTTCGTTGGATTTGGCTCGTCTTCGAAGACCCACACGGTCGATTGCTGTTTTGTTTCGGACTCATACGCATAGATCCATGATTCGTCACCTGTGCCGATCTTATGAACGTCTTTTGAAGCACCGCGATCGTATTTTTTCAACATTTCTTTGCACCAATCGACACGAGCCTTTTTTTGAGCGATTGTCAAATTGTGCGGGATCCAACGAGAACAAACCTTTTTGACGGCCAGATGTTCATGCAATATCGAATCTATGCTAGTGGGAGAAATGCCCAAGGATGCCTCTATCTCACGGTATGTCACATGACGATCTTGCATTATCAGTTCACGCATGGCATCAATGTTCTCTGGCACAACGGCCGTTTTTGGACGACCTTCACGGAATTCATCTTTGAGCGAGCGTCGGCCACGATTGAATTCATTAAACCAGTTTTTCACAGTGCTATAGGATAATGCTTCATCGCCATACAAAGATTTAAGTTCATCGATGCACTCTTGTTGTGATAATCCACGTCGAAAGTTGTGAAAAATGATCGCACGAAAATGTTCACGAGCTAATTCCATTTTTTGCCAAATTGATTTTTTCAAGTCATTGTAAACAACACAAATGATGGTCGTACGTCAAAACTTTCTGAGTACGTTTATACTAAAAAATATCAAACTTTCCAATAGAAATGTCAGATTGCACCTGTCATCACTTAGTGTTGCCTAGGCCAGAAATATATCGAGCCGCCTACGTATAATCTTTTCAAAAAGCTTAGGAATAGTCGATAATTTCGCTATGGGTCTATAATTAGAGACATCGCTTTTACATCCTTTTTTAAATATAGGACTTATAAAAGACTATTTCCACTGTTTTGGAAAATAGCTTTCGTTAAGAGATTTATTAAATAAGAATCTGAGCGGTTAGCTCAAGATGGAGCTGCAATTAATTAGTACTGTGGGAGGAATACCATCAGGTCCCGGGCAAGAGCCATCTTCGATGGATACAATATATTTCACTATGAGCGCAGGGAAAAATGAAAATGCGTTCATTGAAACTGTTGGATCATTATCCATAAATTAAATAAATCAGTAGAAAAAGACTTTTTAAACAAGTCATCAAACAACTCGGTAATAATTTTAGAGTCATTTGTATATCCATTTAATGCCTTGAATTCCGGCGATTTTTTTTTAGAGTTAATAAAACTCTAGAAGTTCTTTGGATCATGTAAAATATTCAACTTCATTTTATTCATATAACACTACATTACAAATAATTAATATGTGTGTGTAACATTTTGCAGACCATATTTTCTACACTAATTTGAGGTCGCTGAGTCCGAAATTCGCATTTATTTTTTTTTTCCTAGGGGCCGTTCTCGAGTAAATCGACCTTTTCGATTTTTGAGGTTATAGCTCCATATTTTCGAACATATTTTGAGAAACCCAATTTCGATCGAATATGTTTCTACACTATTACAGAGAAAAATTCTTATACGCTCCAACAGGTGTACCAATATCTAAGATCTGATTCAAATTGGCTGAGTTATAGCAACGAAAAGTAAATTTTTATAGTAGTTATTTACACTTTTTCGTGTTTAAGCCAAATTAAACACGGTTTTTTTTGCCAGTAGCTTATACAAATATATATTTTTTATATTTTAGTTTAATAGTGTATTTAATTGCAAATATTTGGAGTTCAATTTTATCAAAATCGGATCATTTTTTTAAAAGTTATTTATGTTTTAGTGAAATAAGACCTTTCGATTTTTATAGAAAAAATTAATTTTTTCAACAAAAATTTAAAAAATAATTTGTGTTTGCTATGAAAATCGAAATTGTCTTATTTCACTAAAACCTTAATAACTTTCTAAAAAATGATCCGATTTTGCTAAAATTGAACTCAAAATATTTGCAATGAAATACACTATTGAACTTAAATATAAAAAGTGTATATTTGTATAAGCTACTGGCAAAGAAATCGTGTTTAATTTGGCTTAAACACGAAAAAGTGTAAAAAACTACTATGAAAATTAACTTTTCGTTGCTATAACTCAGCGCTATAACCTCAAAAATCGAAAAGGTCGATTATCTCGAGAACGGTCCCTAGGAAAAAAAAAATGCGATTTCGGACTCAGCGACCTCAAATTAGTTTAGAAAATATGGTCTGCAAAATGTTACATTTTGGCTGTTGTCTAGTGTATTCAGAATAGGCTGAAGCTGATTTCAATTTAAATTCCTGAAGCAAACAATCGTATGCCTCAAGGTCATTTTGATTTTGACTGCTGACGTTTTTTTTCCATGCTCTATTTCGACAATTACGTATAGTTTTTAACTCTTTCGAATACCAAGGGGATGACGAATTCTCGAGTTTTTTTATAGTACGTGGTACAGACAATGATATTGCTGAAGATATTTCACTGTAAAAAAAGTTAATACAGGTATCTAGACAATTGTCATTGAAATAATTTAGCATATTGGTCAGCTTGTTTTCCAAAATAGCGTTCAGCTTCACAAAGTAAGCTTTTTTAAAATTATATTCATATATTTTAGTCGGTGAAGTTGATCCAAGTAAGTCACTAGTGTCAATTTGGAATAAAATACTCAATGGAGGATGATAGGCATCAACCACAGACAGGACATGGAAAGCCTTGTCAACTACAATATTGTTACTATCAGTAGTCAAAACCAAGTCAAGCTGTCGCCCATGGCAGTTTGTTATACAACTTGTTGTAAATTTGTTAAAATTTCGTCAACAAAAATATGTTGTCGAGTTGAGGGATTTGACGCATACGTATATGTGTCATCCTCAGAAAAAGTCCATTTAATGCCAGGCAAATTAAAATCACCCAACAATAAAATTTCTTCGTTATCATTAATTTCATTGACGATAGTATCTATGGCCTGTGAGAGATTATCATAGACTTCAGTACTACTAGCAGGAGGTATATAAGCGTTTAAAATGTATAAACAAGATTTTCTTAGTAGAACTTTAACGCAGATAATCTCCAAGTCAGACGCACAACGTATTTCAAACAATGAACTAGTCAAATAATTTTTGATAGTTATGAGGACACCTCCACCAACTAAAGAGAAATCATCCTTATATCTATCCCTTCTTTAAACATTGAAACTATGGTCAAACAGCTCTGATTAAGAATGCTTTTGTTTAACCAAGTCTCAGTAAAAATAATAATGTCGCCAGAGAAATTCTGAGTTTCTAAAAAGACTTCATGCGTCTTAGAACGAAGACTCCTTACATTTTGATAGTAAAGGGACAATCTACCTAGGTTTTTGGAATGGAGCGCATAATATTTTTTGAAGTCTTATTATTGAATTTAGGTTTAAACTCAGATATATATGTATTATCAAGCCATAGACTAGAATTAATAATGGCATCGAAATTGCACGAAGCCACTGTTATAATGAATGACGCACGGGATGGTTTTTTCCCAGTTTTTTTGAAAGATCGAATAGCGTCAGAAGAAATTATATTATTTTGCTTTATGAAATCTTTGACATTATCCGTTGTTGTGTCAGGGTGCAACCGTGAAATAAAAATGGCTTTTGGTCTGGGTATGGTCCTCAAAGAAATAAGAGCCTCAGGGCTAACAATCGGACTCATGGCTTGCACGAGTGGAGATTTCAATGGACAATCGTTAGTAGGTGAAATAAATTGAGATGGTAGCAGACTATTGCAAGGAGGCAAGGCGTGATTATTAGCCTGAGGTCTTGGAAATAAGTCCTCTTGATTGTTGGTTCTTTCACTCCAGAGATGGGCAAAATTGTAACTTTTTGTTACTGATACTTTGTTACTTTTGTATCAAGTAACAAATATTTTTTAGTTACTTGTTACTTTTGTAACAAAGTAACAAGTAACTAAAAAATTTTTGATACTTGTTACAAAAGTAGCAATTTCACGAGTAACTATTGTTATTGACACATATGGGCAAATCCGAAAATAATCTCCTCTTATATGAACCAGTTTTAAAAAAAAAAATTTTCATGTACAATAACCAAATGTGGTGGAATTTATTTGTAGACGTATGAGCTGCAATTTCCAATAGGCGAACAAAAAATTTTCGACCTGAGGGGGTGTCAGGAGGTCGTTTTATCTGAAAATTTTGGGAAAATCGAGATTTTCGATACTATACGAGAGAGCACATACTTCAGAAGTAGTAGATATGTTACGGGGACCTTTCCAAATATTCTGAAGTAAAATTCAAAAAAATCGTATGTGGGTCGTGGCGACAAAATGGGTTAAAAAGTCTAAATCACTCATTACGGCCACGTAACAGGTCCTAAAATTCTGAAAAAAATCAAGCAAGTTCCTTGATAAAAAATAAATCGACTTTGCTTATGATATTTTTTAATCTAAGCGCCCCCTGCCGAGTAAAAAATTAAAAACGCTAAATTTTGGGTAAAAAATGCGATTATTAGCGATATGCGATCGAGCACACCATAGCGACACATAGAGTAAGATAGCGGAATATCTAACAAATATTCTGGAGCAAAATTCAAAAAAATCGTATGTGGGTCGTGGCGACAAAATGGGTTAAAAAGTTTGAATCGCTCATTACGGCCACGTAACAGGTCCTAAAATTCTGAAAAAAATCAAGCAAATTCCTTGATAGAAAATAAAGCGAATTTGTTTATGATGTTTTTTTAATTTAAGCGCCCCCTACCGAGTAAAAAATTAAAAACGCTAATTTTTGGGTAAAAAACGTGATTTTTGGCGGAAAGCGAAATTTTGAGTTTTTTCATTTTTTGCTCCAAATGAGGGGCTCAAATTAAAGACACATCATAAAAAAAGCCGATTTATTTTTTCTCAAGGAATTTGCTTGATTTTTTTCAGAATTTTAGGACCTGTTACGTGGCCGTAATGAGCGATTTAAACTTTTTAACCCATTCTGGCGCCACAACCCACATAGGATTTTTTTGAATTTTACTCCAGAATGTTTGTTAGATATCCCGCTATCTTGCCTTATGTGTCGCTATGGTGTGCTCGATCGCATATCGCCAATAATCGCATTTTGTACCCAAAAATTAGCGTTTTTAATTTTTTACTCGGCAGGGGGCGCTCAAATTAAAAAAACATCTTGAACAAATTCGTTTTATTTTCTATCAAGGAATTAGCTTGATTTTTTTCAGAATTTTAGGACATGTTACGTGGCCGTAATGAGCGATTCAAACTTTTTAACCCATTCTGACGCCACGACCCACATACGATTTTTCTGAATTTTACTCCAGAATATTTGTTAGATATCCCGCTATCTTACCCTATGTGTCGCTATGGTGTGCTCGATCGCATATCGCCAATAATCGCATTTTTTACCCAAAATTTAGCGTTTTTCATTTTTTACTCGGCAGGGGGCGCTTAGATTAAAAAATATCATGAGCAAAGTCGATTTATTTTTTATCAAGGAACTTGCTTGATTTTTTTCAGAATTTTAGGACCTGTTATGTGGCCGTAATGAGTGATTTAGACTTTTTAACCCATTCTGTCGCCACGACCCACATACGATGTTTTTGAATTTTACTTCAAAATATTTGGAAAGGTGCCCCGTAACATATTTACTATTTCTGAAATATGTGCTCTCCCGTATATTATCCAAAATCTCGATTTTCTCAAAATTTTCAGATAAAACTACCTCCTGACACCCACTCAGGTCGAAATTTTTTTGTTCGCCTATTGAAAATTTGAGCTTATGCGTCTAGGAATAAATTCCACCACATTTGGTTATTGTACATGAAAAAATTTTTTTTAAAAAAACTGGGTCATATAAGAGGAGATTATTTTCGGATTTGCCCATATATGTATAAATTAACATTTTTTAATGGTTTTCGTGGTTCCATATATTTATGGAAACGTTTCTATAGAAAAGTACATATATTCTTGATCAGCGTCACCTCCTGAGTCGATATAGCCATGTCCGTCTGTCTGGCTGGCTGGCTGTACGGGAAAACTAACCATGATAATACAATGGAATTTGGTGCGTTGGCTTCCTCGCAAAAGTTAGCTCGTGGGATTGAAAATGAGCGAAATGGGTCAACGGACACGCCTACCGCCCATACAAAAAATATTTCAAAATGCAACTTTAGGAGTATTGTTCACAACAATTCAACCAAGCGCAAGCTCTGAGCAAAAACTAGGCGGATTCGGACAAGAGGGCGTGGCATCGTCCATACAAGCAAAAGCTACCAAACGCTATACTGGAAGAGTTTTTTGTAAATTTTGCTTAAATCATATATGTATTTCGAAAAAAAAATTTAATTTTAGTCTTAACACGCTTAGATAAACTATTTAAAAGTCCAGCATTTTTTTAGGGTTGCCACCTGATTTTTTTTTTAAATCAAAATTTTCTTCCAATAAATTACTCAAATCAACATTTTCTCTCTATAAATTAACATCTTGAGTCCAAAAACAACGAAAAAAAATTTAGGGTTGCCAGTGGTTTTTTCGCAAAATTGCCTTTCTCTGTTAAGTTTCTTTATTGAAAAGTTATAGGATTGACCCAAAAACTAATAGTAAATTTTAAGGGTTGCTACCTGGTTTTTTTGAAAAAATCAAAATTTTCTTCCAATAAATTACTCAAATCAACATTTTCTCTCTATAAATTAACATCTTGAGTCCAAAAACAACGAAACAAAAATTTAGGGTTGCCAGTTTTTTTAAATTAACTTTTTATGGACCGTATTGTCTAACAGATATTCATAGACCTCAAAAAATTTATAAGAAAGATCCAGGTATTCCCACAATGCTCTTGGGATATCTCCAAAAGTACGCTTCTCAGACGAAAAATTCTGTGAATTAAAAGTAAAAATTTAATGTTCACTGTAAAAATTGTATGTAAAACTGAACCGATTTTAATGTTAGAATGTGGAATCTCTTTGTAAAAGAAAATACTATCGAACCTCAAATTATTTCACATAATCAGTTTGCAATGGTTATGAAAAAAGCCCAGAACTAATTTATACCACATCATACCACCAAGATTTTTTGGATTTAAGAAGATTGAAACCTTCTCTAACACATATAAAAAAATTGAGGTACCTTTTTCGCCTTTTTTGAGTGACGCGGTTTTTTCTGAAGCAACCAGAGGAAAATTTAACTTATATTGCTTGCCAGTATGTGATGCTCGCCCGAAATGATAAAATGTTTATCTATACTATTTATATAAAATTGCTTATATGAAAACCCTATGTAACGATTTGGTGCAAAATATACCGAACCAATTTTAATAATTTTTTTTTTAAAACGTTCTACGTGTGGTAAGGAACAGGATTGTATACTTATTTTTTTGGTTTTTATAAGATAAACTTTTTTTTTAGTATGAAGTTGTTGAAAAAAAAAAATTCAATGCTTGCATAAAAATGATCGTTTGCATTTCAGTCGCTATAGCTTGCTGCGCCATGAGTTACGTGTTGTTGTTGGCTTTTCCGTCCTTTCATTTATTGTTTTTTTTTTTATTCTTGATGTTGTGTTGTTGATGAGAGCAAAAATGAGAATAATTTCGTCAGTGATGCCAACTCAATATTTTCAATATTTTTGGACTTTTATCGATGTTTTACATTTTTTTCAATATTTTTCAATTCTTTTTGACTATTTTGGATGTTTTTCGAAACACTTGGACTTTGACCGATTTCTTCGATGTACATATCTCACTATTTTTCGAAACTTTTGATTTTGTTTCGATATATTGGATGTTTTGTTTTAAAACTTTTACCGATTTCTTCAATGTGTTTCAATATTTTTCAAAACTTTTGGGCTTTTACCGATATATAGGATGTATTTCGATTTCTTTTTTGTAATTTTACCGATATTTTCGATGTTTTTCGATAAACTTAGACTTTTGCCGATTTCTTCGATGTGTTTCAATATTTTTCAAAACTTTCGGACTTTTACCGCTATAAAGGATGTTTTTCGACATTTTTGGACTTTAACCGATATTTTGGATGTTTTTCTATAAACTTGGACTTTACCGATTTCTTCGTTGTGTTTCAATATTTTCCGAAACTTTTGGACCCTTTTCGATATGTTGAATATTTATCGACATATGTATTTGGACTTTCACCGATATCTTCAATGTTTCCAATAATTTTGGCTTTTACCGATATGTAAGATGTTTTTCGACATTTTGGACTTTTACCGATATTTTGTACGTTTTTCGAAAATTTTTTATTGGATGTTTTTCAATATATGAATGGGTTTTTTTGAAAGTGGAATAAGTCCACTTTTTCATAAACTGAGATATTAAAGGGTTTGCGTACGACTCAATTTAAAAATATTGGGAAGCGTTATTAAACCGGTGTTAAGTGTTTACCACTGTAAACTAATCAAATTTTGTTATGCTGTAAAAATTTTTACAAGTGTAATAGAAAATAGTTGAGTTTTTTTGGTCTGAATGGACTTATTCCACTTTCATTTATAATAAATTTAAAAATTTGTTATACTTTTGTATGACTTATTCCATTTTTACTCACAAAATATTTTGTAAATTAAAGCAAAGGAAAATTAAAACTTAGAAAAATTTTACTTTAAAAACTGTTGTTGTTTCTTTTCTTTTCTTTTCGCTCAAGTATGGCTTTGAAAATTGGTCACAACAACAACAAAAACAAAAAGTTCTTGTCGGACCTACTTTCGGAGATATAGCCATCGGAAGATTGAGATATATCTTTTATAAAAACTATTATAAGTTGGGAACCCCTGAAAGGATTTTAATAATATTAGTGTCATACAAAAGATATGTTAACTTGCTACAAAATCAACCAACAAAAAATTTTAATCCGAGTCGTGGTTTTAGAGATATTGCAGATTTTCAGAAATTTTTACCATTTTTTTTGTTTTAAACCACTATTTTTCCAAAAACTGTATTATTAATGCATAGTTTTAGTAACATATTTTAAAAGCCCAATTTATTACCTTTTATTTGACATATAATTTGTACCTGATTTCTTGCATTATCATATTTTTTTAAAGGAAAATAAAAAAGTGAACCAAAGAAATTTTCATGAAATTTAGGAATACATTACAAGAACAACAATAATACCAACTACAAAAATAACAAAAACAGCAATAAAAACAGCAATAACGATGTTTTTAGATAGTTTTCGATTAATTCTGATTCCTGTAGACTCTTCCGATGTTTTCCAACAACTTACTTTTTTGTTTTCCTATAAAAAAAATACGTAATGCAAGAAATCAAGTACAAATTACATGTCAAATGAAAGGTAATAAATTGGGCTTTTATAATATGTTACTAAAACTATGCATTAATGATACAATTTTTGGAAAAATAGTGCTTTAAAAATAAAAAAATGGTCAAAGTTTCTGAAAATTTGCAATATCTCTAAAACCACTACTCGGATTAAAATTTTTTTTAAGTTGATTTTGTAGCAAGTTAACATATCTTTCGTATGACACTAATATTATTAAAATCCTTTTAGGGGTTCCCAACTTATAATAATTTTTATAAAAGATATATCTCAATCTTCCGATGGCTATATCTCCGAAAGTAGGTACGACAAGAACTTTTTGTTTTTGTTGTTGTTGTGACCAATTTTCAGAGCCCTACTTGAGCGAAAAGAAAAGAAAAGAAACAACAACAGTTTTTAAAGTAAAATTTTTCTAAGTTTTAATTTTCCTTTGCTTTAATTTACAAAATATTTTGTGAGTAAAAATGGAATAAGTCATACAAAAGTATAACAAATTTTTAAATTTATTATAAATGAAAGTGGAATAAGTCCATTCAGACCAAAAAAACTCAACTATTTTCTATTACCCTTGTAAAAATTTTTACAGCATAACAAAATTTGATTAATTTACAGTGGTAAACACTTAACACCGGTTTAATAACACTTCCCAATATTTTTAAATTGATTTAAAAGCAAAATCTTCTACATAGTAAAAAATGAAAAAATGGACTTATTCCACTTTCAAAAAAATAATTTTTGTAAAAATGTTTTTCATGAAAAGTTCTTTTGAGTAATTTTTGATGAAATCGTGGTCTAGCGAGTCTGTAATTTTCAATATAATAAGTGGACATATATAGCTAGCTATAACTACCATAAACTCAATTTTTCCGGAATTGGACTTATTCCACTTTCAAATAAACCCATTCATATGTATTTGAACTGTTACCGATATATATGATGTTTTTTGATAAACTTGGACTTTATCCGATTTCTTCGATGGGTGGTCAATGTTTTTCGAAACTTTTGGACCTTTTTCGACATATTGGAACTTTTTCGCTTTATTTGGACTTTTGCTGATTTTATTATATATAGTATTTATTGATTTGAATCGTTCGAGTAGAATAACTTAGTCTTTAACATGCCACTTATTCATAATAATATCAATCAAGTATTATTATTATTATTTCTTCGATGTTTTCCAATACTTTTGGACTTTTACCGATTTTAGGATGTTTGCCAATATTTGGGCTTTTACCGATTTCTTCGGTGTATTTCGATACTTTTGGACATTTACCGATATTTTGGACGTTTTTCCATAAACTTGAAATCTTACCGATTTCTTCAATGTATATTTTAATATTTTGCGATACTTTTGGAATTTTACCGATAAAATAAATATATCGGAGCATCTGTTTGTGGCACTTTGTTTTAAAAAATAAAAAAAAAATATCGTTATTGGCTTTTTTGTGAAATCTGGCCTTTTATTAAAACCCGTGCAACGCCGGGTAAAACAGCTAGTATTATTATACAGCTTTTACTCCATGATAAAGGAATCTAAAACCCATTCTGACGTAGATCAATTTAACGTTGCACACAACTCTATCAAAGTTAAAGTTTTGAAATAAATTTTTAAACTAGATATAAAAATTGTGCAAGTGTTGTTTTTTGCCATTTCGAGTCCGCCATTTTGTTTTTTAAAAATCTAACATCAGATTCGTTATCAGTGACCCCAAAAACCCCCAAGTAAAAAATTTCGTCTCGAAACTTTAATGATTTCGACTTTTGACCAGCTTTTAGGGATTTTGAACCAGTGTGTGCCGTGCATTCCTCATTGCACGGGGGGGAATTTTTCTCAGGGAATATTGATTCCCGATAACCCCTAATATATGTTATTATTCAGATTTTTATCTGGACAATCCAGACTACATGGCCACCCTATGCTGCACATATGCAACCGTAAGTTTTTTTTAAGAAGATTTCAGATTTCAGTCAATTGTATCAATATGAAATATTAAGAAATATAACAATATGAACATATTTCTGGTTCTTTTGAAAAAGAAGTATTCATTCGAATTTTGAGTACGAGAGAATATCGACTTAAGGGGGGCTTCTCATGTAACACGTCAAAAAGTAGTTGTTTTTCGGGATTGATTTTCACTTGGAAAATAAAAACACACACAAATAATTTTTTGCATATATTTAAGAACATGTTTGAACTATAAAAAAAGCATTTTTTCAAAAACTAAAATGACAAAATGGCGGACTTATTCAATGTTGCGTGTGGCGACATTTAACAAGTAGGATTTATCGCGGTACATTGTGGAGCCCAAAGTATTTATCTGAAACATAAAACAAAATTTTTTTATTACTCAGCAGGGTTCCCCTGAGTGCATGAATGTCTGCAACTCCAAAAAAATTCGATTCTACAATATTGAAATCACGTCTTGAAAAAAAAGTGCTATTTTTTCGTCATTTTTTTTTTTCACTAAATGGGGCTAAAAAGTGTATAAAATAACTTTTTTTCCACAATTTCAGACATTCATGCACTCGTTCAATTTATAATCTGCAAAACACTTTTTAGAAATCAAAAATCGGTTAAGTAGTTTTTTCGCAATCGTGTACCGCGATTTTAAAACCATAGTTTTGAGAAAAAACGATTTAAAGTTTTAAAAAAAAATCGATTTCTTGAAAATTTTACATGAGCTCGCTGGTTCAATCAATCATATTTTCCATAATATTTAGAGTTGAGTCATGAAACTTTGGGAATATACTCCCAAGACGATATTCTATCAACCTATGAAAAAAAAAAATCGATTTTTACATGAGAAGCCCCCCTTAATTGGAGTAAAATACTCCGAACGCAGCATTTCGGCTACACTGATAAGAACATTGGAAAACCAGTTTCTGCGTATGAAATTTTATTTTTTATTTTCATTATTACTAGAGTTCGCCTTGTGGCCGAAATGCAACCATTTCGATTTGATCATAAAGTAAAGGAAGAAGTTTTTATACCCATTCTTGGTCGATAAAACACAAAAAGCTTTTAATAGTCTTCCTTAGGGTTCGGGTTATCTGCATCGGTGCAGCAGCTAAGTTGCAATATCGTACTTTCCATTTAGAGGCGTGTAACTTCTACTAAAGAGCAAACAGTTTTTGATATCTTTCTATACCAAAATTCATAAAAATCAATCATGCTATATAGTGCTAACTCTATATCTATAACAAATTTCATAAAAATCGCATGCAGTATTTTCGCCGTGAGAGCGTTTTTTCCATTTAGGGGCGTGGCACCGCCCACTGAAAAACATAATGGTCAGATTATCGTTCCTTAGTGCTAACCCTACCTCCATACTAAATTTCGTTAAAATCGATGCAGCGGTTTAGCCGTGAGACCATTTTTTACATTTAGGGGCGTGGCACCACCCACTGAAAAACATAATGGTCACACTATCGTTCCTTAGTGCTAGCCCTATTTCCATACCAAATTTTGTTAAAATCGATGCAGCGGTTTAGCTGTGAAAGCGTTTTTTTTATTTAGGGGCGTGGCACCGCCCACTTAAAAAAAAATAGACCTATGCACTGCTCCTCCTCGCAACCTTTCCAACAAAAAAAAGAATCTCACATGAGATTTTTGCACTCTGTACGTATTAGAGCGCCCATATGTGCAAAATTCTGATTTTGCTTGCTCCCCGTCCATTTCCTGAAATTAGAGGTCAAAAAAATAAGAACTCAAAAAAAAATTTGGAATCGGTAGTGGTCGAAAAATTGACTAAAAAAATGCAAGTCGCTTTGACTGCCCTTTACTTCAAAACTATTAATTTTTTCAAAATATTTTCAAGCCAACTTTTGTAGAGCATGACTAGGTCAACATTACCTTCTTAAAAAGTTTCGGTCCAAAAATTAAATTTATTGCTGTTTCGGTACAAAAATTTAAATTTTTTAAGAAAATTTTCATGACTTTTTTCTATTGTATAAATTTATTTTTTGTAATTTTTAAAGGGCGGAATATTTGTTCTGGAATTCTTATGTAATAGGGAATTAAATGTTAATTAATTTAAAATAAAAATTATTAAAAAATATTAGTAGTTAAGAAAAAAAAAATTATTTTTTTATTTTTTCTTCTTAATTTTGAATTTGGTAAGAAAACATTTCGGTAGTCATATTTTCTAAACTAATTGAGGATCGCTGAACACGAAAATAGCATTTATTTTCGTTTTAGTGCGTTTTTGGGCTGTTCCAGCAGATATAATCGAAAATTTCAAACTTCGTGCACGCAGCCCAGGAAAAAATTTCAATCAAGTTGGCGTCAACTGCTCAAAGTTGTGAAATTGCACGTGAGCATTTACTGAATAAGAAAAAAAGTTTTCAAAATCGGTTCATGGCATGGTTTTTAAAATGAGATCGAAAAACGAAAAACACCAATAACCAAAACCAAAATAGTCATTTTTGATGTATTTATTAATGCGGAATTCGAAATTGGACGCGAAATTGCCGTATCACTTATGGTTTGTGAGATATCTCACCCCTAATTTTTTTGTGTAGAACACGTACAAAATCGTTTTGGACTTTTCTATTAAATGCGTCATTTAGTACTGTTCTTCTTCTTCAAAATGAGTTACAGATTGGTCTTGTATGATTTTTCTTTAAAATGATATGACCTTTTTAAAATAACATTATAAATATATAGCAATATGGCAATTGCTATAGAGAATCCACACATGATTTTTAACTTTCATGATTTCATTTTAAAATGCTCATAACTTTTTGAAAAAAAGTCGCACAACCCCATTTCATAGCTCATTTTGAAGGAAAATAGCAGTTCTAAATGATACATTTAATAACAACTAGCAATGCATTCTCTTGCGTCCAATATGTAATGTGCAATCCCAAGCATAGAAGGTTTTTCTAAAACTTGTGAATTTTAACATCTTTTTCCAATAAACTTCCTTCAATGTAAACAGTCCTGAATCGGTATTAAAAATTTCTGATTTGCTTTTTTGTATTTAAAATGTTGGCAGTTCTGAAAAATTCGATTTTCTGACTCCAATTAAGTCTAAGCAATGAATTTGTCTTTTTTTCTTGTTCCAATTTTCATACAGAGCGAACGAACCTCTTTCGAAATTTAAAATCAAATTTGCTTCTTATTGTAAAATTTTGCTTAAGAAAAAGCTTAAAATTTGCACATAAGGGAAATTAACAGAGACCTAACAAGAAAGACCTAAAGAAAGAATTCTTAATTCAATTTCTGTGAAAGAAATCAAATATAATGAATTTTGGCGTTTTTGCATAAATTTGGGGTTTTTGCATAATTTTTTTTCATTTCTACTTGCTGGACCACGAGTTTTTTTTTGTGCTCTAAATTGCATTTTCATCAGGATCGGTGAGAAAAGTTCAAAGCTTTTCACTCTCCTCACCATCAACATTTTGCTATATACATACGGGACCTTCAGCGAAAACCTCGTCTTCGAAATCAAATAGTATATCGGCGTCATCTTTAAAACCCGAGTGGTTTTCCTCGAGCAGAAACCCAGCTTAAACTTAAATTAAAAGTGATAAAAGTGCACCAAAAAGCCTTGCAAATGGTTTGACAAGGAAAAGGCTTAAAAAATTTACATAAAAGTGATAGAAATCGGATAAAACCAATAAGAAAAAGAAAAACAGAAATTTGGTCTAAACAAAAAGTGAAATTAGTTTATAATTCAGAAAAAAAGAATAGAAATTAAAAACTATTTTGGGTAAAAGAAAGAAAAAAAAACTTAAGTGCCTTTAGTTAGTTAAAATTTAGTGGAATATTTGGTTATATAGTAAATAGGATAATATATAAGACCAGGGTGGTACAAAAAAAAAAGAAAAAATACAAAACTAGAAAAATAAAGGAAATCAAAATCCAAAACAATACTAGTAAATACAAATACACCATCCACAAAAATTCAAAAATTAAACGTGAACTAAAAATAAGAAAAAAAAAATTTAGTTTAAAGTGGTTAGAATAGGTAAGACGAGAAAAAAAACAAACAATTCAAACTATAATTTTATTAATTAATCATTATTAAAGCCTAAATAGCCTACCCACGCACAACTTCTGGAAGGCCTTTCATCAGTTGCAGAGTATGGTTGGTGAGTTTTGTGTTTTAATTTAACTTTTTATATGTATATTTCTAAGTACACATAGCACATAGCTAAATAAGTACACAAACTAAAATTTACTCAGCTTCGAAATATTATTGGTTCTTGCTTTGGCTATAATACGCAAAACCAATGTTAACCTTCTGTTAATCTGCTGTTAATATAAATTTTGCTAGTGTAAGCTTATGCTCTCAAGATCGTAAATGAGATAGCAATATATTTATGATCGCAAATTCTTTTGAAAGCATAGTTGAGCAAATTTTAGTTTAATCCGCTATGTTCTCCCATGGTTTGAATTATTTCGTTTGAAAACAAATCAAAAGCTTTTGGTTGACAGTTTAGTTTAGTGGAAGTTTTGATGGGCGATTTTTATTTGTCGGGAAAGGTAATTGGCAGTTATTTTTAAATTTAAAATTGAGAGGGAAAAACTATAATGGCGGTTATACCTTAGGAATAACAACAACAAAATTTCGCAGATTTTGTGTTAAAATTTTGTTGTAAACTTTGCAATGGTATTTATGCCAATTTTGATTCGCTGAAATTTTCTTTACCGTGCATTTATAGGGAGTTTAATTTTTTTGTAATGGTATGCGCAGATTTTGAGCAAAATTAAATCAAATTTTTTGTACTCAATCAGCAGTCGTCGTTTGAATTGAAATTTTAAGCATTATATAAATAAAATGATAGTTCTACATTGTACTTTATAAGGTATTAAAATTGTAAAATACCAAAAATTTGAAACAAAAATTTCTAAAACTTTGTTGATAGATTGTAAAAATAATGAATTGAATTTGAATAAACTCTAGATAAAAACATGAGTCACTAAACTCAGATGTTTTCCTTAAGGTTACGAAGTGTTAGGATAAAATTTATTTTGGGATCTTGGAAAACTGTGCGCTGTACCAGGATCATGGTGGGGTGGGAAATCAGCGAGAGCTCGCATAAAATTTAGCAGCTCGATAATGTAGATGTAGGTGAAGTTAACTGGTAAAGGTATATTATATGGGTACAGGCTTTAACGGCTATTCGTAGATAATTTAGTTTAGGTGAAAGTTTTTTGTGGATTTCTAGGGACTCTATAATAATAAATTATGTATGGGTACTGGTAAGGAAATGGTCACGAACCTCCCCAGACTGATAGCTAGCGGCTGTAAAGGGTCCCGCTCGACCAGCTTTCCCCCAGTCCAACGCCCATCCCAATGAGGTGATACATTACAAATAAAGTAGCGATTAAAAGAAAAAAATTCAAATACTTATTTTTTTCCAACATTGAGACCGGCTCCATACCTTAAAACTTAATTTTTTTAAATTATTTTTTTTTTTTTTGTTAAATTAATCAACACTTAATCCCCTGCAATATTACGATTCCAGAACAAATATTCCTCCCTTAAAAAATGACAAAAAACCAATTTATAGAAAAAAGTCATGAAAATTTACTTAAAAAATTTTAATTTTTGCACCGACACAGCCACAAATTTATTTTTTGGACCAAAACTTTCTAGGAAGATTATGTTGACCTAGTCATTTTCTACAAAAGTTGGCTTAGAAACATAAAGAAATAATGAATAGTTTGGAAGTAACGGGCAGTCAAAGCGACTTGCCTTTTTTTAGTCAATTTTTCGACCTTTGATCGAAAACCGGCTGGGTTTTTTCCACTACCGATTCCAAATTTTTTATTGAGATCTTATTTTTTGGACCTCTAATTTCAGGAAATGGACGGGGAGCAAACAAATTCATAACTTTGCACATTTCATATATCTTGTGGGCGCTCTAGTACGTTTGTAAGTATATATGGGCAAATCCGAAAATAATCTCCTCTTATATGACCCAGTTTTTAAAAAAAAAAATTTTTCATGTACAATAACCAAATGTGGTGGAATTTATTCGTAGACGTATGAGCTGCAATTTCCAATAGGCGAACAAAAAATTTTCGACCTGAGGGGGTGTCAGGAGGTCGTTTTATCTGAAAATTTTGGGAAAATCGCGATTTTCGATACTATACGGGAGAGCACATACTTCAGAAGTAGTAGATATGTTACGGGGCACCTTTCCAAATATTCTGAAGTAAAATTCAAAAAAATCGTATGTGGGTCGTGGCGACAAAATGGGTTAAAAAGTCTAAATCACTCATTACGGCCACATAACAGGTCCTAAAATTCTGAAAAAAATCAAGCAAGTTTCTTGATAAAAAATAAATCGACTTTGCTTATGATATTTTTTAATCAAAGCGCCCCCTGCCGAGTAAAAAATTAAAAACGCTAAATTTTGGGTAAAAAATGCGATTATTAGCGATATGCGATCGAGCACACCATAGCGACACATAGGGTAATATAGCGGAATATCTAACAAATATTCTGGAGCAAAATTCAGAAAAATCGTATGTGGGTCGTGGCGTCAGAACGGGTTAAAAAGTTTGAATCGCTCATTACGGCCACGTAACAGGTCCTAAAATTCTGAAAAAAATCAAGCTAATTCCTTGATAGAAAATAAAGCGAATTTGTTTATGATGTTTTTTTAATTTGAGCGCCCCCTGCCGAGTAAAAAATTAAAAACGCTAATTTTTGGGTAAAAAACGTGATTTTTGGCGAAAAGCGAAATTTTGAGTTTTTTAATTTTTTGCTCCAAATGAGGGGCTCAAATTAAAGAAACATCATAAAAAAAGCCGATTTATTTTTTCTCAAGGAATTTGCTTGATTTTTTTCAGAATTTTAGGACCTGTTACGTGGCCGCAATGAGCGATTTAAACGTTTTAACCCATTCTGGCGCCACAACCGACATAGGATTTTTTTGAATTTTACTCCAGAATGTTTGTTAGATATCCCGCTATCTTGCCTTATGTGTCGCTATGGTGTGCTCGATCGCATATCGCCAATAATCGCATTTTTTACCCAAAAATATCGCTAATAATCGCATTTTTTACCCAAAATTTAGCGTTTTTAATTTTTTACTCGGCAGGGGGCGCTTAGATTAAAAAATATCATAAGCAAAGTCGATTTATTTTTTATCAAGAAACTTGCTTGATTTTTTTCAGAATTTTAGGACCTGTTATGTGGCCGTAATGAGTGATTTAGACTTTTTAACCCATTTTGTCGCTACGACCCACATACGATTTTTTTGAATTTTACTTCAGAATATTTGGAAAGGTGCCCCGTAACATATCTACTACTTCTGAAGTATGTGCTCTCCCGTATAGTATCGAAAATCTCGATTTTCCCAAAATTTTCAGATAAAACGACCTCCTGACACCCCCTCAGGTCGAAAATTTTTTGTTCGCCTATTGGAAATTGCAGCTCATACGTCTACGAATAAATTCCACCACATTTGGTTATTGTACATGAAAAATTTTTTTTTTTAAAAACTGGGTCATATAAGAGGAGATTATTTTCGGATTTGCCCATATGCCATATGTAAGTATATATGTCTCTCACTCTCTATCGATCTCTCTCCACTGTCATAACTTGTTTGGGTACTAAGGGTCTGCACAGTTACCAAAAAAAAAGTGACCGTTTTAGTCCCTAAGAAAGGTCGGAGACGCCCCTGGTCATGTCCAAAATCAATTTTCGACCCTATCGATTGGTGCAAAAAATTTTTTTCCCAAAAACGGGCCCAAAACAGTCACTTAGAGAGGTCGGGGGCACCCCTGGTCATGTCCAAAATTTATTTTCGACCTTTCCCCTTCGATTGGTGCAATACAAATTTTTTACAAAAATGGGCCCAAATCGGTCACTTAGAGGGACCGGAGACGCCCCTGGTCATGTCCAAAATTTATTTTTGATCTCTCCCCATCGATTGGTGCCATAAAATTTTTTCACCAAAATGGGCCCAAATCGGTCACTTAGAGGGATCGGGGACACCCCTGGTCATGTCCAAATAAATTTCTAATTTTAGCGGAATTGTCACAATAATTGTTATAATTGTTTACTTATATTATAGCCCAGGAAAATAAGACGAAAAAAGAGCAGCTGTGCGAAATAATTCCAAGTGAATTTTTTTCACCGGAATTGTCTTTATCAAAGCATAATGAATAATGTGTAAAAAGTCCATTGAATTCCATTGTGCGCATAAAAAGTTATTCTGGCTCAAAGGTCGCTAAGATCAGTTTATTGCAAATATCTCGCTTATGCAAACATTTGCAGAAAAATTTTTTTCCACAATTTTGTAACACAGGAAATTTCCTATGTAAAGATGTAAAAAATATTTTTACGTAGCTTATAGTTTAAAAAAAAAAATTTTTCATGTACAATAACCAAATGTGGTGGAATTTATTCGTAGACGTATGAGCTGCAATTTCCAATAGGCGAACAAAAAATTTTCGACCTGAGGGGGTGTCAGGAGGTCGTTTTATCTGAAAATTTTGGGAAAATCGCGATTTTCGATACTATACGGGAGAGCACATACTTCAGAAGTAGTAGATATGTTACGGGGCACCTTTCCAAATATTCTGAAGTAAAATTCAAAAAAATCGTATGTGGGTCGTGGCGACAAAATGGGTTAAAAAGTCTAAATCACTCATTACGGCCACATAACAGGTCCTAAAATTCTGAAAAAAATCAAGCAAGTTTCTTGATAAAAAATAAATCGACTTTGCTTATGATATTTTTTAATCAAAGCGCCCCCTGCCGAGTAAAAAATTAAAAACGCTAAATTTTGGGTAAAAAATGCGATTATTAGCGATATGCGATCGAGCACACCATAGCGACACATAGGGTAATATAGCGGAATATCTAACAAATATTCTGGAGCAAAATTCAGAAAAATCGTATGTGGGTCGTGGCGTCAGAATGGGTTAAAAAGTTTGAATCGCTCATTACGGCCACGTAACAGGTCCTAAAATTCTGAAAAAAATCAAGCTAATTCCTTGATAGAAAATAAAGCGAATTTGTTTATGATGTTTTTTTAATTTGAGCGCCCCCTGCCGAGTAAAAAATTAAAAACGCTAATTTTTGGGTAAAAAACGTGATTTTTGGCGAAAAGCGAAATTTTGAGTTTTTTAATTTTTTGCTCCAAATGAGGGGCTCAAATTAAAGAAACATCATAAAAAAAGCCGATTTATTTTTTCTCAAGGAATTTGCTTGATTTTTTTCAGAATTTTAGGACCTGTTACGTGGCCGCAATGAGCGATTTAAACGTTTTAACCCATTCTGGCGCCACAACCGACATAGGATTTTTTTGAATTTTACTCCAGAATGTTTGTTAGATATCCCGCTATCTTGCCTTATGTGTCGCTATGGTGTGCTCGATCGCATATCGCCAATAATCGCATTTTTTACCCAAAAATATCGCTAATAATCGCATTTTTTACCCAAAATTTAGCGTTTTTAATTTTTTACTCGGCAGGGGGCGCTTAGATTAAAAAATATCATAAGCAAAGTCGATTTATTTTTTATCAAGAAACTTGCTTGATTTTTTTCAGAATTTTAGGACCTGTTATGTGGCCGTAATGAGTGATTTAGACTTTTTAACCCATTTTGTCGCTACGACCCACATACGATTTTTTTGAATTTTACTTCAGAATATTTGGAAAGGTGCCCCGTAACATATCTACTACTTCTGAAGTATGTGCTCTCCCGTATAGTATCGAAAATCTCGATTTTCCCAAAATTTTCAGATAAAACGACCTCCTGACACCCCCTCAGGTCGAAAATTTTTTGTTCGCCTATTGGAAATTGCAGCTCATACGTCTACGAATAAATTCCACCACATTTGGTTATTGTACATGAAAAATTTTTTTTTTTAAAAACTGGGTCATATAAGAGGAGATTATTTTCGGATTTGCCCATATGCCATATGTAAGTATATATGTCTCTCACTCTCTATCGATCTCTCTCCACTGTCATAACTTGTTTGGGTACTAAGGGTCTGCACAGTTACCAAAAAAAAGTGACCGTTTTAGTCCCTAAGAAAGGTCGGAGACGCCCCTGGTCATGTCCAAAATCAATTTTCGACCCTATCGATTGGTGCAAAAAATTTTTTTCCCAAAAACGGGCCCAAAACAGTCACTTAGAGAGGTCGGGGGCACCCCTGGTCATGTCCAAAATTTATTTTCGACCTTTCCCCTTCGATTGGTGCAATACAAATTTTTTACAAAAATGGGCCCAAATCGGTCACTTAGAGGGACCGGAGACGCCCCTGGTCATGTCCAAAATTTATTTTTGATCTCTCCCCATCGATTGGTGCCATAAAATTTTTTCACCAAAATGGGCCCAAATCGGTCACTTAGAGGGATCGGGGACACCCCTGGTCATGTCCAAATAAATTTCTAATTTTAGCGGAATTGTCACAATAATTGTTATAATTGTTTACTTATATTATAGCCCAGGAAAATAAGACGAAAAAAGAGCAGCTGTGCGAAATAATTCCAAGTGAATTTTTTTCACCGGAATTGTCTTTATCAAAGCATAATGAATAATGTGTAAAAAGTCCATTGAATTCCATTGTGCGCATAAAAAGTTATTCTGGCTCAAAGGTCGCTAAGATCAGTTTATTGCAAATATCTCGCTTATGCAAACATTTGCAGAAAAATTTTTTTCCACAATTTTGTAACACAGGAAATTTCCTATGTAAAGATGTAAAAAATATTTTTACGTAGCTTATAGTTTAGGAGATTACTAAATTTCAAAAGTTTTGCACAGTTTTTATATGTAAATGCTACGTATAAGTTCATATTAAAATATTTTACTTTTAAAATTGCGAATACTCTTTAACGAGGTGTTGTACAAAAAAAATGAAAACACCGTTCAAAAGATAATTGGATTCTGTAAACACCGTATTAAATTTTTTTGAAGCCGCTCATGGTCTAAAAGATATTCTTCAAAAACCGTTAAGGTCTCGAAAATACTGGTTTATGAAAGATATCTCTGAAACGGTAAGTCATACGATAAAAAGCAACAGCATCAATTTTGTAGAGAATCACAAGATCTACAAAAAATAAGCCATTTGTGTTCACATTAGAAGTTATTCTTTTTCGCCATTTAAAGGTTTTTTTAATATCTTCTAAACGGTTACTTCAATGTGTACACATATGGCTTATTTTTTATAGATCTTGTGATTCTCTACAAAATTGATGCCGTTACTTTTTATAGTATGACTTACCGTTTCAGAGATATCCTTCAAAAACCAGTATTTCGAGACCTTAACGGTTTTTGAAAAATATCTTTTAGACCATGAGCGGCTCCAAACAAATTGAATAAGGAGTTTACAGAACCAATTATCTTTTGAACGGTGTTTTAATTTTTTATTAAAGACTATTATGCGTACAGCTAGTTATTGTTAAAAGAGATATGAATAACTAGGTAACTGTAGTACGTAGAAAAACAAAAAACTATTGCTTTTTTTAACGTAATCTATTGCCTTCGGTAACAGTTATATATATCGCATTTTTTACCCAAAAATTAGCGTTTTTAATTTTTTACTCGACAGGGGGCGCTCAAATTAAAAAAACATCTTGAACAAATTCGTTTTATTTTCTATCAAGGAATTAGCTTGATTTTTTTCAGAATTTTAGGACATGTTACGTGGCCGTAATGAGCGATTCAAACTTTTTAACCCATTCTGACGCCACGACCCACATACGATTTTTCTGAATTTTGCTCCAGAATATTTGTTAGATATTCCGCTATCTTACCCTATGTGTCGCTATGGTGTGCTCGATCGCATATCGCTAATAATCGCATTTTTTACCCAAAATTTAGCGTTTTTAATTTTTTACTCGGCAGGGGGCGCTTAGATTAAAAAATATCATAAGCAAAGTCGATTTATTTTTTATCAAGAAACTTGCTTGATTTTTTTCAGAATTTTAGGACCTGTAATGTGGCCGTAATGAGTGATTTAGACTTTTTAACCCATTTTGTCGCTACGACCCACATACGATTTTTTTGAATTTTACTTCAGAATATTTGGAAAGGTGCCCCGTAACATATCTACTACTTCTGAAGTATGTGCTCTCCCGTATAGTATCGAAAATCTCGATTTTCCCAAAATTTTCAGATAAAACGACCTCCTGACACCCCCTCAGGTCGAAAATTTTTTGTTCGCCTATTGGAAATTGCAGCTCATACGTCTACGAATAAATTCCACCACATTTGGTTATTGTACATGAAAAAATTTTTTTTTTTAAAAACTGGGTCATATAAGAGGAGATTATTTTCGGATTTGCCCATATGCCATATGTAAGTATATATGTCTCTCACTCTCTATCGATCTCTCTCCACTGTCATAACTTGTTTGGGTACTAAGGGTCTGCACAGTTACCAAAAAAAAGTGACCGTTTTAGTCCCTAAGAAAGGTCGGAGACGCCCCTGGTCATGTCCAAAATCAATTTTCGACCCTATCGATTGGTGCAAAAAATTTTTTTCCCAAAAACGGGCCCAAAACAGTCACTTAGAGAGGTCGGGGGCACCCCTGGTCATGTCCAAAATTTATTTTCGACCTTTCCCCTTCGATTGGTGCAATACAAATTTTTTACAAAAATGGGCCCAAATCGGTCACTTAGAGGGACCGGAGACGCCCCTGGTCATGTCCAAAATCTATTTTTGATCTTTCCCCATCGATTGGTGCCATAAAATTTTTTCACCAAAATGGGCCCAAATCGGTCACTTAGAGGGATCGGGGACACCCCTGGTCATGTCCAAATAAATTTCTAATTTTAGCGGAATTGTCACAAACTGGCGACTTTGACTGCTTACAATCTCAATAGCTATAAAAAAATAATTGTTATAATTGTTTACGCATATTATAGCCCAGGAAAATAAGACGAAAAAAGAGCAGCTGTGCGAAATAATTCCAAGTGAATTTTTTTCACCGGAATTGTCTTTATTAAAGCATAATGAATAATGTGTAAAAAGTCCATTGAATTCCATTGTGCGCATAAAAAGTTATTCTGGCTCAAAGGTCGCTAAGATCAGTTTATTGCAAATATCTCGCTTATGCAAACATTTGCAGAAAAATTTTTTTCCACAATTTTGTAACACAGGAAATTTCCTATGTAAAGATGTAAAAAATATTTTTACGTAGCTTATAGTTTAGGAGATTACTAAATTTCAAAAGTTTTGCACAGTTTTTATATGTAAATGCTACGTATAAGTTCATATTAAAATATTTTACTTTTAAAATTGCGAATACTCTTTAACGAGGTGTTGTACAAAAAAAATGAAAACACCGTTCAAAAGATAATTGGATTCTGTAAACACCGTATTAAATTTTTTTGAAGCCGCTCATGGTCTAAAAGATATTCTTCAAAAACCGTTAAGGTCTCGAAAATACTGGTTTATGAAAGATATCTCTGAAACGGTAAGTCATACGATAAAAAGCAACAGCATCAATTTTGTAGAGAATCACAAGATCTACAAAAAATAAGCCATTTGTGTTCACATTAGAAGTTATTCTTTTTCGCCATTTAAAGGTTTTTTTAATATCTTCTAAACGGTTACTTCAATGTGTACACATATGGCTTATTTTTTATAGATCTTGTGATTCTCTACAAAATTGATGCCGTTACTTTTTATAGTATGACTTACCGTTTCAGAGATATCCTTCAAAAACCAGTATTTCGAGACCTTAACGGTTTTTGAAAAATATCTTTTAGACCATGAGCGGCTCCAAACAAATTGAATAAGGAGTTTACAGAACCAATTATCTTTTGAACGGTGTTTTAATTTTTTATTAAAGACTATTATGCGTACAGCTAGTTATTGTTAAAAGAGATATGAATAACTAGGTAACTGTAGTACGTAGAAAAACAAAAAACTATTGCTTTTTTTAACGTAATCTATTGCCTTCGGTAACAGTTATATTGGTTAATGATTCAACTGATGCAGACCTTTATTTGGTACTAAATTTAGGTCCCACAAGAAATTTTGCATAGGACATGCAAATGTATGGCAGTGAACCATCTTTCTATTTATTTTATCTTTGCCATAAGCCTAAAGCGTTCTCTCCAACTTCAAGCAAGGATATCTCGAAATAATGCAGATATTTTCTGAGGATGCAGTCGGATTCAGTGTCAAAAAGTACATAAGACTGCATATAAAGAAATAAAAAGTTCAAGTTGAGTATTCAAAATTGTATGATGAAAACATACAAAACAATTGGCAGTGCGTACCCAACCCACCAAACCAAATCGACTTTTTCCGAATTCAAACTTTTTCGGAACAAATTCAAAACTGTTTAGAGTTTTCGTTACGAATTCGTAACTATTTCGTAAAGATTTTTTGAAACTTTTTCTTTCTTGTTTCCATTTTATAATTTTGTTTGAAAAAGACTATTATGTCAGTATTCAATACACATTTTTAATAGAATATATCTCGCAGACATAATGACTAACATTTTGTTATTATTGAATAACTTCAAATATGTAACGCACAATGATATATGCAAGTCTCTTGAAAATGCCCATGCACACTTATATAATAAAAACATACATATGTATATAAAAATACATAAATTAAATTTCGTTACCAATTCGTTAAGAAATTTCTGAACGAATTCTTTAAGAAATTTAGTTATGAATTCGTTCAGAAATTTCGTTACGAATTCGTGTCAACCCTCTCATACAAAATTCGTAACGATTTCGATACCGAAATCGGAGAGACTTACCGAATTTTTATTACGAATTCGGAACCTTTGGTTTGCTGGGTATGCTTATTTGTGTGAGATAGTGTATCTGAAATTTCATGAAGTGATTTTTTCTTATTTTACTTTATCGAATTTTTTTACTAATTTTTCTATTTTTAGGCATTGGTTTATCTTTAGAATGACTCCAACAATTAAGCTATAAGTTACACTTTACTTGCTTAAAACCTTTTCGATGTATTTGCTCATGCTTATTCTGAATCAGGTTTCAAAATTACTCCTTCTCACACGGTTTTTGAGATATCCTAACCTAATGATACAAAAAACACAGTTTTTCTATTTTTAAAAAGGTTATAGTTATAACACGACAAGGTAACTTCCAGCGTTTTATGGTAGTTAAAAGTGCCACCCCTTTTCTTCAAAACGACAGACACCTTAACATTTTGGACGACCTTCTCGGAATTCGTCTTTGAGCGAGCGTCGGTCACGATTGAATTCATTAAACCAGTTTTTCACAGTGCTATAGGATGGCGCTTTATCGCCATACAAAGATTGCACTCTTGTCGTGATAATCTACGTCGAAAAAAATGATCGCACGAAAATGTTCACGAGTTAATTCCATTTTTTAGCCAAATTGATTTTTTCAAGTTACTGTAAACAACACAAATGATGGTCGTACGTCAAAACGTACTGAGTACGTTTATGCTAAAAAATGTCAAACTTTCCAATGGAAATGTCAGATTGCACCTGGCAACACGTAGTGTTGCCTAGGCCAGAAATATATATAGCAGCCTACGTAGAAAGAAAAGTAACAATTCTTCTGTTGTTGCTTTAATCAAGGGTGTCAGCGTTTTCAAATCACTGAGCCAAACGCATGCAGCGCAGTCAGCGTTGCTTTTACAACAACTTTAAATTCGAGTAACAACAAACAAAAAAACAATTTTTTGTTGTTTTTTCATGCCTCGTTTACAACAACAATAATACTTCAACAATTTTCAAAATTTCTAAGGACTAGGACACACACAAAAATTAGGGGAACTCACGCGTTGATGCGCAATGCCCTTGCGTCGTTGCGAAAGTGCAATTTGCTAAATTTTGATATTAGTAAAATAAAAAAATTTTGCCAAAAATTTCGCACTACTTTTGCAATTTCTCAAGATGGAAATATTCACATTGATCGTTCAGGCGTTAGTGCGTAAAAGACTTGCATTTTCGCTACTGCGCATCAACGCATTAATACCCATAATGTTTGTTGTTTTTGATGCGACGTAGTCTTTGCTGTTGTTATATGTTGGTTCGAGTTCGATTTTGTGTGTACGCAAAAAAAGCAACAAAAACGCGAAATTTTGACGAGCGTGAAAAAAAAACAACAAAAATTATTTCTGTGAATGTTGTACAGAAATATTGATGTTGTTGGAATTGTTGTACAGAAATATTGATGTTGTTGGGTCGAGCCAAAATTGGCTCACTTTTCTTCTACGCTGACACCCTTGGTTTTAATAATGCAATTGTGTTCATGAGTCGTGGAGTGTAAAGATATTAGTCTCTGGTCAAGCCAAAGGTATGAAGCCAAAGCAATGTATGCAATTTTTAAGTTGATGAAATGCTCCAAAAATAAAGTACATTCTTCTATTTATTTTGAACCATGGGGACAAAAAACGAGGCGGAAAGCGAGCAACATCTGAAAAGTTTGACCAATTATTGATTCGCCACTCTAAAAAAACCCATTTCTCTCATCGGATGAACTAGAAAAGTAGTTAGATACTACAGTTACCAGTCTAACGATCCCAAATAGGCAGATAGAAAATGATTTGAAGGCACAATTTATAAAACACAGATCCATATCTCAGGAAAGAATATAAGCAGCAGATTGACATTTTGTTTGAATTTGATGGAAAGCCACTTGCAAGACTCCCTAATAATACCACACTTTCCAAACTATACAAATAAAAGAATAAAAAGCTACCGGTTGTCACCACATGTCCATTCCAGACCACTTGCATGATGAGAAAGGGCTCCTAAAAGTCAAGCCACACAACACCCTCATAACACAGTAGTTCCTTCTGAGCTGCCACAATCCTGAACATTCCTTTTATCGGGTTGTCAGGAAGCCAACACCGCACAGGTGTATTAGGGTGGACTTCCGGTGTCATAGGGAAGCCATTTTGGACTTCTTGCCTGACTCCTGGGACCCTGGACCTATCCACGATGCCCTCAATGATCTTCATCGGCGCCTTGCCAGTACGACTATTGAATCACTGGCACCCAATAAAGTGCTCAATTGCCG
This sequence comes from Calliopum simillimum, assembly GCA_951812925.1. NCBI lineage: Eukaryota > Metazoa > Arthropoda > Insecta > Diptera > Lauxaniidae > Calliopum > Calliopum simillimum. The sequence goes on along the minus strand of OX638368.1, from coordinate 80,190,362 downwards.
CCCTTCATCAATTCACCATAGTGAAAAATCACTATCTAGGGAGGCAACTTCGTTCAGGCTACTCTCTCATCTTGATGAGTTACAGAGCTCAGATGATTAACGGCGTCGCGAATCGGTGCCCATTATGCATTCGCAGTCCGCATGACAGTTCCCACCTTTTTAACAGTCCTTCTCGTCCAACCAACCTCACTACGTCTGACCTATGGTCCCGCCCAGTAGAGGTCGTCCACTTTCTAGGCCTCCCGGACTAAGCTCGACCTGTTTTCAAATTTTATTACCCTCCCAATAACTAGTAGAGTCGCTGTTGTTTTTATTGTTGTGATTGTTGTTTTTACTGTTGTTGTTGGTGTTGGTATTATTGTTGTTCTTGTAATGTTTTGCTAAATTTCATGAAAATTTCTTTGGTTTACTTTTTTGTTTTCCTATAAAAAAAAAATTTGGTACAAACTGCATGTCAAATGTAATGAAATAGATTAGGTTTCCATAATTTGTTACTAAAATCAAATAAATTTAAAATAAATAAACAATAAGAAATTTTTTTGAAAAACAGTTCTTTAAAAAAAAATGCTCAAAATTTTTAAAATTCGCCATATCTCAAAAACCATGACTCGGATTAAGAACTTTTGTGCATCAATTTTGTAGCTAGTTAAAATACCTCTCATATGACACTAATAATTTTAAAATCCTTCCAGGGGGTTCCCAACTTATAACAGTTATTATAAAAGATATGTCTCGATCTTCATATGGCTATATCTCCGAAAGTAGATCCGACAAGAACTTTTTGTTTTTGTTGTTGTACTTAATTTCCACAAATAGGGCATTTGAACAAAAAAAAAACTGTTTTTAAAGTAAAATCATTCCCAACTTAGCAATTTCACACATTGTTTTGCCTTCATACTTTAGTTCTAGCATGACCAGAGACCAAGAATTGTTACTTTCTTTCTAAATACCTTCATAACTGTTTTTAAATGGAATGAGAATAAAATTATTTGATGGTCTACATATATTAGCCCAGGAAAATTAGAATATTTCTGCGAAAAAATTCCAAGTGAATTTGGATTCCAATTATCTTTTGACTCCTCGTTAAAGAGTATTCGCAATTTTAAAAGTAAGTTATTTTAATATGAACTTATACGTAGCACTACATATAAAAACTGTGCACAACTTTTTGAATTGGGTTATCTCCTAAACTATAAGCTACACGAAAACATTTTTTAAATCTTTAAATAGGAAATTTCCTGTGTTACAAAATTGTGGAGAAAAATTTTTCTGTAAAAGTTTGCGTAAGAGAGATATTTGCAAAAAACTGATTTTAGCGACCTTTTAACCTGAATAACTTTTTATGCGCACAATGGACTTTTTTCTCTTTATTCATCATGCTTTACTAAAGACAATTCCGGTGAAAAAAATTCATTTGGAATTATTTCGCACAGCAGCTCTTTTTTCGACTAATTTTCCTGGGCTATATAAAAAAAAGCCAAATTAAATCGCGTTTCTATTATTTTTTCCAATTTGTTTTCTTGTTCAATTGACAAATTACTATACGCTGTGGATAAAGTACCGTTATCAAGCTTACAGTGTGGGCTGCGTTTGTATTACTCGTACTTGCTTCAGCAAAGTTTTAATATCCTTCGAAATGTTATGGTCCCTATCATTTTTATTATTTTTTCCATCACTGTTTCTTATTTCAGCACCATGAAAAACATTGTTTTGAAATTTTTTTTTTTAGGTAAAATTTGATTGAAATGTATTAGTCATGTTCACGATCCGGTGCAAATAGTGTTGCATCATATTATTTGTAAATAAGTGTTGAAAAATTTTGCTATACAACAACAAAATATACAGTAGAGCGCCCACAAGATATATGAAATGTGCAAAGTTGTGAATTTGCTTGCTCCCCGTCCATTTCCTGAAATTAGAGGTCAAAAAAATAAGATCTCAAAAAAAAATTTCGAATCGGTAGTGGAAAAAACCCAGCCGGTTTTCGATCAAAGGTCGAAAAATTGACTAAAAAAAGGCAAGTCGCTTTGACTGCCCGTTACTTCAAAACTGTTAATTTTTTCATAATATTTTCAAGACAACTTTTGTAGAGCATGACTAGGTCAATATTATCTTTTTAAAAAGTTTTGGCCCAAAAATTAAATTTGTTGTTGTTTCGGTACAAAAACTTTTTTTCTATAAATTGGATTTTTTGTAATTTTCAAAGAGCGGAATATTTGTTCAGGAATTTTAATATTGCAGAGAATAAAATTATAATTAATTCAGCAAAAAAAAATTATTTAAAAATATTAATTTTTAAGGTATGGAGCCGATCTCAATGTTAGAAAAAAAGAGTATTTTAATTTTTTTTCTTTTAATCGCTACTTTATTCGATGCAAGAAAATGCATTCCTAGTTGTTATTAAATGCATCATTTAGAACTGCTTTCTGCCATTAAAATGAGCTATGAAATGGGTTTGTGCGACTTTTTTTCAAAAAGTTATGATCATTTTAAAATGACATCATGAAAGTTAAAAATCATGTATGGATTTTCTATAGCAATTGCCATATTACTATACCTTTTATAATGTTATTTTAAAATGGTCATAACTTTATAAAGAAAAATCATACAAGACCATTCTGTAACTCATTTTGAAGAAGAAAAATTGTTCTAAATGATGCATTTAATAGAAAAGACCAAAACGATTTTGTGCGTGTTCTACACAACCTCAAAAATCGTGGTTCTTGAACATTAGGGGTGAGATATCTCACAAACCATAAATGATACAGCAATTTCGCGTCCAGTTTCGAACTTAGCGTTAATAATTACATATAAAATGACTATTTTGGTTTTGATTTGTAGCCGTTTTTTTTAAATACCGTTTTCGACCTCATTTTAAAAACCATGCTATGAACCAATTTTGAAATCTTGTTTTTCTTATTCAGTAAATGCTCAGGTGCAATTTCACACCTTTGTGCAGTTGACGACAACTTGATTGAAAATTTTTCCTGAGCTGCGTGCACGAAATTCGAAATTTTCGATTATCTTTGCTGGAACAGCCCAAAAACGCACTAAAACGAAAATATATGCTACTTTTGTGTTCAGCGATCCCAAATTAGTTTAGGAAATATGACTACTAAAATGGTTTCTTACCAAATTAAAAATTAAGATGAAAAAAGAAAAAAATAAATTATTTTCCTTAACTTTGAAACGGGATCCATTTCTTAAAAACTAATATTTTTTAGTAATTTTTCTTTTAAATTAATCAAAATTTGATTCCCTACAACATAAGAATTCCAGAAGAAATATTTCGCTCTTCGAAAATTACAAAAAACCAATTTATAGAAAAAAAGTCATGAAAATTTTCTTAAAAAATTTAAGTTTTTGTACCGAAACAACAACAAATTTAATTTTTGGACCAAAACTTTTTAAGAAGATAATGTTGACCTAGTAATGCCCTACAAAAGTTGTCTTGAAAATATTATGAAAAATTTAATAGTTTTAAGTAACGGGTAGTCAAAGCGACTTGCTTTTTTTTAGTCAATTTTTCGACCTTTGATCGAAAACCGGCTGGGTTTTTTTCACTACCGATTCGAAATTTTTTTTTGAGATCTTATTTTTTTGACCTCTAATTTCAGGAAATGGACGGGGAGCAAGCAACATCAGAATTTCGCACATATGGGCGCGCTAATATACAGTGTGACAAATATGTGTTGATACAAAAACAAAGTAGGTTTTTTGTATTAAATGTTATTTTAATTAAGGAAATTTAAATGAACAAACAATAAATGATGTTAAAATATGTTGTTTATTAAGCAATTACTCGATGGCCTGACCTTTGTTAGCCACAACCCGCCGAAGTCTGCAATCAAAATTGTTACACGCATCACGCACTACTGTTATCGGTATTTTGTCCCATACATCAATAATAGCAGCTTGAAAGTCCTTCAAGCTTCTGTATTTATATTCCTTGAGTCACTGTACCATATGTCCCCATATGCAGAAATCCAAAGGATTGCAGTCTGGAGAGCTAGGAGGCCATTCATCCTTAGGTATAAAATCTGTCAAATTTTGCTTACACCAGTCTTGAACCAGTTTAGCAGTGTGAGCAGGTGCGCCATCCGGCTGGAAGCAAAATAGTCTTCTCCATACATGGCCTGAACACTAGGCTTCAAATTTTTCTGTAAGACTTCTTCCAGGTAATACTGAGCTTTCATTTTAACACCTTTATCAATGAAGACTAGCGACAATTAACCTTTGCTGGATATGGTACCCCAGACCATAATAGATGACGTGTTTTGATATCTTGGTACATGCTTCTTATCGTTTGGGATGTCTTTCTTTGATACTGCCCATAATCTGTCATTTTGCGTGTGGTGAGGAGCTTCCAGCACAAAAAGTTTTTCATCGGAAAAAACTATAGCATCGCCAGCGTGCCAAGAAAGGAGCAGTTTCGATCTTTGCCATCGCTTTTCCACGGTCGCATTAGTAAGGCCATGCATTTTCTTTTTTTTTAAGGCTTTCATTTTGAGGTCGCAACGCAAAAGGAGCCGTAAAGATTCTCGATTCATTCCTTTATTTTTGGCAATCTTTCTCGCTGAACGGGCACAATTTCTTCGGATTCTTTCAGTACGGACGTTCCTTTTGCTCCCACTTTTTTTACGATCTTGTATGGAGCCAGTATTGTAAAAACAGCTTAACGGTATAATACACATAATTCCTCTTAACTCCTAAACGTGACAACTCGCGAAAGAAGGCTCTACAACTTAAACCACTTTTGAATTTATTTACAATTAAAGAGCGTATATCAACCATGCTGAATTACTTCCTACTCTCGCGTCTTATACGATTTGAATTTATTTTTCCATATAACTGAAATATTACAAAATATTGTGCAATGAAAATTTTATTAATGCTACTATGTTTCCAAAAGATACAGTGCTTCAAAGTTTTGTATGAAGACATATTTGTCACACTGTATAGGTTTGAGTTTATCATGCTTTTATACATTTTTTACACCAATAATATTTCATTTAATAAATAAAAATTTGTTGTTTATGTTCTCGTTCTCTTTGCTCATACGATTTTCTCAGAGGAATATCATTTTTCGTTGCTTGCAATGATCTTTTAGTACTGCTCAGGATTGATTGGAAATTATTGCTATTTTAATGCTATTGTTTTTAGTAAAAAAAAAGTATAAATTATAGCTTTGTTGTTGAAGAGATTTTAAAGATAAATTAGAGATTAAAAATATAAGACCTAAAAAAAAACGCTAGAGTATTATAAGAAAAAATCACTTCTTGAAAGTTCAGATACCTCAAAAAATTTACAAAATTTGAAGTTCAAAGTGTTGCTAAAAAAACTGGCAAAGAGTAAATTTTATTTATTTATTAAATAAATAAAAATAAATGAAAGTGCTGCTAAAAAAAAAAACTGCCAAAGGGTAAATAAATTATTTTTAGCGCGGAATATAGCAAAAAGTATTTAATACTTGAAATATAGTAAGTTCGGGTAATGTGATATAGGCATTTTTGTTTTTTAAATTACACGTAGTTTTCAAAGCATAGCTGCTATCCCTTTATGTATTATGTTTTATTGATGTATTGTGCAGTATATCATGATTTTGGAGTTCTTTAGCGTGAGCCAATCTCAAGCTATTTCAACAAAATTGAAAAAAGGCAAAAAAAGTTAAAAAATAAAATTGGCGGGTAATGTGATATACTATATCCCATATCCCAACAAATTGCATTTTCGGCAAAAAGATCATCGTGTTATAAAGTTACTTTAGTTGTGGAACTTTTACTTCAGGTAAGGAGTGATAAACATTACTAAAATCGCTTTTACAAAGCTTAAGCTCATTTTTATTAAAAACTGTGACCTTTATATAAAAATGTTGGACCAACAAATTGTTAATAAGGAAAAACGTTTTAGATTTGGGCCAAAATACCATCGTGCCAAACATTTTGCATTGTAAGTGGACCATCAAATATTTTCGGTGCCAGAAGTGCACTATATCACATTACCCGAATTTCAGTTTTATAACAATCAGGTTATTTTGAAAAACACACTCCAGCAAATAAAAAATTCAATCGATTTATGCTTAGGTATATTCACCCACTAGCAGAATTTAATATTTCGGCTATGATATCAATTTTAGTTTACGCTAGATCCTAGCATAAAGCACACGCAAATAAAGTTTTTATTCACTGCTAAATCGATTTTACCACACTGAAGGCAGAATAAATAAAGGTGGGCGCTCAAAAACTTGCAGCACTTTTCTTTTTCAGTTACTGTGGTGTTGACGAAAAAATCATTATGGAGTTGTTTATTTAAGGAGATATGCTGGTATATCACATTACCCGCCTATATCACATTACCCGAAGTTACTCTACCTTGTCTTGTTCAAACACTTCAAGCTTGTTGTAGAAATTCTAAACTCAATATTTTTCTCGTTCCAAAGCACTTTTTGTAATGAGCAGGACCCGGTTCCAAAAAAGTTGTACGCACTTTGAAATTTTAACACTTTTGGATTCTGGACCACTGTAATGCCCATATGTTTATATGCTTCAGTGTCGTTCTGGCTTCTAATGTGTTTCTGCTAACAGATTTAACTTCTGTAATCATTTTATAGTTTGCTAAAATACATTTGATGACACCAATATTTTTCAAATCCTTCCAGGGTTTATGAATTTTAAAGCTATATAGATACATACATCCAGAGAAATCGATGGTTATATTTCCAAAACAAGATATGAGCCAACTTTTCGTTGTAATTAATTTTTAAGGCCTTTTAACCCTAAAAAAGATTATCAATTATCAATAAACTGAACTTGCTCTTTATTAATAAGAAAAACAACGAATTTAATTTAGAACTCATACCTGAATGTCCTAGCTTCACATTAAGTTAATTAAGCGTAGAATGGTTGCAAAGTGCACATTTATACAAAGGGTAAAAGATATACTTATGTATATATTACTTAAATACGTCATATTACAAAATTATAAAAGCATACGGGTGGTATCGTACATTCATTTTGGGAAAATATTTAGTATGTACAATTTGTAGTGTTAAAATTCGATTTTGTTGATACATTTTAAAAACGATAACTAAATGACAATTATTATATTACGTGTACTAGCCACGAGGCACGGCCAAAAATGACAATACTTTATGAACAAAATGACAATACTTTATGAACAAAATGACAACATACTTTAAACTTAAAAAAAAAGTAGCCTCGCAGGCAAAAAGAAAATTTGCATGTGTTTTTTGTTTTATTAATTATAAGAAACGAACCTGAAGAAGCCATTTTTACAAAAGACTGAAATTGACGAAGTATCAAAATATTATAAATACAGATGAAGTCAATGAAGTGCGGTTTTAGGAAAATCTCATTAGTTTACGTTTTTTTCACAGTGATGCAAAAAAAAAGAACAAAGTTTCCACACTACTGAATAAAGTTTTGTTCACAAAAAGTAGTCAATAGGCACTCAGGCTAAGTTAACACTGGATACGAATATTTGATTTTAGCTACAGTGAACAAATAAACATGTGTATAACTGCCATACTTAAATTGGAGCGTCAGGCGTTGCGTTATTTAACTTTATACAAAAGCGTCAAGCGCCATACCGAAATAAAGAGCTTTGCGTTGAAGTCTTATGTTTGTCAAAATCATATTGTTGTTTCTTTTTTTATCGTCGATTGAAGAGTGTAAGCATGAGCGGAAATTTCCTAAGTGCGAACAGCTGATTTTTAGATATTTTTTATGGACATTAGCTCCGTTCCAGAACGAAACAAACGTTTACTATTGTCAGACTTGGGGGTTTTGCATTAGATTTTATTTTTCACTAAACTTAGTACTAGTGAAAAAATATTCACTATCAAGGAATTTATTTAGTGTTAGTGCAAAATCCTTCACTATCAAAAAATTCATTAAGTGGTAATGAAAAAGATTTTCATTATCACTAAATTTAGTTAAAAGTTTTAAATAATATTTCCACTAAATTTAGTGATAGTGAAAATTCATTCACTATCAAAAAATTGATTTAGTGGTAATGGCAAATTTTCCATTATCACTAAATCTATTGAAAGTGAAAATTTGTTCCATTGAATTTAATGAAACTTTAATGAAAATTTTCAATAAATGTTGCAATAAATTTAATGAAACATTTTCACTTCCACTAAATTTAATGAAACTTTAATGGAAATTTTCATTAATGTTTCATTAAATCCAATGAAACAAATTTTCACTATCACTAAATTTAATGAAACTTTAATGAAAATCTCCATTAATGTTTCATTAAATTCAATGAATAAATGTTCACTTTCATTAACTTCAGTGATTTTTTTATTGGAAATTTCAATTCAATTAAGACAAAATGTGCCGTGCTAGGTCAAAATATTTTGATATCTTTGAATTTTTCCTTCAAGATCTTGTACGAGACGATTGCGTGAACATTAATCCTACTAGTACTTAAAAAAGCTTACGAAAGCTATTTTAAGCATTTAGTTGACAAAGGGCAGAAATTATTTGGGTCTGAAGAACTTCAAAAACTAAAAATCGTGTTTGCATTTGACTTTAATGAATCTCCTTCAAACTGATACTATTCCCACTCATTCTAACTCTACCAATAAATTTAATTTAATCAGTCTGTTCGTTTACTCGAAGATTTGGCTTTTCGGCTAAAAACTTGCAAAACCTTGGAGTAAACGAACAGCTTAGATTTTAATGAAAAATTCTATTAAAAGTTTCATTAAAAGCTTCCGTAAATTTAGTGATAGTAAAATTTTGTTTCATTGAATTTAATGAAACTTTAATGAAAATTTTCGTTAGAAGTTTCATTAGAAGCTTCATTAAATTTAGTGATAGTAAAATTTTGTTTCATTGAATTTAATGAAACTTTAATGAAAATTTTCTTTAGAAGTTTCATTAGAAGCTCCATTAAATTTAGTGATAGTAAAATTTTGTTTCATTGAATTTAATGAAACTTTAATGAAAATTTTCTTTAGAAGTTTCATTAGAAGCTTCATTAAATTTAGTGATAGAAAAATTTTGTTTCATTGAATTTAATGAAACTTTAATGAAAATTTCCACTAATGTTTCATTAAATTCAATGAAACAAATTTTCATTATCACTAAATTTAGTGCAATTTTTATTGGATATTTTCATTAAATTTTAATGATAGTGAAAAACTTTCCACTGTCATTTAATGAATTGTTAGATAGTGAAAAATTTTTCATTACCATCAAATGAATTTTTTCAAAGTGAAAAAATTTCCACTATCACTAAATTTAATGGAGACAATTTTCACTATCTCTAATTAGATTTAGTGGTAGTGGAAAAAGTTTCACTATCAAAATATTCATTAAATATTAGTGAAAAGCTCAATGAACTAAAAAATTTAGTGCATTACCCCCAAGTCTGACTATTGTTACCTAAAGTTGACTAATAGGGCTATTCTGGCGACAGTAACTAGCTGTCAAAAAAATATTCAATACATGCAGACAAATGGGGCAATTTACAATACTGCGTCTGCGAGATGCGAAAGAAAAGATATAAAGAAAATAAAACAAAAATAAAATAAAAAATAATTGTAACAATTTTTTTTCGAATTTTTTTTTTATTTTGACATACATTTTTTTGTTTTCCTTGTATTTTGTAAGTCGCAACGCAGACGTGTCTCGCATTAATGTATATTGGGTTGCGCTGCGATATCGCAGACCAGCATCGCACTCGCACTCGCATCTCGCTCTCGTACAATTGTATCTTGGGCCTTAGAGCTGTCAAACAGCTCACCACAGTCTTCACTGCTACGAAAGTAGTAACGAAGATGTTTTGGTATTCTGGTAGCATTTAGAAAGCTCTTTTCCGTATTCAGTTTTTAATTTTTTAAGCACTATTTTTCCAAAAAATGTCTGACTAATCTATAGTTTTTGTTACAAATTATGGAATCCTAATCAATTTTATTCGATTTGATATGCAATTTATACATCATTTAATTCATTAGCACATTTTTTACAGGAAAACAAAATAGTAAGCCAAAGAAATTTTCATGAACAACAACGGAAATTTGGAATTTTGCAAGCAAGCTAGGTGTTGGATATATTATAGACTGATCCGCGGCCGAAGACCACCGCGAAGCCGGAGTTGGATTTTTTGGGAGTTTCAAATCCTGAGCTGCGGCCGAAGCCGCCCACTTACCCCTACTCTTATGCAAAATTACTGTGGGAAAAAAAATCGGCCCCAATTTCAGAAGGGTCGTAATATCTCGAAAACTACGTGTTCAGTATTGTAGCATATTAAATTACCTTTTATATGCCGTTTTTGTTAATATTTTTACGAAATTTCCTGTCACTATGACGATAATTTCAATCTCTTACTGTTTTCTGAGTTCGATCACTGGATTGTGTAGCAATCAAAAACACACACTTTATTTAGTTATAAAATGGTTTATTTAAATTACAAATGTTTATTTTCATACGGTACAATTGCTTATTTCACTATTTATTACATTTAAAATCTAATATTACTGTACTTACTTTCACTGGCACTGTGTGTACAACCTTTTCACTAGTATTGCTTAAAATCAACTGTGTTCAGCTCTCATGAACAGCTCCTTTTATACCCATATGAACGTTCTAGAATTGCATTAGCGAAACATCTGGCAACATCTCGTTGGTTCCCTTTATTGACATCTCTATCTGTCAAGTACTTCCGTGACGTCACTGGTTTTATTGACGTCTCGAACTGTCAAGTATTTTCGTGAAGTTTCTTTTCATGTGTTCTTACTTTTCGTCACACTGCCCTCCTCTTAAACTTGTTCGTCCCGAACAGAGATTCACTGTCGCCTCCATATGGCGTTAGTCTTGAATGTGTTCCACTTTTAATTTACCTTTGTTACAGGGGTGTTTTTGGATTCGATACACAACATCGTTTGTCCTTGTGACAATCCGGTAAGGTCCATCCCAGTGAGTCTGTAATTTAGGGGACAAGCCTCGTTTTCGTTGTGGGTTGTGTAGCAGCACTAATTGACCTTCTTTGAACCCTCCAGTATTTGCTCGCAGATCATATCGAGCTTTCATCTTGTCGCTAGCCAATTGAGTACGTCTCCTGATAAGCTCGTCTATATCAGCCAGTTCTTCTCTTTTTCGCGACATGTAATCGTCAGCATGGGTCGTTTCTGAGACAACGCTTACTCCGTACATCAAATCTGCTGGAAGCCGTAAGTCCGTACCAAAAATAGCTTTTGCTGGCGTGACTGTAGTGGTATCGTGTATTGACGAACGATAAGCCATCAGAAATATTGGTAGACATCCCAATCTTTTTGTCCTTTGTCGACAACCTTTTTCAGATGCTCCTCAGTGTACGGTTGAAACTTTCGACCATGCCATCAGACTGAGGATACAATGCTGTGGTACGTGTCTTCTGTATTCCAAGCATGTCACAAACCTCTTTAAAAAGTGCCGACTCAAAATTTCGTCCTTGGTCGGAATGCAACTCAAGTGGAGCTCCATATCGACAAATCCAATTTTTGATGAAAATGTCTGCCACTGTTTTTGCTTCTTGATTGGGAATGGGATATACTTCTGGCCACTTACTGAAGTAATCAATTACCACAAGGATGTATTTATTTCCTGCATTGCTGATTGGGAAAGGTCCAGCTATATCCATGGCTATCCTCTCAAAGGTAGCTCCAACGTTATACTGATGCATTTTCCCTCGAGTTCGTCGCCTTGGTCCTTTAGCAATCGCACATTGATCACAACGGCGGATCCAGTCAGCAACTGTTTCTTGGCATCCTACCCAGTAAAACCGTTTCTTTATTTTCTCTGTGGTTTTTGTTATACCCAGATGTCCACCGCTCGATCCATTGTGATAATCCCCGATTATTTCCTTAAATTTTGCCTTTGGAATAACCAGCAGTTTTGAACGTATTTTACCATCCTCGCTTTCCCAGATTCGATATAGGCAACCATCATGCAACTCCAAACTTTGCCATTGCGCCCAGTAAGCTTTACAGATTTGGCTTTCACTTGAGATTTCTTGCCACGCCGGTTTCCTTCCCAGTTCCTTATACTTAATTTTAGTTGCCAAATCTGTATCACTGCGCTGGTCCCGTTGTATCTCTTCATTTGTCCACTTTTCTTCAGGCAAAACGTTCAAAAGGCGCACATCAATCGTTCCAGCTTTATTTTCCGTTCTTGAAGAATGGCCGCATTCAACTTTACATGGACGACGGGAAAGTGCATCTGCATTTCCATGCTGGCTTCCTTTGCGATGTTCTATGGTGAAATCATAGCTCTGCAAGCGTTCTATCCACCGTGCGATTTGGCCTTCAGGATCCTTGAATTGAAGTAGCCACCTTAATGCCGCATGGTCTGTCCTCAGGAGAAAGTGCTGTCTATACAAGTACTTATGAAAGTGTTTTACGCATTCCATTACTGCCAGTAACTCTCTCCGAGTTACGCAATAATTCCTAAAAGGTTCCGACAAAATTTTGCTAAAATATGCGACTACTTTTTCTTGTCCATTGATGACTTGGGACAAAACTCCTCCAATACCATAGCCACTCGCATCGGTGTTTTCACCTGGCATTGGATACGCGAGTACTGGTGCTGTAGACAATAATTCTTTCAGCTTTTGGAATGCAGTTTCCTGGGTGCTACTCCATTCAAATTTCCGATTTTTCTGTGTCAGCTCATGTAGACTGCCTGCGACGTTTGCGAAACCAGGAACAAAACGTCTGTAGTAAGTGCATAGGCCCAAATAACTTCGCAACTCATGAAGATTAGATGGTCGTGGCCAATTTTTGACAGCTTTTATTTTATCCTCATCTGTGTGTATTCCTTCTGACGTTACCTTGTGTCTCAGATATTTGACTTCACGCTGGAAAAGTGAGCACTTTTTCGCACATAATTTTAGTCCAGCTGCCTCCAAGCGCTCAAATACTTCCTCCAGATTTTTCAAGTGGTCATCAAAATCTTTTCCCATGATGATTATGTCATCGAGATACACTTAACAGGTCCTCCAATGTAGTCCTTTGGGAACTCGTTCCATTAATCGCTCGAACGTGGCTGGAGCGTTACAAAGACCAAACGGCATGATGTTAAACTGCCACAAACCATTCCCAATGCAAAAGGCAATTTTCTCCTTGTCTTTGTCATCTATTTCCACCTGCAAATATCCACTTTGTAAGTCTAGGGTGGAAAACCATGTTGCTCCAGATAACGTATCCAGTGTATCATCGATCCTGGGTAACGGGTAGCTGTCTTTTTTGGTGACGTCATTCAATTTCCTATAATCCACACAGAATTGCATAATTCCGTCCTTTTTCTTGACAAGTACGACCGGTGAACTCCACGGGCCTTCCGATGGTGCAATGACATTTTCTTGCGCCATTTCCTCTATAAGGCCTGTCACTTCTTCTCTGTTAGCGAGTGCTAGCCTCCTTGGAGGTTGACGAATTGGCTGAAAATTACCTGTATCAATGCGATGTTTAACCACTGAGGTTCGGCGATTATTTTCTCCTTTGGACGCAAATATCCGCCAATGCTTTTGCAGAAACTTTTTTGTTCTGGGCAGACAACTCCTTCGTCCATTCTTTCGTCAATACTTCCAAGGCCGATGATTTTTTTAAAGTTGCACCTTTTGTGTCCTGCTGGTCATTTTCACAATTGAATGGGTTTTTTTGAAAGTGGAATAAGTCCACTTTTTCATAAACTGAGATATTAAAGGGCTTGCGTACGACTCAATTTAAAAATATTGGCAAGCGTTATTAAACCGGTGTTAAGTGTTTACCACTGCAAATTAATCAAATTTTGTTATGCTGTAAAAATTTTTACAAGTGTAATAGAAATTAGTTGAGTTATTTTGGTCTGAGTGGACTTATTCCACTTTCATTTATAATAAATTTAAAAATTTGTTATACTTTTGTATGACTTATTCCATTTTTACTCACAAAATATTTTGTAAATTAAAGCAAAGGAAAATTAAAACTTAGAAAAATTTTACTTTAAAAACTGTTGTTGTTTCTTTTCTTTTCTTTTTGCTCAAGTAGGGCTCTGAAAATTAGTTACAACAACAACAAAAACAAAAAGTTCATGTCGGACCTACTTTCGGAGATATAGCCATCGGAAGATTGAGATATATCTTTTACAAAAATTATTATAAGTTGGGAACCCCTGAAAGGATTTCAATAATATTAGTGTCATACAAAAGATATGTTAACTTTCTACAAAATCAACCTTTGAAAAAATTTAATCCGAGTCGTTTTAGAGATATTGCAGATTTTCAGAAATTTTAACCATTTTTTTTGTTTTAAACCACTATTTTTCCAAAAACTGTATCATTAATGCATAGTTTCAGTAACATATTATAAAAGCCCAATTTATTTGCTTTCATTCAACATGTAATTTGTACCTGATTTCCTGCATTATCATACTTTTTTAAAGGAAAACAAAAAAGTGAACCAAAGAAATTTTCATGAAATTTAGGAAAACATTACAAGAACAACAATAATACCAACTACAAAAATAACAATAACAGCAATAAAAACAACGATAACGATGTTTTTAGATAGTTTTCGATTAATTCCGATTTCTGTAGACTCTTCCGATGTTTTCCAATAACTTACTTTTTTGTTTTCCTATAAAAAAATACGTAATGCAAGAAATCAATTACCAATTACTTGTGAAATGAAAGGTAATAAATTGAGCTTTTATAATATGTTACTAAAGCTATGCATTAATGATGCAATTTTTGGAAAAATATTGCTTTAAAACAAAAAAAAAATGCTCAAAATTTCTGAAAATTTGCAATATCTCTAAAACCACGGCTCAGATTAAAATTTTTCGCAAATCAATTTTGTAGCAAATTAACATTTCTTTCGTATGACACTAATATTATTAAAATCCTTTCAGGGGTTCCCAACTTATAATAATTTTTATAAAAATATATCTCAATCTTCCGATTGCTATATCTCCGAAAGTAGGTCCGACATGAACTTTTTGTTTTTGTTGCTGTTGTAACTAATTTTCAGAGCCCCACTTGAGCAAAAAGAAAAGAAAAGAAACAACAACAGTTTTTAAAGTAAAATTTTTCTAAGTTTTAATTTTCCTTTGCTTTAATTTACAAAATATTTTGTGAGTAAAACTGGAATAAGTCATACAAAAGTTTAACAAATTTTAAAATTTATTATAAATGAAAGTGGAATAAGTCCATTCAGACCAAAATAACTCAACTATTTTCTATTACACTTGTACAAATTTTTACAGCATAACAAAATTTGATTAATTTACAGTGGTAAACACTTAACACCGGTTTAATAACGCTTGCCAATATTTTTAAATTGATTTAAAAGCAAAATCTTCTGCTTCAGCAGTAGATGAAAAAATGGACTTATTCCACTTTCAAAAAAATCATTTTTGTAAAAATGTTTTTCATGAAAAGATCTTTTGAGTAATTTTTGATGAAATCGTGGTCTAACGAGTCTGTAATTTTCAATATAGAAAGAGGACATATATAGCTAGCTATAACTACAATAAACTCAATTTTTCCGGAATTGGACTTATTCCACTTTCAAATAAACCCATTCAATTTATAACAGCCGTAACTTTCTCACAATGCGCTATTAGTTCACCTTTTTGCATCCATTTCGGCTGATTTGTTGGATTCAAAATTCGTACCGGTATTTTGTTGTCCACTCTTGGTTTTACTGGGGTCTTTCCAATGATCAGGTCTTTCTTTACGTTTTTCTTATCTGCTTCCACTAACCACAGATGGCTTGTCCCACAGTCTTCACTTGTTGTAGCCCAAATAATTTCTTCGGTGTTGGGTTCAATTCGACAGCGCTCACTTATGTAGACTCTTACGATTTTTAAATTTTGTTCGCAGCCAATGTCCAAAGGCAACTCCACATTGGCATACCTTAACGTCTTTTTCTTAAGGTCTAAAGTGAACCCGTATCGAATCATGAAGTCCACGCCAATAATAACCTCATCGGTGATGTTTGCAACAATAAAATCATCTTCCACAGTTTTGTTGCCGATGAGAATACTCGCTGTAACTTTTCCTACTATTTGCGCAATTTCTCCTGTCGCTGTTCTCAATTGGATCCCATTTAATGGCGTAACTCGTCGTCTATCAAATAAATCACTCCTCACAATTGAATGCGATGCGCCCGTATCCAAAGGCAGCTCACATGTTCTTTCGTTGATTTTTCCACCGATGGTAAGGCTGTTGGAATTCCGGCAGAGCTTCGAAACTAAGACTATGGGGCAATCATAAGTGGGACTCAGCTCACGCCCCGCTGTACTGACTCTCTTTAGTTTAACGACTGCTCTTCGTTACCATTTTCGCCATCGTTCACCTTATTGTTCATCTGCAGCGCGTTCTGATTTATTGACTGCGTCATCGAAATTAACATTTGCTCGAACTTTGACATATCCACAACTTCACTACTTGCCGCCGGTCCAGAAGCTTCCTCCACTTTCGATGTTTCTTCTGTTGAACTATGTGCAAAGTCAAACTCATCAATATTCACACCATCTTCTTCAAAAGCACTCCGCAATCGCTGCTGCAGTTCCACCTTTCTGCCGGCCGTTTGTAAATTCCGCTTTTCCAACTCGCTTTTAAGTTGGCCAATGATTAGATCTTCAAACTTAACCATTTTATTATTTTTTGTTTTTTTTTTTTTATTGACTGCAAATTCTTTTTACACCTTTGACACCAATTGTTATGAAATTTCCTGTCACTATGCCCGATCAAGAAAAGTATATCAAAAATATATCAAAATGATATCAAAAATTTGTCAGTGACATACAAAATTTTGATAAAAAAAAGGATATCACAGTGATATACGGAATGTAACGCTTTTTGTATATCACCATGATATCAAAAAAAGATATCAAAATGAAATCAAAAAAAGATATCAAAATGATATCAAAAAAAGATATCAAAATGATATCAAAAAAAGATATCCAAATGATATCAAAAAAAGATATCAAAATGATATCAAAAAAAGATATCAAAATGATATACAATTTTTGTACATTTCTGACACAAAAATGACAACCAATTTTGGGTCTGATAACTAAAGTGACGCAGATTATGGCCAAATTTTACAATATTGTGGTTAATCGTCGTCAACAAAACTCACTTCTTACTAAAATTGGCTGCTCGTCCGTTTTCCATACTTTTAGCTTTCCCAACCACAGGCCGCATGCAGCAACTGAATGGAGTGTCGGTTTTTTTGCACTCAATTATATTTTTGTGCTTTTCACTAATTTCATTAGAAAATTAACTTATTCACTAAAATTGGCTACGCGTTCGTCTTCTATAATTATCTTTAAATAAAATTCACTAACGAAAACGTAAAATTTGACATATCAGCAGCTGATAAATTTTTGATATCATTTTGATATACATTTCTGATACAAAATTGATATCAGCGGCTGATAAATTTTTGATATCATTTTGATATACATTTCTGATACAAAATTGACATGTCATTCAATGATATCAAAAATATATCAAAATGATACACAAAAAATGGATATCAGCCGCTGACAAATTTTTGATATCATTTTGATATACATTTCTGATACAAAATTGACATGTCATTCAATGATATCAAAAATATATCAAAATGATATACAAAAAATGGATATCAGCCGCTGACAAATTTTTGATATCATTTTGATATACATTTCTGACACAAAATTGACATGTCATTCAATGATATCAAAAATATATCAAAATGATATACAAAAAATGGATATCAGCGGCTGATACATTTTTCATATCATTTTGATATACATTTCTGATACAATGACAAGAACTGACAAGTTTTTTTGATCGGGTGACTATAATTTCAATCTCTTACTGTTTTCTGAGTTCGATCACTGGATTGTGTAGCAATCAAAAACACACACTTTATTTAGTTATAAAATGGTTTATTTAAATTACAAATGTTTATTTTCACACGGTACAATTGCTTATTTCACTATTTATTACATTTAAAATCTAATATTACTGTATTTACTTTCACTGGCACTGTGTGTACAACCTTTTCACTAGTATTGCTTAAAATCAACTGTGTTCAGCTCTTATGAACAGCTCCTTTTATACCCATATGAACGTTTGAGAATTGCATTATCGAAACATCTGGCAACATGTCGTTGGTTCCCTGTATTGACATCTCTTTCTGTCAAGTACTTCTGTGACGTCACTGGTTTTATTGACGTCTCGAACTGTCGAGTATTTTCGTGAAGTTTCTTTTCATGTGTTCTTACTTTTCGTCACAATATGTAAGACATTTTCGGAAAAATAGTGCTTTAAAAACAAAAAAACTGGTAAACATTTTCGAAAATTCACCATATCTCCAAACCATGACTCGGATCATGGGTTCTGAACTTTACCGGTTTCCATAAAAGCTATATCCCGATATTTCGATGGCTATATCTCCGAAAGTAGATTTGATCAGAACTTTCTGTTGTTGTTGTTGTAATTAATTTTAAGAGCCCTATTTGGGCAAAAAAAATATAAAAAAACAACAATTTTTAAAGTAAAATTGTTGCCTAAGATTTGGCAGCTGTTAAATTTTTATTTGTGTGAGTGATAATGATAAAGGGAAAAACGAAGTTATGATTATTTTGGTTGAATAATTGTTCTAATAGTTACAAAAGAAAAGAAAAGTTTGTGTAAAAACATGTAGCAACGATTTCCGCTCAATATTATATGGCGGCGCGCAAGAAGAACTTATTTTGCATGTCAAAATAAAAAAATGGAACCCGGCATCTTGCCTTGCTATCTGTAAAAGTCTAGAATTTATCTAATCAAAAATGTCTGGGCGGATCTACTTTCAGAGAAATAGCCATCGGCAGACCGGGATATATCTTTTATAAAAATCAATATTAGTTGGAAACTCCTGAATGGAGGGCTATATGATTGATGTACAAAATTTTTTAATTTGAGTCACAGTTTTCGAGATTGACAAGTGTTCAAAAATCACCCCATTTTTTTTCCCAAAAAATGTAAAATCAACCTATAATTTTATTAACTAAATTAGGAAGACCAATTTATTTCCTTTCATTTGATATGTGACATGTATCTGAAATTGTATCATTAATAAATTTCTATACAAAAAAACAAAAATGCACCAAGTAAATTTTCTTGAAATTAGGAACTTTTAACAACAACAATGCCAGAACAGACAACAACAACTTTACCACTACTACTACTTCAACAACAACAACAACAAAGAGAATCAGCTACTTGTGCTAGCGCAGCAGCTACTTATTATATTCAAAAAATTTTTAATTTTTAGATATTGCAAGTGCAGCAGCTACTTATTATTTAAAAAAATTTTAAATTTTTATTAAAAATTGCGCGCGCAATGTGGCTAGCAAACTACGTGTGGATATGTTATAGATTGATCCACGGCCGAAGGCCGCCGCGAAGCCGGTGTTGGATTTTTCAGAGTTTTTAAAGCTTGAGCTGCGGCCGCAGCCCTATCTCTTACACCTACTCTTATGTAAAATTACTGTTGTTGTAGTAGTAGTAGTAAATTTGTTGTTGTAAAGTTGTTGATGAAAAGTTGTTGTTGTTGTATATTCTGGCATTGTTGTTGTTTAAAGTTACTAATATAAAGAAAATTGGTTTGGTCCATTTTTTTTTTTTTTCTATAAAAATTCATTAATGATGCAATTTCAGATACATGTCGCATATCAAATGAATGGAAATAAATTGGGCTTCTTAATTCAGGTATTAAAATTATAGGTTAATAATACATTTTTTTTGGGAAAAATAACGGTTTTTTGGGGAAAAAATTAGGTAAATTTTTGAAAAATTGTCATATCTCGAAAACTGTGACTCAAAAATTTTTTAGAGCAATTATATAGCCTGGTAATATCTTTCATATGACATCAATATTTTTAAAATCCGATCTTCCGATGGTTATATCTCCGAAAGAAGTGACGACCAGAACTTTTTGTTGTTGTTCAATAAAGTCACAATTGACAAAAAATTTACAGTACGCGGTTTGTGCGGGTAAAACAAAAAAATTTCAAAATAAATTAAACGCCAAAAAAATAAACAAAAAGCAAACTAAGTGGCATCCATACAAATGCAGATTTTCATTAAGAAGAAGTGTGGACACACTAAGAACTTGCGTCCATGGAAATAAAATAATTGTATTAAAAAATACATTCTTATTTTGTTTTCTCTTTTTTTTCTATGGGATTTCGCTAGAAATAAAAAAAAAATTCATATTCTCATAGTACAAAACTTTTTTCATTTATTTATTTGTTTATTTATGTTTTAAAATTGTGACAGTAGAAACTTTAGCCAAGCTTTTGACTAACTCTTGTTCCCATATTTTTTGTAGTTAAATCTCTTGCTGAGAGCAGTTTTGCTACTACTCTCTTAAATTACACAGGTGTACGAAAAAAAATGTCATGGCATTTTGACCAGGCTATGTGTTTCCTAGGGACTTTGACGTTCTGAATCCGAATCCAGGGTCCGTTATTTTCCAGAACGTCTGAGAAAAAATATTTCAAGGTCATATGGAGGTCATGTGTCGTTTAGTGATAAATTCGCTAAAATTCTGAAACTAATTTTTTATACTTTTTTTGTTGTTTTGAACAGATAATTTTACATACATTAACTAGCTACCAACAAATCACGTGTCAAGTGGTTTTGTGGTGTGAGCTTACTTTTCTATGTTTTTTGAGTAAAAACACCAACATTACAAAAACAAGGCAAAATGCATAGGTAAAAAAGCCAAAAAATTGTTGGTAGGTTGGTTTTCAATACGTTTCACCCATAACCATATGGGATCTTCAGTCGAATTCACCTAGGTGACCAACAGTTTTTTGGTTTTTTACCTATGCACTTTGCGTTGTTTTTGTAATGTTGGTGTTTTTACTTACAAAACATAAAAAGTAAGCTCACACCACAAAACCACTTGACACGTGATTTGTTGGTAGCTAGCTAATTTTTTATCATTGAGTTCTTAGTCCTTAAAAAGAATATGTGATCAAAAAGGATATTTCGGACCTATTTTCGGAGACATAACCATCGGAAGATCCGGATATATCTTCTATGAAAACCGCTATAAGTTGGGAACCCCTGGATAAATTTATAAAATATTGGTGTCATATGAAAGGTATTTTAACAGCCTATAAAAATGCTTTGAACATATTTTCAATTGGATTCATAGCTTTCGAGATATGACCTTTTTTTAAATTTTGTAAAATTTTTGAATTACAACGACAAATAAATCAACAGCACCAACAAAAACAACAACAATAACAACAAAATACCTTTCATATGACATCAATATTTTCCAAATCCATCCAGGGGTTTGTAATATGTGGTTAGTGGGAAGCTTGGCACGCTAGCGAATTAGAGCCCTGCCTTGAGCTCGCCGAAAAATGGTGCGACGTTCCGCAAACAACAATAAACAATTGTACCGCGTAAAAATAAACGATTGTAATTTAAATAAATCATTTTATAACTAAATAGAGAGTGTGTTTTTGATTGCTACACAATCCAGTGATCGAACTCAGAAAACTGGAAGAGACTGAAATTATCGTCATAAGAGACAGGAAATTTCGTAACAATATAGAGCAGAAAATGTTGAGTGTTGCTATATAATTTGTAAATTTTTTGCCTTCCAAACAAATTTATCCGGCCCAATACAAATATTTTATAATTTTTGTATAAAATTTTAACCCAAAGGTACAAAAATAACACCTTAAACAGGGGTAATTGAGTCAGTATGCAGGCCCGTGCGCACGGGAGGGGTTTTGGGGGTTCAAACCCCCCCCCCCCAGGAAGATCTTTTACCCAAAAAAATAAATATTTATGAATTGAAAATATGTATTGAAATAAAATAGAATTAATCTAATTAGTTCACGTGCCTATAATTTTATTTATAATATCATAGTCATTTTGACTATTCCTGCGGGTTAGCCATTAGCAGTTATGAAGGTTTTTAGAAAGAAAGTAACAAAAAATATAAATTGAATAGTGTTCTGATCAAAAAAATTAGAACCAGCTATTTTTCAATTGGAATCGTTTTATTTTGGTATTTAAAAAAAAAATTCAAACATCGATATCGAGATCATTCCTGTATTAAAAGTAATTCAGCCTCAAAGGTCGTAAAAATTAGGTGCTTTTTAATCGAATTTCAAAATAGCAAAAAAAAAAGAATTTTTTTTTTGTTCACATATCAAAATAACTCTGTTTAGTCTAATATTTTCCATTGTTATTGACCACCACTCGCCATTCTTAACCCTCTAGTTCCGAAATTTTTTTTTAGCTAAAAAAATTACAGGAGGTAGTTTTGGGGTGTAGAAACAATGTTTGTTCAAGAAAAAAATTTTTGGCTAGGTAGGAGTCGCGGTAGGGGGTGTAGAAGTTAGCGTGTCTAGAGGCCGCCTTGGGCAAGTAAGCCAAAAAAAATATAAAATGATTTATATGGATTCTTTGTATTTTTATTCAAAAATCGAATAGAAAAATTAAGTAAACTCAAGTTACGATTAACTATTTCAATTGATTAAATGTAATATCTATTTTTGGGCATCGGTGAATGAGAATATACCCGTATATACATAAGTATAATCAAAATGTTGTTTTATTGTTAAAAAAACAAAAGAATCCCAGCAAATCCTGTAACCGTTACCAACCTTATTATATAAGAGTTACAAATCTCGTATTACACCAGTTACATTTCTTCTAGCATCGGGAAAAAAATAACCACTTTTGCCCTATCCGTGTGATCGTGCATCCTTGTCTTATTAATGCGACTTTCTCATTTTTTTCAATTCCTTTTGTAGACATTCTCTCAATTTATGTTAATAAATAATAATCGAACTGAAGTTTTGGAAAAAGTATTTTATTGTCAAAATGAATTACAATTTTGTAGAATTGATGATGGGCTTAGTGCATTCAATTAAGAAGCTTCTTTGTAGTATCGAGCTGGATAATTCGGCAGTTTTTTGTAAAATATGAAATGATATAAAAGAAATAAAGATTTGTTGATTTTTCTTTGGGTTTTCAGCTTTATTAATTTTTATTAACCTTATCGTTGCTGATGTTGGGTTTTTGAATTGGTATAGAATGTTATTTTATTTGAATGGACTTTGATTGACGATAAAATCCGATTCAATTTTATTCTCTGTCAACTTGATATTTTTTGAGTAAGAAAGCAAGGCATCGTTTTGATTATATCTTACCCTTTTTAAATTTCTTTGTGGTAGTAAATTTAGAAAAATGTATCATAGTATGTGTTATATGGGTGCGAAACATGGCTTGTTACTGAACAACTAACGAACAAGCTGCAAGTATTCGTCAACAAATGCTTAAGGCGTATACTAAAGGTTTGGTGGCCTCGCACTTTATCAAATGCCGAGCTACATCAAAAATGCAAACAGAAGGCTATAGCAAACGAGATCAAGCTGCGCAAATGGGGATGGATTATTCACACTCTCCGGAAACCACACAGCGAAGTTTGTCGCCAGGCCCTTGAGTGGAATCCACAAGGCAGTAGAGGACGTGGTAGACCCAAAACCAACTGGAAAAGGTCGTTGGAAAAGGAAATCCAAGAATCGGGAAAATCGTGGCAAGAGATCAAAGTCATCGCAAGGGATCGTGATAAATGGAGAGATTTCATATTGGCCCTATGCTCCTCCTAGGAGTTAAAGGAGAATACATACATGTGTTAAACGGGTCAGTCCATAATTCAATATGGTTATGTAGGATTCGCTGGGATCATTCTAATTGACGACGGACACTACATATGTATGAACTGGCGTAGCTATGGGGATCAATGGTGGCCACGGCCCCAGGCGGCACGTTAAGGTGGCAAAGTTCAAGAGGCCGCAAAATGAGTTCTTAATATATCGAGCCCTAACCGCCAAAAAGACTTAACTGACACGATTTCGGATTTTCGTTTTTTGATGAAAACCTATAATTCGTGTCCATACGCATCTTCTCTACAAATTTCATAACTGTAAAAAGTACCGTTACGGAGTTTTAGCAAAAGCAATTAAGACTTAACCGACATTCGAAGTATTTTGTTTATCTTTTTTGTGACTGCGAGTTGTTGGTTAAGTCTTTTTTGCTTTTTGTGTCAAAAATAATTTGCAAATAATGTAATAAAAAGGAAAATTTATTAAAAAGTCTTGTGGAGGGTTAATAGTATATGTGACCACAAATGTTTGTTGGTACAAAAACTGAAGATCAGATGGGGAAACTGGAAATGAAAAAATGACTTAAGTGACAAAAAACTGAAGAATAGCCGTTATATTATAAATAGGTGAATGAAACTAGTTGCATCGCATGTCTAACACAAAACATAGCTTACATACTTAATTTCGCTGTAATAGCTATACTAAATGCACAGATATTTAAAAAAAAACCTTCTCCTGTAAAATTTACTTTTTGTCAGTTAAGTCTTTTTGGCGGTTAGGGCTTGATATAGATATTGTGCTTTTTTTTTTTTGGCCACACAAAGTGGGCTCCGGGAGGCAAATGTATTCGCTGGGCCACTTGTATACTACTTTTGCTGCATTAAACTTGTGCTTCAGATGTGCAATCAGAATATTGACACTCCGTCTATCAGTGAGAGATAAAAATTTATTTGTGAAAAATATGGTTTTGCATCGTCTTTTTTCAGGCACAATGCAAGTCATCTAGGAACGGGAGCTTATGCCATATCCATATTCTTAAATGAACACAGTGTTTGTGAGACCTGAATCCAAAATTTTAGTGATTAGAACTCCTAACATCAGTTTCCTGTCTTGATGATTCGTCTGTATAAGACGTGGGATTATCTCCAGCGATTTCATTTGCAGCCTTTGCCGTCAAGACAACACTCTACCATTACAGAAGAATTAACTTACGACAGAAGCTTCTATCTCCAAAGGATCTACCAAAGCTTAGCTTATAAGAATAAGACTCTAGTCGTGATTAAAGAGCGTGGACTTGTTAGTGCTGCTACCGTTAATTCATCAATAAATCTTAATGGTGAAATAAGCAACTGGAATTTGTCGAAATCTTCCAAAAAAATTTGTATCGGCCGACATGCCCGAACCATTTGATATTTGTTCTCATAAATAACATTTCGACATGAAATCCTAACGTATTTCCTGGCGGCAAGATTGAAACGGGAAACTATAGAATGAATATCTTTATGAGCAAAGAATGTTTTGTTCTAGCATTCGTAGGTGTCCATCGAATGACCTTGTTATATGTTCACATAGTTATTGATAAATCTACCCGATCGGCGCAGCTACAAATTTCTGTTAAAAATATTTTCTCTTATTATACATTGGTCTTTCATAATCTAAGAGTGTTTGGAATATGAAGATAGCCACGATTGGGAATGCGCTCCATTTAGAGCTCCAGGTATACCCTCTGTACGAAAATCCTTCGCAATCAAATAATTTTAAGCACCATTTGTAGGATTTTTTTTTTATATACAGCTAAAGATACGACTTAAGTTTTGTGGCATACAAGATTTTAGTAAAAATTAGTAAAAAATTCAAAAAAAATATATAGTAACAGTTACAACATTTTTATGCTTTTATCCCAAAACGGCCTACAGACACTGTGCGATTTGGGATGAGTGAGGGGAAAGTTAAAACATTATTTTATCAAATTGAGTATTTTTCTTACAGTACACATAATTAGCTACATTTCATAATTTTTTTAATTCTTATGGAGTTCAAGAAATATTATTAAAAAGTTTTTGTTTCAAGCGCAAAATACAAAATAATTAATTTTTCACTTTTTCACAAAATTCAGCTTTGACTTACAATAACGGCTTTTGCACATATTGCTGCTTTACGCAACCGCATTTATTTAAAAGAATGGGGATTTTTCTTTATAAGTCCAAAAAATCAGCTACAAAACTTAAAACATACGATTCATAGAATTTTTTTAAATTAGGCTGTCTACAGGCCTTCTTGGGAACTTGAGGGTTAAAGGGTTTCTGCTCGAAAAACTCGGTCAAGACCATTTAGGAGTTCGATTTTACGCTATCAAGATAATTTTGCAACGAGTGAAACATATGGTAGTCCGAGATTCACATACTGAAAGATGTCAATGGGATTTTTTTCACTCAGATTATGTAGCGATGTTTTCACTGCTATTGTGTCGGTCATCCTCCACCTTTTCAAGAATTTCGTTCACTTTTTTGGTGCATAGTCGACAAGATTTACAACAAAATTTCCAGAGCGGAATCGATCATACCTGGATGCACGCCGTATATCTGAAAATAGCGTTTTCTGCACTTTAAATCAAGGATAACTCGGATCTCAGACGTGATAGAAAAAAACGGTTAACAGATTCGGATTTTGGCTTTAAGCTTCGTTATCAGGTTTTGTGGCTAAAGTTT
The DNA here is from genome assembly GCA_951812925.1 of Calliopum simillimum. Classification (NCBI taxonomy): domain Eukaryota; kingdom Metazoa; phylum Arthropoda; class Insecta; order Diptera; family Lauxaniidae; genus Calliopum; species Calliopum simillimum. The sequence continues at coordinate 80,163,979 of OX638368.1, read as the reverse complement.
TCCTTGTTTTGTTATATAACCTCAAAAATCTCAAAAAACAAAACTTTTAGGTTATAATTTCTCAAAACCATACGAGATATAGCTATTCTAAGGCCAGATTCGAATTCAACATTAAAACTTGCATTGAAAATATGCATTTTTGTTTTCATTTCTTGTTAATTTTCTTTAAAAACCCAAAAATTCATTTTTTTTTTACAACAAAAAAATTTCAAAAAAAGTTCTTAAAAATACAATGTTGCCTTAACGCGGTCAGATAGAATTTTCAAATATACGATTTTTGAATTTAAAACTAAACGGAAAGCTAACTACGTACATAGCTTTTAGTTAGTTTTTGTCAAACCTTGTTTTTTAATACAGAAACAATGTAAAGGCCATTTAGTTACCGAAATTCGACCCTGAAAAACGATTTAAAAATAAACTTTTTCTGTATACTTGGACCCCAGTGAACAACTTTGCAAAAAAAATCTGACCAACAAAGCCTTAAAGCAATTAAACATGAAAAATGATTTAAATCAATACACATTTCATTGAATTAATCTATTCATTAGGGAACAAATCACTAATTTTGTTTTAGTTTGCTTGCAAAACTACTTTCCAAATTTAAAATTTATTCTGATTTTCTAAAATCTTAATGCAAACTACCCTGACCGAAAGATAGCTCAAACCATTTTTATTACAAACAGCAGGACTCAATGCGCTTTTGTGACCAGAATTTGTGCTATCGACTTAATTTCATAAACAAAGTAAAAAAAATGGTACATATTATTAAAAATGGACTTTTTTTATGCCATTTTTTCTTCGAAAATTTTGAATTTTTTGCACTTTTGCATTTCTTTTAATTTGCACCATTTAAACATGTTATTTTGTTGTCAACTTTTTTTACGCTAAGTGTCGTTTTAGTACCTTTCGAATGGCATACATGTACTCAGCGTTTTATAGTATTATTAGGTTTTTTTTTTTATGAAAAACCCACCCAAGAGCAAATCCTGCGCACGCACAATGGGAGGGTTTGTATGGAACGGCGGTCATATATAGCAATAATAGAGCTAGGCTATTGAGATTTGGTACAGATGTTTTTTACATTAAAATAATAAAAATCTGTGAATATGAACAAAATCCGCCGACGGACACGCCTACCTCCCATACAAAGTTGGGGCGTGGTCCGATTTTTTTTTCAAAATGGGTATCAATTTTCAATAACTTGACCCCGCTTATTTCAAAAATGTTAAAAATTTTGCGCTATCTTTTATAGTTTTCAAGATATGAGGAATAAACGAAAATCAACTTTATAAAAAATAGATTTTGTTTGTTTGTGTATTTGTCCCTTATTAACTCGGAAATTAAGTATCCGATTTTAAAAAAGTTTTTACATTATGCTAGTACAAAAAAAGGCTAAGCTATATACTAAAAAAGTGGGCGGTACCACGCCCCCCAAAAAATTGACTTATCATATCACCGAAACTCTTTGACGCAGATAAATGAGATTTGGTAAATGTTTAAAAATCATGAGGACAAATAATGTTCTTAGGACAAATGGGCGGTGCCACGCCTTCAAAAAAAGAAAACTCATCATATTTCTGAAAATATTTGACGAAGATAGATATTATTTGGTATATATGAAAAGACCATCAGAACAAATAATCCGCACTAGAAAAATGGGCAGTGCCACGCCTACCAAAAAATAAATTTATTTTAATTAGTTTTTTCATTTAATTGCAACACCTCTTGAGCTTCTGGTGATAACTCTTTATATTTTTTATCACGTTTTACTCGGATTTGGCTAATAATCGGATCAGAAGAGATCAGCATGTAATGCAAAACGTCTTCGTTGTTTGCTACTCTAGAGCACAATCTGCTGTTGTGTAACCTAGCGCTTTTAAAAACTTTGTTTGATGCTTCCTGAGCTTCTTCGGAAAGACTACCAATTGGTATTTGAAGTGCTTGTATGATATTATACCAATTATAATGTTTTTTGTATAGCCTTCAATATGCTCTTGGCTTATTTTAAGAAAGGGTGAGTCCCAAGGGGGATTTAAAGGAGGAAATATACCCGTTACCTGTCACTCTTCTCTTAAAAAAATTTTTTTTGGAATTTAAGAAGACTGTAAGCTTAAAATTGATAAATATATTGTAAAACGTTGCAGAATGTAAAGAAATAAAAATATTTTTTTTCTCAAAAACTGCTACAGGAAAAAATTCATAGAAAAAAAAGTTCTCAAAAAAGGCAGTAGGGACTTTGCATATCGATTAAGCATACTTGGCCACATATTATATTGGAAAATAATGAAAATCAGAAAATGTGTTTTTTTTTTTTTTAATGTCAAAATTTGTGCAATTTATCGATTTTGGCTTTTTGAGCTTAAATTTTCGAAAAATCACCATAATTCACCTATCATACATAAAAACTCAAACAAATGTTTTTTTAAAAGCTAAATGCTTGTACTTTTTGACAAAATGCTATCTTGATATGTTTCGATGCAAACGAATTAAAAATAGCGTTCCAAAAAAGTCAACTTATTTTGTCACGTCAAAAACCACAATATGAAAAAGTTTATAAAAAAAAAAGTTCTCAAAAAAGGCAGTAGGGACTTTGCATATCGATTAAGCATACTTGGCCACATATTATATTGAAAAATAATGAAAATCAGAAAATGTGTTTTTTTTTTTTTAATGTCAAAGTTTGCAATTTTTCCATTTTTACCATTTTTTTTTAAATATTTGAAAAACCACTATAACTCACATAAAATCGGCAAAAAAAATAAAAATATTTTTAACAAAGTAGGGACAATATACTTTCTAACGATATGCTACATTAATGGATCGGGCTTAAAACAAATTAACTAGAGCGTTTATCCAGCAGTTCCTAATTTTAAAAGTTCTGTAGAGCATTTTTTCTGTTTGAAGTCCAACTTTGGGCTCACTGTGTTGCTAAGCCAAAACAAAATTTTAAACATTTATAGTTTTTTTTTCCGTCCCTAAGTATTATCTGACGATTGGCGTAAAAATTTTTTTAATCCATAGCACTTTCAAATTTTACCTATTTATGGCCACAATCTCCCATTGTGGCACGGCCCTATAAGTATGTACTACAGAAATATTTGCTATACAATGTCACTACTAGTTGCTGAACACTAAAAAAGCAAAAAAACCTTTAAAACAGCTTGTTGATTATCTTACGCCTGGCTTGCGAAATTTTGATTTTATTTATAGGAAACGACATTCGAATTATTATTGTTACTTGAGGAGTGGTCGTACCAAAGGACCTAAGTACCATTACGAAGCAAGAGTAATGTCATATATATTAGTGCCATAATAATCAACCAGAATCGACCCCCTGGTCTGGCAACCAAACTGGAAATGGAAAAATAAACTGTTCGTGTCCAAAAATAGTTACCAAATGTTACTTACAAAATTTAAGAGAGTAAGCTCAAATTTTGTTGGTAAGAATTGTGATAATTTGTTTGGAGCCATGTTTTTTATTATACGAGAACACAATTACATATTATGAATTACGGGGTTAAGCAAGTTTGCCCACTCGTTGTTTGGAATAAAACGTGAAAATGAAAACGCGACATTGATGATTTTTCAATAAAAAAAATTATAACACCGGCACACAAAAAAAAAAAAAAAATGGCATGTACATTTGGCCAGACCTATCTATCTATATGTATTTTGGTGCGCTGAATCCGAATCCAAGGTCTGTTTGGCCCATACACCTTCAAAATCTTGAAATAATTGCAAAAAACCGCTAAAAATAGTGAAAAATTGCAGTTATGAAAATGAAAAAAAATTTTATTGAACTAAATTAAATATTTTTTTTTAATGTATTTCAATGTGCTGAGTCCAAATTTTATGTCCATTTGGCCATTACACCGCCCAAATTTTGAGTTTATGTCAAATTTTTAAAAGAATTTCTGAAAATGACTTAAAGAAGCGAAAATAGGGAAAAATTGCGGTTTTGAAACTAAAAACTTTTTTTTTGATCTAGATAAAGTATGTTTCTTTCACACTCTCTAAATCTTGAGTTTATTGTAAAAAACAGCGTTTTCTCCAAATTTAAGCCACGATATCTCGAAATCCTGCAAAAATATTGGCAATTCTGAGGATCCAGTTGGATTTATCTTCAAAAACTACATATGACTGCATATAAGAAATTACACTTAAATATTTCCGTTCCAATTCAAAATCCGAATCTTAAAAAAAAAACAGATTAGGTGGAAAAGGTGAAATAAGGGTACCCTAGAGAAAAGAAGAAACACAGAACAATTCACTATGACAAGAGAGAGATGGGACATTTCCAAAAAAGCTTTAAAACGTTTCAAAATTAACTCACGAGAAAGACCTGAGGCCCTCTTTGACGGCCCACCCCTTGATCCTACGATCAACCATGGGAATCAATATCGCCGAGAAATTTAACATGAATGCCCCAAATCGAAATAATTTAGTTCCAACTGAAACTCACCCTTAACCAAATATAAAAAATTTATTCCATTTTAATAAAGAACGCCACTCAGAATTTAAATTTCAATGAAAACATTACAATATTTATTGAATATTAAAAGAAACTTGAAATAAGAATCTATTTCAAAATATTTTCTATATAAATACACATGAATGCAGATTTAAGTATGAATAGGTAAGTAGGAAGCGACGCAAGGAGAAAGGTAAGTGGTAAGGTAAGTAATAGGTAATGTAAAAGGAAGGTAAAAGGTAAGTAATTTAATAACTTCTTTAAATTTAATCACACATAAGAATAAGCTATATCCAATTTATATATTGATTTAACATTTTTTTTTCAAGACTTATTTATGGTTTAAACAAAGCATAATTTACATTTATGATTTCACTTTACTTTATATTCATGAATTCTTAAATTCTCACTTTTTTAATCTAGGACCAAAATATCGAAAAGTTTTTTGTTAGCAAAGATTAACAGTAGAAAGGACACCACATAGGGTTAACACTTAAATACATTAAATATTTTAGGGTGGTTGAAAAATACATATATATTATACATAAAAATATTATTCAAAAATATGAAAAAGTGTATGCTTATGAATTCGTAAATTTAGTACTCATGATTTAGGTTTTCTTTAATTTGTTTCTAAAATAAAAGATTAATTTAATTTCCTCTTTTTTCTTTGTTTTTAGTAACTTGGGCCCAAGTTTCAGAATGTAGAGCTAATCACTTTCGCAAAGCTATCGCATTTTGAATTTTTCTTACAAAAAACTTAATGAACTTTCCTTTAAATTAATTTTTATTTATTTTTGATTAATTTGGTATCCTTGATTTTTTTATTTATAATTTCTTAAATTATATTAACAAAATTTCTTTTTATTTTTTTCTATTCTTTACAGCTTCATCAAATCCATAATCATTTTTGTTTTTTATACCCTACACCCAGGGTATATTCACTTTGTCCTTCCGTTTGTAACGCAGAGAAGGAGGCGTGGCAGGTATAGAAAAGTATATATATTCTTGATCAGCGTCACCTCCTGAGTCGATATAGCCATGTCCGTCTGTCTGGCTGGCTGGCTGGCTGGCTGGGTGGCTGGCTGGCTGGGTGGCTGGCTGGCTGTGTGTTGAAATACACTTTTTGGGAAAACTGAGCAAGATAATTCAATGAAATTTGGTACGCTGCCTCCGTCGTCAAAGTTAGCTCGGGGGATTGAAAATGAGCAAAATCGGTCAACGGACACGCCTACCGCCCATACAAAAATTATATTCAAAATGCAATTTTAGGAGTATTTTTCACGACAATGCAACCACAATACATATAAGTACTACGAATTATAAATGAAAGCTCTCAGCAAAAATTGGGTGAAATCAGACAAGGGGGCGTGGCACCTCCCATATAAGCAAAAGATTCAAAATGCTATACTGAAAGAGTTTTTTGAGATAATCCAACTAAATTTCACTCTGACACTAAAAACTAAAAATGCAAGCTCTGAACAAAAACTGGGTGTACTCGGACAAGAGGGCGTGGCACCTCCCATATAAGCAAACTTTTCAAAATATTGCAGTGTAGGGTATTTATTTTTTGGCCAGGCCAAAATTTACACCCTTACTAGTTTTTCTTTTTATTTTCTTTTCAGGACACCCTAGTTTATAAATTCTTAAATTACATTACCAAAATTTTATTTTTCTTTTAGTTTCTTTTCTTTTATTTTCTTTTTTTTATTTTTTTAGGTTTAGCAAATAAATTTTTAATTATTTTTCGAGTTTAATTTTTTTAAAGTGTAAATCCAAACTTATTTTTATGACAAATTGCCGCTGAATTAATACTTTGTATGCTACGCTATGAAAATGGCGTTCACGTTGATTTTGCTTTAAAACGACAATCCCGGAAACACCCGTCAATGCCGGAAACTATATTTTGACATTTATATGTACATAGGGTGTTTACAAAAATGAAAATAACAAAGCATAGGGTGATATACAAATTATATAACTTAGACATAACAATTTATGATTTACATTCGGCCAATTCTGACACATGATCGTCCTCGATCAGAGTGCTTTCTTGTTCGTTTGTACGATGTCCAGCCACACATTCGTCATCAGTCCGCCTCCAAGGCCTAAGCAAAGCCGCTTCTAAAATTCCCTGATACGGAATCTGAGTTATCTGACAGTTTTCTATGTTCCTGATAATATATCGGTCATTCGGCAGTGCCCGATGAATAACATAGAGACCCCTATACTATGGGATACGTTTTTTGTTCTTTCCAACGGTTGTATCTATATTACGAATTACTATATAATCACCTTCTTTATAAATTTGAGGCGAAAAGCTTCTTTTCAAATATTGTATTTCATTTCACTTTTGAGATTGCTTATTAAAATCATCTGCTGTCGATCGCATTAATTGTAGGTTTCGAGGGGCAATTCTACTTTGTTGTTCGTCCAAATATTCAGTAAGTTCGTCAGGCTCAGGTCCTCTCTGACGTATTCCAAACAGTAGTTTACTAGGGGTTTCTTTTGTTGAACTATGAATAGAGTTATTAATAGAAAATTCGGCCTTTGTTAATAACTTAGTCCAATCAGACTGTTTCATTGGTTTCCTCAACTTGCTCAATATTCGAGTAATAACCCTATTAACTCTTTCCACCTGACCATTGGCCTGTGGTGCACCTGTAGCTACCTTAATGTGTTCGACATTTTTCTCGGACATGTGACTTTCAAAGTCATGGGAAGTAAAAGCAGTACCACGATCTGATATTAATCGCCTGGGACGGTTATAATAAGCAAAATATTTATCGGGTAACGCAGCGCTGCGTTAGCGTTATGCGCTGATACCGAGCACGGCGCTGATGCACATATTGATAAGACGCTAGCGCCAACTAGCGCCAATAACGCCAACAGCGGCAATAACGCAAACGCCGCCTTAATGCCAATTTGATACAACGCAACTTTGCGCGCAAGATTGAGCTATCGGTGTATCGCACAGTTTTACGTGTGCTTCTTTGAATCTTTTCTTTTCTTATACGAGATAAAATTGTATGTTTTTTGTCTATTTGCACTTATGTCTGTGGAAAAATTGTTTCTCGAAAATGGCTGCAGCGATTTTAATGAAACTCTGAATAATGATAGACATAAGCACTGAATGAAGAATGAGCCAGGTTCAAACTTTCTAGATACTCATGAGAGGGCGTGACATCGCCCTTAATTTTAAACTTAATCTGGTCATAACTCGCAAACCGTACAATGTAATTAGATACCAATACCTTGTAACAAACGAAAAGTGAGGGGTATTGAGAAAGTACCACGCCCACTTTTTAACCATTGAAAATTTTGAATCAATATAACGCGAAAACGACTCCAACAATTTTAATGAAAATTTAAAGATGTTACCCCTAGAAACAAAGATTAAAATGTTATATTTTGTTTAATTGGAAAAACTCGTTAAAGGGTGTGGTACGCCCACAAAAATATAATACGCTGTAAAAAGAAAACTAAAGCAATCTCTCTAAATTTAACTGTAGGAAGTTTATTTGCTATTAGGCACCTACGAACTGAAAGTGGGCGAAATATCGTCGGTGCGCGTGGAACCTCCCATACAAGTAAAAAACATTAAAAGCTATTTCTCGCAAATGGAGTAACGATTTTTAATGAAATTTGGTATGTAGATCTGGTTCATGAGTATCTAAAGCACAACGAAAAGGAGACTTCAATAATTGCGAAGCCCACTTTCTGCCAAAGTAAAAATTTTAGATACTCAGGCGCAAGAAAAAAATGGAGTGAACTTTTTATTTCTTAAATCCAGTCTTATAGCCTAATTCCACCGCAGATTTAAAAGGTGATTTAATGCAGTTTCTGGACTTAGCGCTAAATTTGGGCGTTGACCCCAGGATTTACCATATAAAACTGAGAATTGAGTTAAATCTGAGGTTTAAAGTCAAATCTATGCTTTAACCTCAGAAAGGCTACCGATTATGGCAATTTTTAACCTAGTGACACCCCTGGAACTTTGACAATTGGCATGAACACAATGCAAATGAAAGATAAACATTAAGAAGACAATTAATTACAAGTTTAATTTTACTGCTTCTGACATTTACTGACAGAAATAAATCTATTTTGACCGGTGGAAACGTGCAGGGTTTAACAATATGATTTACTAATCTAATCACAGCTAAATCTTCGGTGGAAACAGGCTATTGTGTACTTTTCAACGCTGAATCCGTCTTCATCAGCAGTATTTTCAATATATCTGTGGCAATAAGCGATAACAGCTTAAGTCGACTTAAGAAAAATGGGTTTGAGGTAAATTTTCCATTAGTTCTGGTTAAAATTACACTTTTATTTGTATGCGTTTACTTAGTGCTTGTCTGGATCTTAATAATGCCCAAAAAATTTTTGATTAATTTTACCCAAAACTAATGGAAAATTGAGCTCAAACCCATTTTTCTTAAGTAGACCTAAGCTGTTATCGCTTATTGCCACAGATATTGTGGCTGCAGGATTTCGAATTAATCTTACTTGAAGTTGAAGGGTCAAAATAAAAATCCATTTTATTTGTCAAAATAACTATTAAGTGTGTAACTTTTGGCCTGGCCCTACACTGCAATATTTTTAAAATTTTTCTTACATGGGAGGTGCCACGCCCTCTTGTCCGAGTTCGTCTAGTTTTAGTTTAGAGCGCACATTTATAGTTTTCAGTATTTGAGTGAAATTTAGTTGGATTATCTCAAAAAACGCTTTCCGTATAGCATTTTGAAGCTTCTGCTTATATGGGAGGTGCCACGCCCCCTTGTCTGATTTTACTCAATTTTTGTTGAGAGCTTTCATTTATAATTTTGAGTGTCTGAGTTAAATTTGGTTCGATTATCTCAAAAAACGCTTTTAGTATAGCGTTTTGAAGCTTTTGCCTATATGGGAGGTGCCACGCCCTCTCGTCCGATTTTGCCCAGTTTCTCAGAGCTTGAGCTTTTGATTCGTAGTATTTATGTGCATTTTGGTTGCATTGTCGTAAAAACTACTCCTAAAGTTGCATTTTGAATATACTTTTTGTATGGGCGGTAGGCGTGTCCGTTAACCGATTTTGCTCATTTTCAATCCCCCGAGCTAACTTTGACGGCGGAGGTAGTGTAGCGAATTTCATTGAATTATCTTGCTTAGTTTTCCCAAAAAATTTATTTCCCCACACAGCCGTTACCCAGCCAGCCAGCCACCCAGCCAGCCAGCCTGCCGCCTAGCCATCCAGCCTGCCACTCAGCCAGCCAGACAGACGGACATGGCTATATCGACTCAGGAGATGACGCTGATCAAGAATATATACACTTTTCTATATCTGCCACGCCTCCTTCTCTGCGTTACAAACGGAAGGACAAAGTGAATTTACCCTGGGTATAGGGTATAAAAATCCATTTTATTTTGACTTTTTTTTTAATTCAAATGTGTTCGACGATCACGTGCGATACCATGGAAATGCCCATTTCAGTTAAAAAAATTTTAAAAATCAAACTTCCTTACTATGTAAATGAAACATTTTTGAAAAACATTATTCTAAATTTTCGAAAAATCTTTGAATTATAGAGTGGATTTTTAAATGTTTATCAGTTAAAAGACAATCAGGCCTCTTCCACAATCTGTGTGTTTTCAATTACTTTTTGTTGAGGCAGCTTTTTGATGAAATGGTGAGTCCCACGATAAAAAGTAATAGAATCTCTTATTTAAAGTTTTTTTTTCGAAAATTTTCAATAATTTTTTCCAAAAATGTTTCATTTACATAATAAGGAAGTCTGATTTATTATCTTTTCACTGATAAACCATTTTTTTCTGTATTTGCTGCAATAACTGTAATTCAATGCAGTAAAGATTGGCGTTACACCAGTAGCGCAACCTTTCGCGCAAAATTGCGTTGTACCAAATTGGTATTAAGGCGCTATTGGCATTATTGGCGCTGTTGGCGCTAGCGCAATGCGTTGATACCGGTACTGGCGTTGGCGTTATGGAATCAACGCACCAAAAATCGCTGCGTTACCCATCACTAACGCGTATATATAATTGTATATGTGTGACAAAAAAAAACGCGCATCTGCAATTATATATAACAATCGAAAGTTTGGCAGCACTGGAAAAAATTTGGCAGCACTGACAACATTGGAAATTATTGGCTTGTCCCCATAAATTTCGTCCATTTCTGCCACGTATGGAGCAATACACAGCATTGATCCTCTTCGCCGTGAATTATCTTTCGCAGACGTGTAAGCTACCAAAAGGGTTCTTATTTTTGCCTCCAGGGTCGTAGTTGTAACATTTGGATCCTAAAGGGAGAAAGCAGAAATGTTTTTTTAATAAAACATATAAAACATTTATTCAAATACATACGTTAAAGCCCTGATACACCATATCTTCCAGGACGTTGGAGTAAGCAAATTTTTTTTTCCTAGAGTGCTCAAATTCGGCTTTACGGGCCGAATAGCATCTTAATAACAACAAAGTTTCTTCCTTGCTCCACTTCTTGCGCTTGCTACAAATAAAAATTAGGATTTAATTCTTAATTTTCAATTCTTTTAACGTTTCGTTTGTTTTTTTTTTGGTATTTTTGTTTGAAATTTTTCGATAAATACTCATATTTGATTGGCAGCACTGGCTTTTATACCTAATTATGATCTAACCGACGCTTGCTATCGCCAACTATCGCTTCATACAAATATTTTACTAATTATATTTACGCGTCAAAAGAAACACAGCTAATAAGTGTTTATTTTTATTAATTATAGAAGGAAGTGGTCCGTAGTGATCAATAGGCGTGTTTCTTTTGACGCGTATATATAATTGTATATGTGTGACAAAAAAAACGCGCAATTATATATAACAATCGAAAGTTTGGCAGCACTGAAAAAAATTTGGCAGCAATGAGAAAAATAATAACAGCAAAGTTTCTTCCTTGCTCTACTTCTTGCACTTGCTACAAATAAAAATTTCATTCTTAATTTTCGTTAAATAAATTAAAAATTGTAATTTACCTTTTTTCTTGTTCTGCCCTTTTTAATATCAATTCTTTTGACGTTTCGTTTGTTTTTTTTTTTTGGTATTTATGTTTGAAATTTATCGATAAATACTCATCTTTGATGGGTAGCACTGGCTTGTATCCTTAATTATGATCTAAGCGACGCTTGCTATCGCCAACTATCTCTTCATCCAAATATTTTGCCACTTCACGAAATCAAACAGAGTTGTGTTGTAAAATATTTCACAAAAACAGAGTTGTGTTGTAAAATGTTTCACAATTTGTACCTTTCGGGAGTAAAATATTACAGTTTTCGTGAAGAAATCTACGAATGGATGAAATGAGGTTAATAGCATGATTCAATAACAATGGTTATGGCAAGTTGTCAAAATAAAAAAAAAATGAAACCCTGATCTTGCCTTGCTATCTGTCAAAAGACTATAATCAAAACAGAGAATTTTGCCATTTTCGTAGTTTAAGAAGAAGTACCAACCAAATTTGAGAGAACAAACAAAATTAACTCACAGTTTGACACAAATTTGTCGCATGAAAAAATAATACAAAAAAATATTATTATAAATAGCATTAAAAAAGTAGTAAAATAGTACTAGTAATTTAAAATCACATGAATATGAGTAAAATATAGTTTTAATCATGAAACAAACAAATTCATGATTATTTTGATTATGAATGTCTATGTAAACTAGCCCTTACACGCTCTGCCGTTTGATAGGTTTTGACAGCCGTCACGTAACGGTACGCGACGTGTTGACTTATTTCACCTTAACGCTCCAATTTAGGTATGACAGTAAGTTGGTAACTTAAGGCACGGGATGGCGAAAGCTCAAATAAGCGTACACAAAAAAAACTTTCGGAAAACTTGCGTACGCGAAATCCAGTGAAGTTTTTTCCCCCGGGGCGCAGCTTCGTTACGCATGAATAATTTAGCGTGCGCGAAATGTTGCGTACGCTATAGTGCATATTAGGAAGTGCAGTACAACTACTACAACAGTAATTTTATATAAAAGTAGGGGTATGTGGGCGGCCTGCGGCCGCTACTCAGGATTTAAAACTGTCAGACATCCAACACCGGCTTTGCGGTGGCCTTCGGCTGCGGATCAGTATATAATATATCCAACACATAGTTTGCTAGCCAAATTGCGCGCAGCGAACCCAACATTTTTTAGCGTGCGCTGCAACACTAATACTATGTTTACACCAAAGATTTATGACGCGATTTACGGCTTTTTTGAGATTTAGCTCTATATCTTGTAATATATCGCGTGATTTACCATACAAAAATATATCTACTTCCAACGTGATTTAATTTATATCTCCTCATATATCTCGGCAGGGCTACCTTTTTTTGTTATTTTCATGCATATGGCACCTTCAAATTTTGATAATTTGAAGTTTTGTTGACATTGATGTCATAAGTTTGTTTACTTTTACCAAAATAAAAATTGAAAACAATCATGGACTAGGAATAAATGAAATACACAGCATATTATATGCCAATGACACCAGCTTCATAGCCGTGGACTAACGTATTGAACTACACGCTTCCAGTAGTGGTGGAGGCGCAAAAGATCCTGGTTTGGTTAAGATCGCAGACAGTCATATGAAGCGAATGAAAATCACTGTTTCCCGATGCTGTACGACTTTATTCATTGCTAAAAGGCGGTGATGTGGATGAAATTGCCTCTAAGCTATTGTCAAATTGTAGCATAACCGAACTTATGCCTTGCATGTGTAAAATTCAAATATCCTATTCACTGTTCGTTAAAGCGGTGGACAAATCTTCGCCAAACTCCGACTTTGTTGACCATTCATAAGAACAGCGAGCTACTAAAGGATATTTGGCCTGATTCGTAGTCCGTGTGTTCCAATATTTAGGAACTCAATGATATTTATAAACTTAAAACAGTAGAGTTCATCAGCAAATAAAAAGATATAACTTAATAATATATGTTTTTATCTTTATTGATGCTAGCATGAAATATACATATGTCACCTTTAAGTACTTCAGGTAATGATCAAATTGTTAGCCATGGGCGGCAAACGACTACGGCGATTTGATAAAAAGCAAAAAGCAATGATTATGCCATTGTGTTCCAAAACTTAGAAGGTTTTATCGGCATCCTTGCTACCAAATGTGCATAATGTACTATGAGAAACTGCAACAGTTGATAGCTTCTTTTTTGATTCAACTTGCAGTTGTCTAAATTCCAAACTTTAAAGGTACGATACACATTATACCCAATTGTAAGTAATTAACATTCGGCTAAGCTATAACATAATTTTGTGGTCTTTTTGCGTGAGCCAGAACAAAATAACATCCTTGATGTGATCTTCAAAACGACGTTTATCCGGGCAAAACAGACACTGCGTAGTTGCTATCCAATAAATAGAAAATATCGTTGATGAAGCATAAATGTCCATAAAGACGTTATTATGGGAAATCGTATTAGGTTACTTCATCGCGTGTCTACCTCCAAACATTAAGTGTCTAGTAACTTTGGATGGTGGCAATTTTGGTAACCCAACCAATCTAAACAGGATCCACGAAGTTGTAATTTCTCAAACATATTGAATTCAGTTTTGCGACAGCCTCGATAAAATTATTGTAAAAAAAGGAAATATAACGTACAATCAACTTTTTTCCAATACTAATATGTTTTAATAAATATACACGAAATTTAAATATTTTTTAATATTTATGGCAAGAATTACATTGTTCAACAACAAAACAAATGTCTTTCAAGAATTGACATTTAATGTCAAAAATAAATCCCATTCGGCCGGTGTAAACGGGTAGGATTTAGCATCGGGATTTATTTATATCTTCACAGCTAAATCTTTGGTGTAAACATAGTATAAGGGCCAATTTCACAGTGTGAGCTTAAGCGAAGTTTATCTGTTGAATGTAGTTTAAATTAAAATTTCATTTTCACAGTTATTTTAATTTAAGGGCCGTTTAAGCGCCGGCCAATCGACACTATCAATAGTTAGGGAGGTTTAAGCGGCATTTATGTCACAACTGACATTGTCAAAAAAAAAATGTAATAAATCATTTCAAAAATATACGAAAATTTCAAATTTAATTAAATTACTATTAAATTAAATTACTATTTAAATACATATTAAAATTTCGATACAAATGTTCAATTCACCACAATTTATTACAAATACGCCTGGCTTGAAACGCTAGCCATGCACATGCTGAAAACTAGACATTCCTCGGCATATTGTCATTGTCATGGAATCGACGTTTTGCAGAAACTGAAATCATACTATGGGCATTTGGGTGGTTTTAATTGACTGATTGCGATGGTGCCTGGACATGGGAAAACAGTAAGTTACATATTTTTCATTAAGCATTAAAAATTATAAGCGCTCTGAAGAAGGCAACTATTGATGAAGCTGCAGGAGCAAGGAGTACGTACTTAGGTTATCAGAAATGTGCAGATACTGCTGTAAGTTCTGTAGCAGCTGATAGCAAAACCAATGCTCGAAACAAAACTAAAAATTTGTGGCCTCAAATTACAATTTGGAATTTTCTAATTGGTTTATTTTAGATTAGTAATAACATGATGCCATGGATCATATGAATTATGCATGTATAATAAGAAATGTTTAAAATAAAAGATTTCAAGAAAATATTACATTTTGCCGGACTTTATCTTATGGACAAAAGTGAATTAGATAAGCGTGCTGCAAATTTCAATTAGATATTTTAGATATTTCCTAATTGTCATAATATTCTAAGTTGGAAAATGCATGGAATTTTCGATTCTTGCAAAACATTGACTAAAGTTCATAAAATTAGTATATTTTTTAAAGTTCATTGAAATATTTTGTAAATTGTAAACAAATATTAAACTTCAAATTTCTTAAGAGTCAACTTTGTTTACCTGTATTTTCAGTTTGTGTCTTTGCTAATGACAAAAATGAGCTAGTCAACTGTGAAATTGAAAATTATTTAAGGGCCGCTTAAGCGACACTAACGGTTTAGCTAAGCTAAAGCTTAAGCTCACACTGTGAAATTGGCCCTAAATTAATCATGCGTAATCAAGTTCCCCGGGGAAAAGAACTTCAGAAAGATTGCTTTATTAGATTCTTTCAATAGCGTTTAAGTTTTGTGGGAAGTGCAACAAATACCATAATATACCGCACATTATTCACCGTTATTATGGTAGTACGTCCTAAGCTTTCATCAAAATCGTTTCAGCCGTTGTTGAGTAATAGCTGTGTTTTTTTTTTGACGCGTATATACAATTGTGGATATTTTTAAATTGCGATAACTTATGAACAGTGAGTCGCACATTAAAACTCTAAGGGACTTTTTTATGGAGAATCACGTTCTCTGCAAAAACTTTTCATTTTATTTTTAAAAAAATTTATCTTTTAGGAGTTATTCTATAAAAACTGGTTAAGCGCAGATAAACGGCAAAAATTTACTTTTTTTTTAAATCACTTCCAAATAAATATTTTTTTTTACAAAAGATTAAAATTACTTGTAGAGCATGTGGTTCCGAATGAAAAAGACCTGTTGCGGATTGGTTCAATTTTGCAGATTTGTTTTTGCTAGTTGATTTTTACGCAAACGCTTTTCGATTTGATTGTAATTTAAAATTAACCGTCGGCCACCTACCGGCAAAAAAGCACTTAGCTTTTGCACAAATCGAAAAGCTTTGTGTTTTTTGCAAATACATAAATGACCCTGAAATAAACTTGTTTGATATATGAAAACTGTATTTGCAGTCCCATCGTAACGGCGATCACAAAAAAAAAAAAGAACAAAGAAAATGCCACTGCGCATGTAAATTTTTTTATGCTAAAAAAAACATGCGATCAGCGAAAGAACAAAGAAAATGCCACTGCGCATGTAAATTTTTTCTGCTAGGAAACAGGCGATTAGCGTAAGAACAAAGAAAATGCCACGGCGCATTTCGATTTTTTGCTAGCAGACATGCGGTCGCTATGCAAGTTGGTCAGTTGGATTTTAGCGTGGCATGCGGTCGGCCAGAATCGGTGCGTGTACGATACAAGAAAAAAGAAAGGAGAAAAAAAAAACCTGCGATTTGCGAATACGTTTTTCTTAAGAAAATTTCAATTAATAAAGACAAAAAAAATAAAATTTAAAGTCGCGATCGAGCTAAAAGTAAAGCAAACTAAATACTTATAAAAGGCAGCGTGAAAAGCTTGTCGTGCTAGTTACCGTGGAAGTAATTTTTTTTGCATGGCGTTTGGGAAATAAATTCCGCGATCTCGTCTTTACAAAAATTATATACAACTAAATCTATTTTTAAAGCGAACGAAAATAAAAAAAAAAGATTTACCAAAAGAAAAGATGCAAAGAAGAAACATTTAGAACAATCAAAAACCCGTGTTATAAATGTATGAACACTTAATAGAACCTATAAGTAATCCACAATGTACGTATTGCACTGTTTGTTAAAAAAGAATTTGTGAAGCGCTAGCGCTCCCGCGAGTGTCACATAAACCACAAAAAAAAAAAAAACCAACAAAAAAAAAAGAGAGAAAACAATAGTGGGTGCTGTGCCTTGCTTATTGTAGCTAACACCATCAAAATAACAGCGAAACAGGGCAAAGTGAATACTAGACAAAAACAAAGAATTATTTGTAACTCTGGCCTCATCAAGCGAAAGTTTTTATAAGTGTTTTGCGACATGCTAGAAGTTGCATATAAACTACATAAAAATATGGTAAGAGTGATGAGCAAGTTTAAGCCCAATTTAACTTTTCACCTCAAAGAAACACAAAAAGAAAAAAACAACATATTTGGTGGTCGCTAATAATAAATATATATAATAAATTGAAATACTTTTTTTCAAATAATCGAAATACAAATAAATTTTAATATAAGAAAGAATTATAGAACACAATAATGGAAAAACAAAAACACAGACTAAAAACGGAAATTGTTTGAAAAGCTACACACTTAAACTAAACCAAGAAACAAAACAAAAAGTAACTGCGACACCAACTAAAATTGCCAAAACATGATGACAGCGATCAAGGCGGTAAGCGAGTAGCAGCATCAACCACCAGCTGACCTTTTATTTTTATTTATCTTCATTTTTATTTGTATAATCAACACTATTAGAAGTATTAAGAGCATTATTAAGATGTATTAATCAAAAAAAAAAAAAAAAAAAAAAAAAAAAAATTAATTACATATCTTTATAATTATTATAAACAAATACTAGACATTAGTGGGCCCATTAAAAACGAAGAAAAAAAAGTAAAAACTTATTATTAGTATGTTAGGCTTAGTTGATTTGAACTACTAAAAACTTAAGTTGTGAAATTTAAAAAGAAAAAATTTGTCAGTCTAAGTTATTTAATTGGGGGAGTGTCGGAAAGGGGGAGGGAAAGCAGGACGTAGCAGCGTTAAAACGTAAGTTCCATGAGCACGGATTTTTAGAAATTTTCCAATTTTTTTTATGCTTACGCACAGGCAATGGAAATAGGGCGAAGCACGAACCAAATTCTAGCCGGGATATATGCTTTCGAACGAGTTGAATTTGATTTCATGAAAATGGAAAAATTTTAATAGTAACAAGCCCTGCGTAACAGACCCTTGGACTTTTTATCGTACGACTCACCGTTCATAAGTTATCGCAATTTGAAAATTACCACAATTGTATATACGCGTCAAAAGAAACACGGCTAATATTTAATAAAAATTTTTGATTGCTTAAGAGCAGGTGTCGGGTCAAGCACTTTTTAATTTAATTTGATTCTTACTTTCTACTTTAAATTTGTTATAATTTTGCGTTAAAAAATTTGTTTGAACACTGAACTTAATCATTTAAATTTTTCTGTAAATATTACTTAATATTTTATTACTATTTCCTTTAATTTTATTTGCAACTCTGAAAAAATCTCTCTTCTGTAATATTTAACTTCATCTTAACTTCTTTATACTCAATAAATTAGTATTCGATTAGCCTATGATCCGTGTCTTTTATTTTCGCTTTTTTGATCGTAGACCACAAGTTTAAATTCCGTTGTTTTTGTAAATTATTAGAATACTTGCCCTTAAATTTTTAGCAGTCAATTTAAATATAATTTAAACATTTTAAATATTCAACTGCCGGTCAAAAAAAAGCTTTTGATCGTTCATTTTGGCGCCCAACGTGGGGCATATAGTGCTCTAAATTTACAATAATTTATGAAAATTGTCTAAAATTGTGTCTTAAAGTCGCCTAATTGATTGGCAAGAAATTTTACATAGAAAATATATTTTCATAATCACACGCGAGTTGAGAGTGGTCTACAAATTTCGTGGCATATCGATAGCGTGACCTTCAAGAGGTTTCAATAACTTCATAAAAAAAAAAAAAAAAATTTAACCTATGGTCACCTTGAAACCCATTGTCGCTAGCCGTTAGTTTTTCTATATTTTATTGCACTCCATAAAGTGCAAAAATATTGCAACGGTTATAGGCGATACATACATATCGTGCTCATCTTCGAATATACGTACATAATACTCTCATCAGAATAATTGCTGTACATACCACTGTCGCTCACAAGCCGAACTTATTTTGGGACTTTACGTCGTAACATTGCGCTGAATTCTTCGCGCTGCCAACGGAACTGTTAACATCTGCATCACTCCGCTGCATTTTTCGTCGCTGTCAACGGAACTGTTAACACCTGCATCACTGCGCTGCATTTTTCGTCGCTGTCAACGGTTCTGTTAACAACTGCGCTCACTTCTACTACTACTTTCGCTCACGCTGCAATTGCTGCTGCGTTTTTTTTTTCCTATTATCTTTCACGATATTCTCTTATCTTTCGCTGCGCTTGCTGTTTATATTTTCGTCGTCGCTGCACCATGGCAGAAGCTCTCAAGCAACAACGCGCTAATACCAAAAATAATATTTCTCGTATAAAGGGCATCATAGAAACAAATGGGAGAGGAGAAGGAAAAACTTTGACGTCTACCGAGCTTAAATGTCGCTTGGGTATTTTGGAGTCCTATTTTACGCAAATTAGCAGCTACCAAACACAAATAGAAAAATTGGAACCCGAAGACAATATGAGAGGCGAACTTGAGGACTTGTATGTTGATATAAAAATTGCTATCCAAGAACAACTAGGTGAAGACCTGCATAATGCCTCAATTAGTCAAACTCATTTTACGATGCCTACTTCTAACACTAGATTACCTGCGCTAAAGCTGCCTTCGTTTAGTGGTACGTACTCTGAGTACAAAAATTGTATAACGTCGTTCAACCAAATTATTGATAGAGAGCTCAATCTGTCAAATATAGAGAAGTTTAATCACTTGCTTAATTGCTTGCAGGGGCAAGCTTTAGATACTGTCAAAGCTTTTCAAGTGACCAACGAAAATTATCCAAAGGCACTTGATAGGCTTAAAACTCGATACGACAACACTACACTAATTTTTATGGAAAACATTGCGTCGCTTTTTGAATTACCTTCCATACAGAAGCAGAATTGTAAGCAACTGAGAAGTTTAGTGGATAATGTTTCCGCGCTCTACAGTTCTCTACTGTCACTTGGTTCTGAAAAGCAGATTTCGAATGCTATGTTAATTTACTTAGTGATGCAAAAAGTTGATGATGGAACGCAAAAAAGGTGAAAGGAGTCTCTTGATTTTAGCTCACTACCTATGTGGGATGACTGCGCTAAAGTATTAGAAAGGCGCTGCCAATTTCTCGAGTCAATTGAAACGCCACACTCGTCTTACGGCACACCCCATAAAGTCGGCAACAAATTTTCAAAAAAGGTTGATAAGCATCAGTCACCTCGTCAAAATTATTCCTTCGCTTGCACTAAGCGCACTTGCGCTCTATGTGGCAGTGCAGATCATGCAATAAATAGTTGTCAACGTTTTAACGACATATCTACTATGGAGCGATTTAACAATGTTAAAAGGCTCGCACTTTGTATCAATTGTTTATCGAAAAACCACAGGGTCACGCAGTGCACTTCTGCATACAAGTGTAGGGTTTGTGCTCGATCCCACCATTCATTGCTTCATCATTCTCAGAATTCTACAACTTCTGGTTCCTCGTCGCCACCATCGGTATCATCACCATCAGCAGTACAAACCACTGCTGCAGTGCATACTCATCTCGAAAGCTCATCGCAAGATGCAATTATTCTCGCTACAGCAATTCTACTCGTTCGTGACGCCGCTGGTTGCTACCAAGTTGGTGAGCACTTCTCGATTCTTGCTCTCAGGTAAACTTTATCACTGAAGAATTTTCGCGAAAATTACGATTGCCACGTGAGAAACACAACATTGAAATTATTAGCATTGGTGCATCAAACACAAAAATAAACCATAAAACGTCTACAAATATAAAATCTCGTGTTACTGACTTTGAGCTGCCACTCGGCTTTTGCGTTACTACTCATATTTCATACCAGCCTGAAACGGAGATTGATATTTCATCTTGGAATTTGCCAGCTAATACTACGCTAGCAGATGAACATTTCTTTAAATCAAAACGCATTGATTTACTTTTAGGCACTGAAAGCTTTTTTGATGTGCTCTCCGTAGGCCAAATTAAACTCGGCGATAATTTACCTACACTCCAAAAAACACTGTTAGGTTGGGTGGTATCAGGCAAATACATCCCTGATGCCAAAGTTTCCTCGCGTTCATCCACTTGTTTATTGTCTTGCGAAGAATCTATTAATTTCAATCTTGAACAGCTGTGGAAATTAGATGAGACTGCCTTAGCATCTACGCTTTCTGATGAGCAAGCTGATTGCGAATCTTTTTTCGTAAAAACGGTTTCACGCAATGTCAATGGGAGAATCATCGTTCGATTGCCGTTTAAGGAAAACTACGCTTGTCTTGGATCTTTGCATGACATCGCATTGCGCAGATTTGCTGCTTTAGAACGACGATTGGTACGTATGCCTGATACAAAGGCCCAATATGTGGAATTTATGAACGAGTACGAAAAACTCGAGCATATGACTCTAGTCGAAAATCCTGACCTTAGCACGCCTCACTATTATATACCCCACCATTGTGTATTTAAGCCGAATAGCACATCAACAAAGCTAAGAGTCGTCTTTGACGCTTCATGTCGAACTTTATCGCAAAAATCGCTTAACGACATTTTATTGGTAGGTGCCACTATTCAAGATGATTTGTTTTCACTTCTGCTTCGGTTTCGCATTCATCGTTACGTCATCACTGCAGATATAACAAAGATGTACAGGCAGGTACTCGTCGACTCTCGTGATCGCTGCTTTCAGTACATTTTATGGCGTAATTCCGAAAATGAAGAGGTGTGCACATACCAACTTAACACTGTGACTTACGGTACAGCAAGTGCACCATTCCTCGCTGTAAGAAGCCTGCATCACTTGGCTGACCAGTATGCTGCAGAATTTGTCTTAGGATCAAAAATGATCAAATCTTCGTTCTATGTAGACTATTTTCTATGCGGAGCAGATTCGTTGGAGGAACTATCAACAATAAAATATGAAGTTTCCACTATTTTGAAAAATGGCTGTATGGAACTTGCCAAATGGCATTCTAATGTCGATTCTTTTGTTGACGATAAAACTATCAAAGATTTAAATCTAAGCGATACTTCCGTCACTAATGCTTTGGGAATTATGTGGGATCAAAAACAAGATCTCTTTCTATTTCCATTTTCGCCAAAAAATCTCCATAAAGGTAAATCTACGAAACGCACAATTTTATCGCTTGCTTCATCTCTCTTCGACCCTCTTGGGTTATTGGCTCCTCTGCTTGTCACAGCTAAGGTGATTTTGCAAGAGTTGTGGCTGCTCAAATTGGATTGGGATGAGACAGTACCCCAAAATCTCCACACCGCTTGGGAAAATTTGCTTAAAGAACTCTTTTCGCTCTCATCGATTGCTATTCCTCGCTATTGTCTTCGCATCACTACTCATCGTGTGCAAATACACGGTTTTTGTGACTCTTCAATACGTGCATATGGTTGCTGCGTTTACTTTCGTGTAGAAGACTTATCCGGCAACGTTGCAGTCAACTTACTCTCTGCAAAATCTCGTGTCGCACCAACAAAAAAGAAGTCATTACCGAAGCTTGAGCTATGTGGTGCTCTGCTGCTATCAAAGCTTTTCGCCAAAATCAAAACAACTTTTAGTCATCTACAATTTGACGTCTATTTGTGGAGTGACTCAAATTGTTTTACATTGGCTACGTATGCACTCATCTACTCTTTCAATTTTCGTGGGAAATCGAGTATCAGAGATACAAGATCTCACTACTAATTGCAACTGGAGGTATGTTCCAACTCAGCACAACCCTGTTGACATTGTATCGAGAGGATGCACGGTGCAAGACCTCGTCACTTCAATTTGGTATACAGGCCCATCGTTTTTATCGCTTTCTCAAAATCACTGGCCTGAAAATGCTCTCTTTACATCAGCCATGGAAGAAGTCAACAAAGAGAAGCGCAAAGCTACGTTTTTTGTAACAGAAAAATCTAATCACATCATCAATTGCATAAACAACCTCAGTTCACACATGGCTAGCATACGCGTGGTCGCCTGGATGTTTCGTTTTTTTCGAAAAATTAACAAATCTATTAGCAACATCAGTGAAGCAGAGTCGCTGGCTCCACAAGAAATTGAAACCGCTCTTTGGTGCATCGTGTGGAACATCCAGCAGCAGTATTTTGCAGAAGATATTTGTCGTGCCAAGAAAGGTGTTGAAGCTCAAGCTGCGCTTAAGTATCTTAACCCGTTTTGTGAAGATACTTTTGGATTCACTTTGTTGAAGGTTGGTGGTCGCTTAGAACTATCTTCATTGCCTGACGTGCAAAAGCATCCAGTCTTACTACCCAGCAAATGTCACTTTGTGGAATGCCTCGTTCGACATTTGCACACCACAAACTACCATGCTGGACCAAAGGCTCTTGTCGGCTTAATTCGTCTCAGGTTTTGGATCATCAATGCCAGAGACATTGCACGTCGCATTGTCAGATCGTGCGTATATTGTGTGCGCTACAAGCCAAAATTGCTCGAGCAAATGATGGGCAACCTGCCTGTCGAACGTCTTACGCCTTGCAGACCATTTTCTCGCTGCGCAGTGGATTTTTGCGGTCCAATCAGTACATACCTACGCACTAGAGGAAAAGCACCTTACAAAACGTACATTGCCATTTTTGTGTGCTTATGGTCGAAAGCAGTACATATTGAAGCAGTGTCGGACCTTTCGACTGAAGCGTTTATTGCTGCCCTAAAACGCATGATCGGTAGAAGAGGTTTGCCGACCGATATTTTTTGTGATAACGCCACAAATTTTGTCGGCGCTGATCGTAAGCTCGCTGAACTGAAGGAATTTATTTTTAATTCTAAAACTAAAAATTCAATCATTAATTTTTGCTCTAATGAATTAATAAATTTTAATTTCATTCCACCCAGGGCTCCACATTTTGACGGTCTTTGGGAGGCCGCTGTTAAGTCAACGAAGGGTCATCTAAATCGTACACTTGCTAACGCTCACCTAACATTTGAAGAGCTGACAACTGCACTTGTTGAGATTGAAGCCATTCTCAATTCTCGACCATTATCGCCACTTTCTTCAGATCCGAGTGATTTTGAATCGCTAACGCCTGCTCACTTCATCATCGGTAGCTCATTAAAAGCATTGCCTGAGCGCACAGCTGCAACAGAAAAAGATATCTATCATCTCGAGAAATGGTCGCGCATTACCGCAGTCAAGCAACGATTTTGGCACCAATGGTCTCACAATTATTTGAGCGAGCTGCACTCGCGTTCAAAGTGGGTTCGTGATCAATCAAACATTCATGTTGACGCGCTCGTGCTCATACACGAAGATAACGTTCCGCCACAACGCTGGGTAACAGGCAGAATCGTGGCCGTCATCCCAGGCAAAGACAATCGTGTTAGAGTGGTGGATGTAAAAACACCAAAGGGCATTATACGGCGCCCCATCCACAAGCTAGCTTTACTACCTGCTTGAAAGTACTTTTTAATTTAATTTGATTCTTACTTTCTACTTTAAATATGTTATAATTTTGCGTTAAAAAATTTGTTTGAACACTGAACTTAATCATTTAAATTTTTCTGTAAATATTACTTTATATTTTATTACTATTTTCTTTAATTTTATTTGCAACTCGGAAAAAATCTCTCTTCTGTAATATTTAACTTCATCTTAACTTCTTTATACTCAATAAATTAGTATTCGATTAGCCTTTGATCCGTGTCTTTTATTTTCGCTTTTTTGATCGTAGACCACAAGTTTAAATTCCGTTGTTTTTGTAAATTATTAGAATACTTGCCCTTAAATTTTTAGCAGTCAATTTAAATATAATTTAAACATTTTAAATATTCGACTGCCGGTCAAGAAAAAGCTTTTGATCGTTCAGTAGGCATCGCTATTTTTAGATCCCGCCCTATTTTCGCATTGATGGTCGACATGCATATTACAATTTACATCAAAATATCTTATACTGTTTGCGAATTATACCATTTAACGTGTATTACTTGTAAGGGAGGTGCCACCCCACTTTGAGTTCAGAGGTGTCTAACAGCAAGTAGACCCCCCAGTTAATTTTAGAAATATTGATTTATAAGTTTTCTTTTTATAACGTATTATATTTTTGTGGGCGTTGTCACGCCCTTCAACGAATCTTCCCAGTACAATAGCATATCACACATTAATCCTTGTTTTTAGCGGTAATTTCTCTTAAATTGTCATTCAAATTGTTGGATTCGTTTTCAAGTAATACTGAATTAAAATTTTCAATGCTTAATAAGTAGGTGTGGCACCTCTTCGATGCCACCTGCTTTTCTTTGATTAAAAAGCAGTACCTGCCTACCAAATTTCATTAAAACACCTTGTATAGTTTACGAGTTATGACCAGATTAAATTTAAAATTTAGGGCAGTGCCACGCCTCTTCATGAGTATCTACAAAGTCCTAGACCAATTTTTTCTTCAATTCATGTTAATATCTCATTATCCCAAGTTTCATTACGATCGCCACAGCCGTTTCCGAGAAAAAATTTTGGCACAGAAATAAGTACAAACAATTAAATATACAGTTTTAGCGCGTTTGAGAAGAGAAGATATATAAATATTTAATTATGACCTTTGCCATTAAAAATACTTTTAAATCGGAAACCTCAATAATTTTTTGTGTTATACATATAAATTTATTATTATTAACTATAGTATCTACATATATTCTTTTGAATTATTTGGTAATTTTATTCTTCGAATGGATTAAGATTTGCGTCATATTGGTCAATTGGATTACTTGATAAATATGTATAATCATCACTAGTCTCGAAAGGATTAGTTGACTCTCCAGCTTTAGGAATGCGTTTCACTATAGTAGACTTCGAATAAATATCATTTATTTTTGGACTCAATGCAGAATTATTCATTTCCTTAGGATTACTGCAAATTACAGGATTATTGATACACATATTAACGTAAATGTTTTCGTTAAACACTCTTTTTTCGAGACATTTTTTAATTAATTCCATAAAATCATCAGATTGCTTAAGTTGTGATAAAAAACTCTCAACAGGCATATCAAAAGCTTTATCAACAGATTTATCATTATTCGCCTCACAAGATATGCAATATTGCTCCCCATCGGAGTATATGCTCAAGCAATGTTTATGAAATGTATGTTGGCAAATAAAATATACTGATGGATAGTTAAGTTGTTGCTTACATATGTCACACACGTTACTTCGAACCTCAATCGGTTTAAAAGAATATTTTTTTAACAATTTATTAAGTTGTAGTAAATTACCATTTAAATTAGAAACGATTTTTGATTGCTTTTCCAGATCACCAGTATACCGTAAATGCTCTTGCAAATAGAATTCTTTCACATGAACCAACAAGGATGTTTTCATTTCGGAAATACTTTGCAAAATTTGCAATGGTGACTGTAATTGCTTTTTTGAGTTTTCGCTTAAAACATACTGCAGCAAAGCAATATAACCCTCTGACACGAATTCAATGTCTCTAAGTGGTTGGATCCATAATTTCGAATCCGCATCGCTATTACTTTGATAAAAATTATATATGTCCTTAAGTTCACCATTGCGCATATGGATTCTTACTGATAAGTTCTGAAACTGTTTATTTTTGTAGAAATATAAAACACCATCCCAATAACAATAATTTTTACACTTTATAAGTATTTCATTCCGACTATAGAGCTTGTCATAGCGCTCTAAAAATCGGCTTAACACTTGTGAATCCGTTTCATTGTTCTTCCAACGACGTAGATATAGTTCAAATAAAAAGTTGTAAATTATTGGACTACAATCATTAGAATTTTGAATTATGTGTTCTAAAAAGTCTTCGCAGTACAAGGGTTGGTTACTAAATAACGGAATAAAATTCTCTGGACAAGTAATAATTTTTTCCTTGACACAAATTGATTTTAAAATATCGGTGGTTTGTCTAATGTAGTATTTAGTAAGTGTTTGCCCATGTTCTTTAAAGAATCCATATATATCGTGTTCACTCAGTTGATAGAAAAACTGGTCAACATCGCTCGGACTAGTCATGATCCTTAAAAGTCGCGCCAAGCTTGTATCGAATATTTGATGTTGCGAGTTGGTGTCACTTTGCCGCATCACGGTTTTACTCATCATTGTTTCGTTTATATTGCAAAAAATTTCTT
This sequence comes from Calliopum simillimum, assembly GCA_951812925.1. NCBI lineage: Eukaryota > Metazoa > Arthropoda > Insecta > Diptera > Lauxaniidae > Calliopum > Calliopum simillimum. The sequence goes on along the minus strand of OX638368.1, from coordinate 80,136,827 downwards.
TAAATGTACCCTCATCCACATCTATGTCATTTACGTCAGACAAAAATTCATCTAATTTTACTGGTAAGTTCATCCGCGAGTTACAATTAATAAAAAGTTCTACATGTTCTTCTGTTGCAAACTCTGTTTTCAACAAAGAGTTCAAGTACTCGGATAGATAGCGTACTAGTTTTGAACCCAAAAATTGTCTGATGATACAATAGGGTTCAAGTACTCCGATAGTTTTTATATATTTCTCTACTGCACCTTCAAAATCACCTTTAAAGTATAGGTGATCACCATAAAGTTTATATATGTGGGCGACTCGTTTTTCCTCGGCATTTTCATGCTTCATCAAACGCAGAGCGATATCATACAGATGCTTGCTCATTAGTAGCTCCAATTTAGTGTTGATGTCCTTCTCGAACACTGCAAGAATATCACTTTCATCTGTAAGAACAAAACAAGCTTTGTTATCGATAAGAATCCCAGCAATAGAATCAATAGATTTGTTCAAAACGATCATTTTATGGTTTATATCTATAATGATTAAATTATCCTTTTGTGTTGTAAATGACGTATTGGTCGGATGAATAGCGATGACGATATAATTAGCAAACCAGGCTATGCTCTTTTTTTCACCTTCGATGGCGTAACAAGGGCCACGACCGTCACTTGTGTAACAGTAAATGGCATCATAACGGCCGACGATGAAATAGGGGTCGGCCGCACTGTTGGTGGTTTGCATGGCGCAACACGGTGTAGGATCATTTTTTGCATCCAGAACAAATTTGCTTTCTTTTATATCATTATTTTCTGTGATGCTGTAACAAAAAACACCTGCATCAGAACTGACGAACATATTAAGACATTTTGAATTTTTGTGCTTAAATTCAATTCCAGTTATTCGAAGGCTGCATGATTGAAAACCTCGGAAACCAACAGAAAATTCGCGATTGATCTGACCTCTGAATATACTAATTTCCCCTCTCTCAAAGCCAACAGCAATGCAAACTGATGAGTTTTGGTAGGATACGTTCATTGCAGTTGCGTTGTACTGGGATGTAATCACCGCCGTTCCGATGCAAGAAGGAGCGCCATTGCGTTTTGTCAAATTTTTTGTATCCCATACTTTTAAAACGACTCCACTGATGCAATCTGCATTCGACAATGTTATCAACAAATTGGTTTCTATCGAATAAGCACACAAGTAGATAGCAGAGTTGTTAGCGAAGAATGAAATTTTTTCCCAATTTGCGAAAAATATGTGCACATATCCTAAAACATCACAAAATATTTTATAGATCGAATTGCTAATGTAGGCCGTGATTTTTGTTTTTAGACAATCCCTTATTTTTCTTTTCTCCGCATATGGAATTAAACGAAAGAAATTAAACTTTTTCCATTCCAAGACACTCATTGATCAGTTTCGCTGATGTAATTCAATTCTTTCCGTAAGTTTTGTATACGCTTTAAATGGTTCTCTGTTGAAGTAATTTTAAAGCCACATTAGCACCTTTTACATTGTCAGTGTAGCCATCAAACTGGCCATCAATATGTCATATCGAGTTTGTGTTTACATGTTCAATAAACTGTCAATATTTAGTGTTGCTTTGTACGCCAAAGAGGAAACAAAGCAACAGCGGATGCAATTTTTATGATAGAAATTGATATGCTGATGGAAATAACAGAAATAAATTATTAAAGAATAGTGGAAATATCAAAATTTACACCAAAAATTTATTTAAATGGGTCCACAGCATCAATTTGTCATTTCCGAACCCACTTAATCACCAAAAATATGGGTTTTGGCCGTTTATTAAAATTTTTTTATTGAAATCTTTTTTTTTAAATTAAAACTAAGAGTCTTTCGGTAAATTGATTTTGTCCCAGTCAAAAAATTAAAAGGTTCTCTTAAAGCTCCCATTAAGCTTCAGCGAAAACCAAAATCATTGAACTATCCGTTTTTGATTAAAAACAAATCATATATGCAAGCCATTTTCATTTCCGCACGATGTGTACCTGTTAAAATCTTTTCTTAACTGACTAAAACTGTACTGAAAAATTTTCATTGCGTTTACACTGTCAACCTACGCATCAATAAAGTCATCAATACAGCAGAAAGTCAAAAAATTTTGTTTTTCGGCAATCAGATTGTCAATACAGATTGATGAGTGTTTACATTAACATTTTCCATCAATCTGCATACATTCTCAGATTGATGAAAAAAAGTGAACTTGGCATCATTGGCATATTGATGGCTAGATTGTTAATGTAAAAAGGCCTATTAACTCAGCAAAAGTGAAACAATAAGAGCTGGTTCACACACACGATGAAACTGTCGGGCGATAGTTATATTCTCGCTGGCGGCATATGAGAGCGGACACACGTCCAATTTGCTATCGGGCGATTAAAAAATCTCATTCTCAAGCAGATTGAGAAACGATCGCAACCCGACTAAAAAATCGCCTATGAGCTGGTTCACACACACGATTAAACTGTCGGGCGATAGTTATATTCTCGCTGGTGGCATATGAGAGCGGACACACGTCCGATTTGCTATCGGGGGATTAAAAAATATCATTCTCAGGCAAATTGAGAAACGATCGCAACCCGACTAAAAAATCGTCTAACGGTCAATTCTCCATTGCTGCATATACAAGCGCCCACACGGCAGACTAAACTATCATAACTCAACGAACGTCAAAGATTAAAGAACGTCAAAATATATTAGAGCCGCTTTTAGCAACAAGTGAATTTAATTAATAATCTGTACAATCGGTTAATAGTCTGAATAAAGAATTTAATAATACTTATTTCCTTTGGTGTGCATTTTGACTCTTGTTCGCGTGTAAAGGAAACATTCTCCAGTGGGCTGCGTCAAGCACCTCAACATAAAACACGCCAAATTTCTGAGACTATTTCAACGCACACCAGGAAATGCTAGTGTTTTTACAAAAGCTATACCTGGATCTTCCATTACTTTAGTGTAACGCTCAGTCTTTATAGTATGCTTTTAATTTTATCTATAATTTGTCAAATAAATTTTAGAATTTTGAATTTAGTTTTTGACACGTCACGTCAAAACATTTAAACTGGCGCTAAACTAGCTTTAAACCTGCTCGAAGGCAGTTTAAAATTTAAACTGGGAATAAAATTGTTTACAAATCAGAATTTCATGTTAAACTTCGAAATAGCCTTATTCCATGGTTTACATTTTATTATAAATACTGCTGATTATGTATATTATATGTATTATATGTATAAAAGAAAATAAACTGAAGTTTATTTATTTATATTTTTTCTGCATTCAGTGTGTTAAAACTTTCTAAAAACGCTTTTTGATGTAAAAAAATCTTAAATAACTTTTTTATTTAATGTTATAATAAAATTTTTAACATTTTTTATTCGTAGGTAATTTGTGGGATTTTTTTAACAAAGCCATGGAAATTTTGTTAATTTTTACACATTTTTAAGGGAAATTTGCTCTAAAAACACCTTAAGACTGGTCAGGGTTGGCAGTACAGTGCAAAGGACTAATTGTACCAGGGCAGTAAAATTTTTGTACTTTTGGTCAAATTATTCTACATTTATTAATTACCATACTACACTAAAAATTAGCTGTGTTTAATAGGATTTAAACACAGTGGCACTACATTTTTACCGATTGTCTTGGCAAGCGGAAACTAAATAGCAGAATAAAGTTAAACAAAAAGGAGATAGCACACAAACTCGGTTTAGAAGGACAGCGTGTTAACACGCTGCCGTCTAAAACACAGCTATTCACACAAAAATTACGGATCAATTTCACTTTACCGACTGATGTTGTTTTTTTTTTTTTTTTGCCCAAAAAGGGAAGATCGCGATATAGCTTTTATAAAAATCGGTATAAGTAGAGAACCCGTGAATGGATTTTAAAAATATTGATGTCATATGAAGGGTATTTTACCGGTATATATGATTGCTGTACAGTAGAAAAATTTTGAGTTTTTTCTGTTCCATTGTAAACAGGTCAACATTTTTTGACTTCAAGTCAAAATTAAAAAAATTCTGCATCTTGAGAAGGCAGAATTTTTAGTCGAGAAAAGAAAATGTTATTAGTAATTTTGGCTTAATGTTACTTTACCGACTGTTGTTGTTTTTTTTTTTTTTTTTTTTTCTTAAATAGGGCTCCGGGAACTAAGTCCAACAACAACAAAAACAACTGCCGCTCAAACCTACTTTCGGAGATATAGTCATCTGAAGATAGGGATATATCTTTTATAAAAATTGATATAAATTGAGAACCCCTGGATGGATTTTAAAAATATTGATGTTATAAGGTATTTTACCGGACTATATGATTGCTGTAAAAATTTTTCAAATTGAGTGATAGTTTTCGAGATCTGATAATTTTTAAAAAATTCAACCCATTTTTTTCCCAAAAAACCGTTATTTTTCCCTAAAAATTTGTTATTAACCTGTAATTTTAATAACTAAATTAGGAAGCGCAATTGATTTTCTTTATTTGATAGCGACATATATCTGAAATTGCATCATTAATAAATTTTTATAGAAAAAAACAAAAATGGACCAAATCAATTTTCTTAAAACTAGGAACTTTTAACAACAACAATGCCAGAACAGATAACAACAACAACAAATTTACTACTACTACAACAACAGTAATTTAACATAAGCGTAGGGGTAAGTAGTCGGCCTGCGGCCGCTGCTCAGGATTCAAAACTGTCAGACATCCAACACCGGCTTCGTGGCGGCCGAAACATAGGGAGTAAATGTAAAATAGTCGTTTTTACTATTTTCTACATATTATTTCACTGACCAATTCAGCCTATAATAATATTAATTAAGATATTAAATATTGCTTAGCGCCACCCACAGTGCATTCAGTGGAACCAGGCACCCAAGTTGCGCGTTTGCAAGCTCATGCTTGCACGCTTAATGTTGCGTTCATGCAAGTTAAAAATTGTTATCATTTCCAATACAAGAATCTTATTAAAATACTGTGCGCAGCGCCAAACAATGTTTAGTATCATTTACCATAAGGGCGTGCATAAAAATGTTTAAATGAATTCTTTATTTTCGGACTTCTAGGATTCTGTTTCTGGAAGAAATTTTAAATTATCGCATTAAAAACCGGGTCAAATGAGCACTTGTTTATAAAAAAACCATTAAAAAATAGCGACAACTAATACAAATGCGTTCTAATTATTATTCATCGTTGATCGTATTTGTTGTCTACCATCCCGCTCAATTTTCAAAAACTTTCAATAAAAAGTTTACGAGAAATTAATTTTTCTTTAAAATTATACCACAATTTCAATCGTGCATTGTAAGTAAACAAATTAACTTATTTCAAAACTTTGAATTTCTACGCAGTGTCACATCATCAAAATCATGATTGAATTATTGTTATTGAATCATGATCAATATTAAAGCTTTTCTATATTTCAAGGCAGCCAGTCACAACAAACTGAGTGCAGCCTTTAAAAAAATCATTTTTAAGTTTGATATTGCTACGTATTTCCGGTAACTGTAATTCTATTGCAGCTTTTGTATGTATGTATGTATTCTCCTTTAACTCCTAGGAGGAGCATAGGGCCAATATGAAATCTCTCCATTTGTCACGTTCCTTTGCGATGACTTTGATCTCTTGCCACGATTTTCCCGATTCTTGAATTTCCTTTTCCAACGACCTTTTCCAGTTGGTTTTGGGTCTACCACGTCCTCTACTGCCTTGTGGATTCCACTCAAGGGCCTGGCGACAAACTTCGCTGTGTGGTTTCCGGAGAGTGTGACCAATCCATCCCCATTTACGCAGCTTGATTTCGTTTGCTATTGCCTTCTGTTTGCATTTTTGATGTAGCTCGGCATTTGATATAGTGCGAGGCCACCAAACCTTTAGTATACGCCTTAAGCATTTGTTGACGAATACTTGCAGCTTGTTCGTTAGTTGTTCAGTAACAAGCCATGTTTCGCACCCATATAACAAAACCGATTTCACATTCGAATCAAAAATGCGTACTCTCGTTTTGGTGGATATAACGGATGAAGACCATATTTTGTTCAGTTGAGCAAACGAGCCTTTTGCTTTTGCTATTCTTGAGTTGATATCCTCTTTTGCTCCACCATCCATGGAGATAACGCTGCCTAAATACGTGAAGCTATCGACGTTTCCGATGTCATCACTGCCAGCTTTAAACGTGATGTCATTGCTTGCGTTTAGCTTCATGCTTTTAGTCTTGGATACGTTGATTTTCAGGCCGGCCTTTTGTGATTCCAAGACAAGGTCTTCAATTTTGTTTTGCATATCTGAATGTTTGGACGATAAGAGGCAGATGTCGTCAGCGTAGTCGAGGTCTTCTAGATGTTCAGTAAAGATCCATTGGATACCCCTTTTGGCCTTATTAAGAGCTTTATCTAGAATATCGTCAAGAACGATAAGGAAGAGAGATGGTGACAGTAAACACCCTTGCCGTACGCCTGAATTAGTGGTGAATGTCGGTGACAACAACCCGTTGTGTAGCACACTACATCTAAAGCCTTCATATTGTGCACGTACTAAGTTTATGGCCTTTGCGGCAATACCTCTTCGTTGCAGTGACGCCCAGATGTTTTCTCGGGAAACACTGTCGAAGGCAGTGCTATAGTCAACGAAGACAAGTTGAAGTGCAGCACGCCACTCGCATGATTGTTCGACAATTATTCTGAGGGTGTTGATTTGATCCACGCATGATCTGTTTCGCCGGAATCCTGCTTGCTGCTTTCGAATGGCCGAATCAAGTTTTTCGCTTACCCTGCTCAGAAGCACTTTCGTCAGTACTTTTGATGGTACTGAGAGCAAGGTGATGCCTCTATAGTTTCGGCACTCGCTTAGGTCACCTTTTTTCGGCAATTTGACTAACACGACATGTAGCCAATCTTCTGGCAAACGCTCTTCACTCCAGATTTTGGTGAACAGAGGATGGAGAATTTTAGCTGATGTCATGGGGCATGCCTTTAGCAGTTCAGCTGTTATTTGATCTATACCAGCGGCCTTGTTGTTTTTCATGCTTTGGATTGCTTTCACTATTTCGTCAATTGTAGGCGGCGGTGTTTGTATTCGACTACTACTGCGCGTCACTGCGGCAGTTGTAGTTGGTGATTCTGGTTGCAGGGATGTGGTAGACATGGGATTTAGTATATCACAAAAATACTCTTTCCATCTGTTTAGTTGTTCGTCCGCTGATGTTAAGAGATTTCCATTTTTGTCTTTGATAGGGCGGCTCTGTTGGAGTTTTCTGCCTGATAATCTGCGGGTGATATCGTAAAGCTGCCTGAGATTTTGAGCATTTGCAGCGCTTTCGGCTTCGCTCGCGAGGTCGTTATACATTCTTCTTTTGTCTTGTCTGCACGATCGCCTGACTTCTTTATTGAGAGAGTTAAAGACCTTTTCGGCGACGTTCTTTTGCGCTCTAGTTTTAGCGTCGTCTCTCAGTTTTTTCGCGCGTCTTCTTTTTTCGACAAGATCCCACGTTTCCTCGCTCATCCAGTGCTTCTTGTTCGAGGGTCGAAACCCAAGTATTTTTTCACTGGAGTTTAAGAACGCAGCCTTAGCGGCCCTCCATGATGTTTCAATTGCAGCTTTTGATCCCCTATAAATGTTTTCAAATCGCAAAAACTTTTATTTTTTAGATGGATCTATATCTTGTATCAAAGTCTTCTTAATATAATCCCTATCCACATAAGTCAGCAATAAATCAAGATAAATATGGGTAACTTCATTCTACATTTTTGCTATTGCCGGTTTATTCAGAATAATTTGCAATCTTCTACATGGTAAGGCAGAGAAAAAACATGTGTTACATTAGGTTTTTTTACATTAACAATCTAGCCATCAATATGCCAATGATGTCAAGTTCACTTTTTTTCATCAATCTGAGAATGTATGCAGATTGATGAGAAACTGATAATGTAAACACTCATCAATCTGTATTGACAATCTGATTGCCGAAAAACAAAATTTTTTGACTTTCTGCTGTATTGATGACTTTATTGATGGATAGGTTGACTGTGTAAACGCAATTAAAATTTTTCAGTACACTTTTAGTCAGTTAAGAAAAGATTTCAACGGATGCACATCGTGCGAAACTGAAAATGGCTTGCAAATTTGATTTGTTTTTACTCAAAAACGGATAGTTTAATGATTTTGGTTTTTGCTGAAGCTTAATAGTAGCTTGAAGAGAACCTTTTAATTTTATGAGTGGGATAAAATCAATTTACTGAAACCTGATTTTTATTATTTTTATCAAAGACTCTTATTTTTAATTTAAAAAAAAAGATTTCAATAAAAAAATTTTAATAAATGGCCAAAGCCCATTTTTTTGGTAATAAAGTGGGCTTGGAAATGTCGAATTGTTGCTGTGGACCCATTTAAATAAATTTATGGTGCATATTTTTATGTTTCCACTATTTTTTATTAATTTATTTTTGTTATTTCCATCAGCATATCAATTTCTATCATAAAAATGTTATCCGCTGTTGCTTTGTTTCCTCTTTGGCGTACAAAGCAACACTAAATATTGACAGTTTATTGAACATGTAAACACTAACTCGGTTTGACATATTGATGACCAGATTGATGGCTAAACTGATAATGTAAAAGGGGCTATTGGCAGTCTCCCGCTGAATTGTAAGTGCGAACTCACACAACGGGCACGGGCACGAAGGGCACGTCAAATTTCTAGGCAAGCGGACGGAAGTGGTGCTTTCATTTCCCTCCGGTTTGCCTACAAATTTGACGCACCCTACGTGCCCGTGCCTTTCATGTGAGTTATAATAATAATCGAGTTTAGCTACTGCAGCTTATAGCCTTCTTAGCCAATTAGCAAAAAAGGGTATAAATTAAATTTTTAGCTTTTTATAAAAATTTGTGAAATAAGGGATAAAAAACCATGCAAGTTATATTTTGTTTTGTATCCCGTAGCTATATCACACTTTCACAACATACCACTCTAGTCTATATGTACATAAATATGTAAGAGTATTTTCATACACCTGCATATAAATATTCATACAAATCATAGATGGGATGTTTGAAAAAATTTTAAAAAATATCTGCATTATATCTGCATTGATTGAGGGTTGTACAAAGCAATGAATTATTGTATTTACATGTGCAATACATAAGCCGTATTCAAGATCTTGTTGCAACGTAGCAAATGCAAAATAATTTGAAATTACAAAAACAAATTCTATTGATTTTTCAAAAGCAAGAGTCTTGTAAGCAAGCCCAAATTTGCAAGACAAAAACGTATTGCACACTTAAATTGCTAGAATCCATTGTGAATGATTTTCCTTTTTTCATGCGTGATTGGCAACACAATTTCAATCTGACATTTGTATTTTTGACATTTGTTTTGAAATTTAAAAATTATTGTAAACAAATAAATTAAATTTAATTTGCTTATGGTATTCTTTAAGTTCAATTAAGGATTCTGCGCCTGCTTTTGAGTAAAACACACCGTAATATATACAACGACAAGAACTAAGACATCGCACAGTAGTTTTTCCCCATTGCTTTATGTGGTTTAGATGTTCAGCCTACGTTCAAAGGAAGAAATTCATGCTGCCGCCAAAAATAACTAATTTTTGTAAAAACTGTAGAAGCGAATTCCTTAATAAATGCTATTTTACTTTCAACTCAAATATTTGTATGACAAGCAAAACAAAAAACAGCTGTTCTGAATTGTTTGCAATAGCAATTTACAACAGTATATGCTCACAATCATAAACTCTTGCAAATTTGCATTTGCTACGATGCAACAAGATCGTGAATACGGTTATAGTTATTGTACGACTGTCAACCCTGAGACTGGTTCACATTTTCGACTAAATGTGATGAAAACGAATTCGTTTGGCATCACTAATTTCAGCCAATCAAGTTTCCACACCACAGAGAAGACTAGAGGCGAATGTTGGTCTGATTTTAAGGGATTGGATACATTTCTATGAATTTTGCAATATTTTCACTCGCCACACACAAATCATAATTATTGGTGATACCAGACCTATTCAAATGAAATGTGGAAGTAATGTAGTTTTCCATTGGGCAAAAAAGAGCAATCTTTTTTTGATCTAGATCTAAATCTATTACAATTTGCGTTCCATTGGGAAATCTAGAGCAAAATTTTTTGATCTAAACCAATTTTTTCAAATCTAGATTTTTTCTCAGATTTCATTTTCTCGCACTCACACTATTACAAGCATAAAGCCCAAGATACAATTGTGCGAGAAGGGTGCGTGCGCGACGCTCTAGCTGTCAAAAAAATATTCAATACACGTAGACAAATGGGGCAATTTACAATACTGCGATTGCGAGATGCGAGAGATATCACGCACGCAACAGTTTTCGAAAAAATGAAAATTGATGTGCGAGAGCAAACATTTTAAGCTGTAAATTTTTTGTTGATTGTAAAAACAAAATTATTTGTGCATTGTAAAGTGAAAATATAAAGAAAATAAAACAAAAATGAAAGAAAAAATTGTTGAAACAATTTTTTTTCGAATTTTTTTTATTTTGACATACATTTTTTTGTTTTCCTTGTATTTTGACAGTCGCAACGCAGACGTGTCTCGCTTTATTGTATATTGGGTTGCGCTGCAGATCGCAGACCAGCATCGCACTCGCACTTGCATCTCGCTCTCGCACAATTGTATCTTGGGCTTAAAGGGCACGTGCCAAAGTGGCAGCACCTTTTGACATTTAAAAAATATTTATTATTTTTTAAAAAGTCGAATATAACAAACAATTTTTGGATAAAATATCAGGTGCAACAAAATTCGAAGTTTCAAGATTATTTAAAGGGTTTGAGTTTTGCTGCTATTCATAAGTGAATCTGGCATAAATGGCTCCGTCATTCATTTACATCTAGGGAAAAATACATCGTGATATAAACGACGTTGAAGGTTATTTATCTCACTCAGGCGCTCAGTTTTTTGATGGTTCAACTGATGTTTCCCATGCTATGAATTTCGGGGAACCGAAGAAGAAACCAACTTTTGAGGAAAAATGTAAGGCATAAGTTTTTTTTTTTTTTGTATTTATTCAGGCGGTTGGAATTAATTTACAAAAGAAAAATAAAACCCGAAAAAAGTGAAATCGTTGCTTAAATTTTGTCGGCTAGTTTTAATTGTGCTTTACAGGATTCAGGAATGTTGAGGGTAGTAATTTTCTTGACTTTCGACACCATTCATCGTTCATCTTTATCGCTTTTTTATATTCTAAAAAACTTTATTTATTTATTTTTAATTTTCAAAATTCACTACCTTATTTGTTTCTACAAATGTCGAAACATTTATTCCCGTCATCCGCTACAGCAAAAATAAAATTCTTGCTCTGTTTTCGTGTTCCATTCAGCAAGAAAAATTTTTGATCTGAGAGCAAAATCTAGATTTCCCAATGGAAAACGACATAAGTTTCAGAAAAATTGCGTATCGGAACGCATTTTGGTTTCGTTTCTAGTCGCAGAACGAAACTGTAATTTTATTTGGCATTGCCATCCGAAAATATTTTTAATTTGTTTTTCAATAGTACTGCTTAGTTGTGATTTGGAGATGCAGCTAATGTCAAATGCTTTTCTCTATTTTAATATACACAACTAACATTTGTTAAAAAGAGACAACTATAAGGGTGTTTTAAGCCTGATAGATGGCGCTCAATATCGTCTATCGCCCGAAATCATTTTCAAATGTTCATCATCTGTATTTATCTTCGAGTAAAAAAAATTTTTGATTACAATTTAATTTTTTGTGTTATTTTTTACTTTTTCAGTTCTGTCAGGCTTAAGAAAACACCCTTATTTTATTAATATAATGAGCGTTAAAGCAGATCATTTTAATTTAATAAAAAAACCATGTATAGAATAAAATTCATAATTGGTGGTGACATTTTAACTCAACGAGTGTTGCAAGTGGAACTTGCAATGATGACTGTTGATGTGACACTGCTGCAGGAGTTTCAGGCTCATGAATCGTTGATTGTGTTGACTGGTTGTTAAAGTGTGGTGTCGTTGTTGACAAACCTTGCATGTAGTTTTAGATCCAGACTTAAATTGAAGATGTCCGGCACTAAGGCAATTACCACAAAGTTTTAATTGCTTTATTTTATCGATTCGCTGTTTGACTGAGAAATCAGCAAATATTTTACAACGATAATTAGTATGATTATTTCCTTTACATATTGCGAACGTTGGCCCAACACTAGTGGCCAATGAATTTACCGTGTATCGCACCTTACGTACAACGTCACTTGCGATGTGAACTTTCGACGCTTCTCAACGTTGGCAGCGCCTATCTAAAAAGTCATTACATTCAGACCACTTTGGTAATGCTTTAAAATCACAATGCTCATTCCACTTCATGTATGTATCGCGATCTAATTTTGACATGATTATGCGAATTACGAGGGAATCACAAATTTGTTTCGCATCACTAATTGATTGTAGTATACTATAAATTGTGGACACTTTATCAACCACTGAACGTAATGTTGAATGCGTGGGCTTAGTTATTTGTTGTAAATTAAATAATTCCGATAAATGGTCTGCAAAAATGAGAGCATCGTTATCATACAATTCACTCAACCGTTTTCTAGCCTTCTCATAATTGTCTTCACTGTTTGTAAAAGCTGCCACTGCGTCATGAGCTTGCCCTGCAAGGCATTGCAATAAGATATTGAATTTTTCAGTTGTACTGGTGTTTTCATGCACCAACGGATCGAATGAGTTTGTAAACGATTTGTAGTCAGCATATTTTCCGGAAAATTTCGGTAAATTCAATGATGGTAGTAAACTAATTGATATAGCAGGTGGCGCGCGACTTGGTAAAAGAATAGTATTGTTGAACGAAGACGGACGTTAACTGCCTAGAAGTGTCAAAATCTTTGATTTTGCTTTTACATAAATGTCTTCAATTTCTATGCAACCCGTTTCATCATTCTCACGGCGCTCAATGCGATATTGAGTATCAGAGCATAACTGAGGAGTTATTTTTCAAAAGGGCGTAAAACCATGTTAAACAAATTTTCAGTAATGAGAAAAAACTTTTATGGGCTGTTTACAATAACGTATTTTTTTATAATGTCTCCTATATTACAATGAGTTGACCAAAGATTCTAATCCCCTTAACATTTTTGTTGTAACATATTTGCAGTAATTGCAAAAAGTAAAAAACATTTGGAAATAAGCCCTTTTGTTCTGAAACGTTTGGAAATAAGCCCTTTTGTTTCAAAATCATTCTTATTTCACCATTTGGAAGTCTATTTTGATGTATATAGGCATGGTGTGTAAGCACCTATATAGCCTGGGGCATATAAAAACTATTAAAAGTTTTTTTGGCCACTATTCGAAATACGTCTTTTTGTATCAAACTCTAAAAATTTCTATGAAATTATATGGAAATAAGCCCTTTAGTTCTGATATGCGACTTTTGATCACGATTTCATCTTAGAAAAATGCATTTTTTGTGATGAATTTTGGACTAGAGGATGCATTTTAGCATGGTAATGGCGATGGCATCCTTAGGTTTGTTCGAGGTTGGAAGTGGTTTTACGCCCTTTTGAAAAATCACTCCTCAACTTATAATATAATTCTAACAACCCCAACCGACACTCCAACTCTTCGTGAGTCATGGTGTTAGAATCTACATATGACAATATGCGTGACATTGATGCCTTTGATGTGCGACGGGTGGCCTTAAGATCTGCTAATGTGAGAGAAAGGGCCTGTGCCAATCGAAAACATTTCACTCACCTATACAAATTCTGACGTCCCAAATACAATTTTTGAAATATATGAGGTGAAATTGTTGCGTCAAAATTTGTACTAGCTCAATGGGCTACTGAAAATTCTGACAATCGAAATAAAAAATAAATTTAAAAATGTCAGTGGTCACGTTTACAGAATAGTTTTTTTATAATCATATTTTTGTCTTAGAAAAATTATATCAGATTTTCATCCAAATCGATTATGCTTGGATATGACTGATGTAATGAGAGATATTACGTTGCACTTTAATAACAGTCGTGTGAATGTATTTTTTGAAACATAAATTTATGAATTATGATTTTTTATAAATTATCTCCATTTTTAACAGCCAATTTGAATAGAAAAATTACGCCTTTTAGAGTAAACGGAGGTTTATTATTTTGAGGATCATCCAAAAATATGTGAAGTGGTAAGACAAAACGATAGTAATGGTTTTCAGAACAAGGCAAAATATGAATTTAACCCAGAAAGCCCTGAAGGTTTCGGGACTTTGATCGGTATTTTGATGTTTTATTCTTAGCTTGTCGGTCGACTTAAATTTGATTTTAAACTGCTGTTTACATCCTAACAGAAGAGAAATGGTGGTTGTTTTATTCAGATGTCGTTTAACTTAAATAATCACCCTTATTATAAATAAATTTTCGCCTTAAAATAATTCGATTTTCGCTTTGCATCTATTACGAACAACCATATGACTTGTTCGAAAAGTTTTCGGTTATTATGAAGAAATTTTTTTGGCGGGAATTTTTCGTTTTTCGCCGGTTATTACTCGCTTGTAAATTGTATGCGTAACAGAAAACACTAAAAATGTAAGTATTGTTATAATAAAGAATTAAGAGTGAAAATTTCAATAAGCGCACTGCAACAAACACTCAGCTGTTGTTCGAAGTGAAAAATTATTAAGGCGAATTTTATAATAGCGTTTTTTTTCGCCCCAACTCAAAATTGGGGCGAAAAATATTTTCACTTCTTATTCATAATAAGCGTGAATAATTATCTTTTTGAACTCTGGGAGCCGAAATGCTATAACCTTGTCAATTCTAAAGATTTCGATGTCATTAGCTTAGGAGTTTTGTCAATCATCATGTACCAAAGATATGTTTTGACCTCTGATAAGTTAATTATGGTTTTGACTTCCAAAAATAAAGTTCAAAATTATGCGTAATAGCCTGTTTCCGCTGAAGATTTATTCAGTTTTTCAATTTAATTGAAGTTTAATGAGGTTTACAGCCAAATCACTTCATAGATTTTCGGTAGAAACAGGTTATTACACTGACCTTCGTCGAGACCTAGTAGTGGGAACATTAGATTAAAAATTTTGCAACGGAGCGAACTCGTAAATCAGATCGTACCACTAAAACGTAGGAAACCAATAATTGTTTTAGTGGTTCAAGAAAAGAAAAACCTTAAAGTTTAGGTATTGAATTGCAAAAGAAGTGCTTGTTAGTTTATTACTAGTTACATTACAAAATAAATAAAAAAACCTGGCTCGTATTCAAAAAGTATGAACACAAAACTGATATGTAACATTTTCAAAAGATTGTGCCTTCTAAAAACAACCAATAGAAATAAAAACAACAATTTTTCAAAAGATAAAGAGCCAATATTAAAGATGAAAACTATGTCACATGAACTCGTTTTTCACTTATCACTAAATTTTCACTATTTATAAAATCAATTTTTGCACATTTAAGGAAAAAATAACAAAGTAAAAAAATTACAAATTCGATTTGTCGAAATGTCAAAAATTGAATCTGTCTAAAATTATATTTCATTTGGCACAGCAAAAACAGAAATTTTAGTCACCACAGTGAAATTTTTTTTTCACCCCTATTTGCTTAAGGTAAAAGTTTCGATTTGGCACACGCCCTAAGTGAGAAATTTGCAGCTGCGGATGCTGCATTAGTCGCTTGAACAGTGTCGGTTTCTTTTTCATCTGTTGCCATGATGCAGTTCTCAACAGCTGAGAGAATTTATGACGTAACAAACGGTGTGTGTGTGAAATTTGACTGCGCTTATTGTAGGTGTGCAGAAATTTCTATTTTGCTATGTAAAGCAGGCGCCGACGTACGTGACTTAAATGTCGAAGCGATGACAAAATTAAACAGACGTTGACGTTATAAGCCGCTGCTGCTATCAAAAGCGTTGTGGACTAATGCGAACGTCGACAGAAGCTGGAGTTGTTACTAGTTATATGCGTTCTATAATGTGTTGTTGAAAAAGAAGAGTTGCGGCCGATGCGATCAAATGCGACGCATGCAGCAAAGAAAGAGAGCAGTTTACGAAGAAGCGCTGCGGTGAATTTGCAGTTAGAGCGAATGTGGCAGAACACGGAAGAATTCACGACGTCGAATTGCTACTGCTGCTACTGAGGCGTTGCGGTGAAGTTGAGAGTGTTGATAAACGCAGAGCGAGACTGTAGCGAGCAGAGCGATTGAACGATTGCAGTAACTGCTGATGCCGATAAAAGCGAAGCGATGCTGTTGGAAGCAGTGCAATTGATAACGTGAAATCGCTGCTGTTGAATCGTAGTGTGATGCTGATGCAAACGATGTGCTGAAAAAAGCTATGCGATGCTGTGGGAAGCACTAGAATCGACCACGTGAAGTAGTTGCTGATGAAAGCGATGTGCTGGAAAAGCGAAGCGATGAATTTGGAAGCGGTGTAATTGACCACGTGGAATTGTAATAAAAGCGATGCGCTGAAAAAAGCGATGTAGTGAAAAAAGCGATGAGCTGAAAAAGCGATATGCTGAAAAAAGCGAAGCGATGCTGTTGGAAGCAGTAGAACTGGCCGCGTGAAGCAGGTGCTGATGCTGATGAAAGCGATGCGTTGAAAAGCAATGCCTTTAGAAGCAGTGCAGTGGAACACGTGGAATTTCTATTGTTGAAGGCGGCTTGGCCTATGATGATATGCGTGTTCAATAAATAAAATAAACTTAGATTGTCGAATGAACCCGAAATTAATTTTATTTAAATTTAAATTACACACGCAAAACTATGAGACGTAATCACGTCGGGGTCACCAAAATGTAGATTAACTAACCCAAATTTCGCACAAATAAAAAAGACGAATTTAAATATATGTCCGAACTCTTTGCCGGTTAATTAGAACTGAACTTTTATTTTCAATGTCAATTGAATTATTATAATGTTTATTCTCGGTACAAAATGAGAAATGACGACGAAATCATGATATCATTTGACGTAGAAGCTTTGTTTCCCAGCATTCCGATTCTTGACGCTTTAAGTGCATTAAAAATACATTTGGAAAAATTTGATATCACACTGGAAAAAAGAGAATTATTCTTAAAAACTGCAAAACTTTGCATGTCCCACAATTATTTTAAATTTCAAGATAAGTTTTATAAAATAGAACATGGCACAAGTATGGGAAATCCACTATCACCATATATTGCTGAAGTTTTTATGTCTAATTTTGAGTTAAAACTGATAGAAAAAGATTTACTTCCCCGAATCTGGTGGCGTTTGTTACGCGCGGTTCTATATCCTGTCACAAATGACATAAATTCAAAAATTTCGGTGTTCAAAATAAATTGGAAAAATCGCATGAAATTGTTTGTCCGGCTAGTTCTATCTAAGGTTGTGTTTCTCACATTATTAAGAACGCGTAAGCATAGACAAAAAATCATGCATATTTGATAGATTGAAATCAGAAGCAAAAAAAAACAAACGCTGATTTCCTAAACGTCAAATACCAAAAACTAAATTCAGCTTAAAGTGGCTAGGTCTTAAACCACTTGCGCGCACCTATCCCACCCATCCATGAGCAATTAAACGCGCTAAAATAAATTATTAAATTGCTCCCTAACGCAGCCATGTACCCCCTTAACACTTACCCATTTCCTACCTCAGCATTCCTTTAATGCAAAAATTTAGTTACTCATTGTTTTTTTGTTTAAGTTTAAAGTTTTAATTTAATTCATATTTCTTTTTTTTTTTTTTTTGCTAAGTTATTTTTACTTTAATTTAACAAAATTAACTTTTCTTAAATTTTATGTACGCGTACTACCCCCTTAATATTATATGAAATATGATATAATGAAATTAACCGTATTCACGATCTTGTTGCATCGTAGCAAATGCAAAATTATTTGAAATTACAAAAACAAATTCTATTGATTTTTCAAAAGCAAGAGTCTTGTAAGCAAGACCAAATTTGCAAGACTAAAACCTATTGCACGATTGATTTCCAAGAGTCTATTGTGACTGATTTTATTTTTTCATTTGTGATTGGTACAATTGCTTTATGACTTTTATTTTTTTGACAACAGTTTTTGTCACAAATTGAAATTAAAATGTAAACAAATATAATTTAATTTGCCTTTTTTTCGTTTCGGTTTAATCTACAAAGACTTCTACGTAATATTTGCATTTAGGACATCAATAAATGCATGTACAACGGTAAGGACTCAACGTTTTCGGATTACATCTGGAGTAAATCGCAAAATTTTAAGAAACTCATGCAGCCGCCAAAAAGAAAAGAACAATTTTGTTAAGATTGTATAAAAATATATGTACTTATGGATATAATTAATAAAATTGTGATTTTCTTCTCAATAACGCATAAACATTCAAGGAACTTTCTTTTAACTCAAAATAAGATACGAAATAAATTTTAAGTTCAAAAAATGTTTGACAGCAAAACAAAAAACAGCTGTTTTGAATCGTTTGCAATAGCAATTTCCAACAGTGTATGCTCACAGTTATTTACTCTTGCAAATTTGCATTTGCTACGATGCAACAAGATCGTGAATACGGCTATTATAAAACTAAAATAAAACTAGTATAATAGTTATAAAGTAAATATAAATACTTAAGGTTTTTACGGTGCGATGTCTACTGGGCTGTCTTGCTGCATACTGACGCTGATGTTGGCTTCGACGCTGATGTTCGCTGCATAGACTGTCGCTGTCGTTGATGTTGTTTGATGCGTCGTCGTTGTTGCTTTGCGTAGTTGTAGATGTTGCTGTTGTTGTTTTTTTTTTTATTAAATTTTCGTTGCCGTTAGTGTTGCTGGTTTTGTTGTTTTTTTTCTACTTTTTATAAGGTTTTTATTTTTCTTTATAAGCTGCGCTTCTGCGTCGCACAGTGCTGGGTGCCGTTGCTTTTTCTTTAATTTTTGCATAAATGTGTAAAATTTATTTATGTATAATTTTACTTGTTGACGACTTTTCTCTATTATGACGCGTGCTCAAGGTGATGCTGAGACTTATAACAAATCTATATTTTAAAGAAATTTGTTCTTTGTGCTTTTCACGTTCCGCTGCTGATGATGATAATTTTATTATGAATGCTGGCTGGCTGGCTATATTGTCAATTCTACAGATCTTCTGCTTTCTCTCCGGCTAGCAGACTGTTTAGTTGCACCCGAAAACTTAACACTAATTTTTTATATACTAGCACTAAAAACCAGATTGTTTTTATATACTTTTATTGTAAATTAGTTCTTTGTTTCATATAGTTTTTGTTTCATAAATTTCTGGCGAACTAGCAATTTTCTTTTTTTTTTTCATTTAACTTTTTTTTTACTTGTTCTTTTTAGCTAAAGTTCTGACCATCACTTGAATTTTTTTTTTCCTTATTTTTTTTATAACCCGCACGCACTGATTTTAGACAACCTTTCCGTTTCGCAATTCAACCGCAACTGGCTGATGCAATAATTTTTCCTTTGTCTCTACCCAACGTTGCTAACTGACACTAACACACTCACAGTATTCGACACTGATCACCTCATATCCCAACGGTCACCATAAAAAAAAACATGAACAAAAAAAAAATTTGCAAAATTGCGCGCTTTTCAAAGTGCCATCATTCTAATAGACGAGAGTGAGACAAGAATAGTATCGTTAAAAATGTCAAGTATACTGTGAGAGTGTTAGTGAAAGTACCAATAAAAAAATTTGACGAAGAATACCGTATTTCTCAATTTAGCTAATTGCTGTAATTTCCAATTACCCCAGTTGACAAAATGTTTGAATGGTGACATCCAAACCCCAAACACGTTATGTCGATGATGTGTTCAGCATTGTGAAGCCCACAGAAGTAAATAAAACACTGCACGTTTTAAATTCAGTAATTGGAAGCATAAACTTTACAATGGAAATAGAAACTGATAAACGATTACCTTTTTTGGACCTTTTCTTAACGAATAAAAACAACAAAATTGAATATTGCATTTACCGAAAGCCAAAAACAACAGATAGATATATTACCAATGATTCTCATTGCCCTATTCAACACAAGCTAGCTGCCTTCTATGCCATGATTCATCGTCTTTGCAAACTTCCACTCTCAACAAAAAATTATACAACAGAATATAAATACTTAAAAAATGTTGCTAAAACAAACGGTTTTAACGATAATATAATAGACCAACTAATTAAAAAACACACAGATAAAATTAAAAAATCAACTCTTTCGACGCTTTTCAAAACACAGTCAGATCAAAATAATATTCAATTTAACTCAATCACGTATGCTCCAGCTATAACCAGCAAAATAAAAAACAAACTAAAACACCATAACATTAAAATAATATACAACAAACAACAAAATTTAAAAAGTTTACTAGGCTCTACGAAAGATAAATCTTAGTATTCCGAAAAGTCCGGCATTTATCAGTACCAATGTAAAAACTGCGATAGCAAATACATTGGTCAAACTAAACGCAGTGTCAGTACAAGATTTACAGAACACACCAGCCACATCAAATACAATAGACCTGGAAAATCAACCATAGCAGCACACGCTCTTGAAAACAACCATTTCGACGTTTCTCTTGAACAAGTTAAACTCATCAAACAAGTAAATGATCATAAACGGCTTGATGCTTATGAAAGCATTTTCATCCAAAAAAACAACAATAACCATCTGATGAATAGCGATAGTGGCAATATATTTTCAACTCTTTTTAACTTAACTTAAATATTAAACATTAACGGCTTTATTTTGGTTTCTTTTTGTTTTCAATTGCTTTATATTTCGTAAAATTACTTGTTGGTAACAATTGTTTATTCCGTTTTTGTATTTTGGTCTCTTTTATATCTTTTTTATATTTTTTAATAAATAATAAGAGAACTTTTTACTCTTAAGTTAACATTAGTATTTACATTGTAATTGCTGTTACTCTTGCTACGATTCTAATTTACTTCGTTTTTACATTGTTCGAATCTTTCTTTTCTTCTAATATTAGTTAATGCTGATGATGGGTCGAATTAGACTCGAAATGCATTCGATTTTAAATAAATATTGTGTATAATTTATGTTGTGCGTTTTATTTGTAAATTTAGTTATGGTCATTAAGGTGAAATAAATTAAAAAAAAATATTAATTAGTCAATTGAATATTACAATTTGTACATGTATGTGCATACGTTACAGTTATACATATGTATATTGCAGAACATAATACAAAAAAATAAAGAGAAATTAGTATTCATATTAAAAAACATAATTGAGAGAAAAATAGAGAAAAGTTACGTTATGAAATTATACTCAAAACTAGAAATCTTAATTATAAGTATTAAGTGAATTTAGAGTTTAATGGAAACAGTTTATGAGCGAACACCCGATCAAAAAAAGTATGTCAAAAATATATCAAAATGATATCCAAAATTTGTCAGTGACATACATAATTTTGACAAAAAAAGGATATCACAGTGATATACGGAATGTAACGCTTTTCGTATATCACCATGATATCAAAAAAAGATATCAAAATGATATCAAAAAAAGATATCAAAATGATATCAAAAAAAGATATCAAAATGATATACAAAAATTGTATATCAATGATATACAAAATTTGTATATCATTTTGATATCCATTTCTGATACAAAATTTACATAACCAACTTTGAGTCTTTGAAATTTTGCAATATTGTATTTGATCGTCGGCAACAAGTTTTTAGAAATTGCCCGCATGCAGCAAATGAATGAAGTGCCGGTTTTTTAAACTCAATTATATGTTTGTGCTTATTTCACTTATTTCATGAGAAAATTTACTTACTAAAATCGGCTGCGCGTCCGCTTTCCATAGCTTTTGTTTTCCCAACCACATGCTGCATACAACAACTGAAGGGAGTGTCGGTTTTTTTGCACTCAATTATATTTGTGTGCTTTTCACTAATTTCAGTAGAAAATTCACTTCTTTTACACTAAAATGGACTGCGCGTTTGTCTTCTAAAGTTATCTTTCCATAGAATCCACAAACGAAAACGTAAAATTTGACATATCAGCAGCTGATAAATTTTTGATATCATTTTGATATACATTTCTGACACAAAATTGATATCAGCGGCTGATAAATTTTTGATATCATTTTGATATACATTTCTGATACAAAATTGACATGTTATTCAATGATATCAAAAATATATCAAAATGATATACAAAAAATGGATATCAGCCGCTGACAAATTTTTGATATCATTTTGATATACATTTCTGATACAAAATTGACATGTCATTCAATGATATCAAAAATATATCAAAATGATATACAAAAAATGGATATCAGCGGCTGATACATTTTTGATATCATTTTGATATACATTTCTGATACAATGACAAGAACTTGACAAGTTTTTTTGATCGGGCAGTAGCAAAACCCTTAAAACATTCGGAAGGGTACTTCATGATTTGGTTATATACGTACTGGCCAAGTATTGAGGCTAAAAAAAATAACTTAATACATACTTTGTTTTTGTATTTTTTTTTTTGTGGTTAACGTAAAATTGTATTCACGTGATTCTCAAGTAATACCTTACCTTAATTTTGAACAAAAATTATTAGGTTAAGCCCAATTTGATTTAATGGAAGTTCTTGTTATAAGCCTTCGTCAAATTGTGCAAGTCAAATTTAAGTGAACTTCAAATGATCATAAAAATTTTCAGTTAGCTATAAATAGTTGCCAAGAGTTAAATATTTAATGTAACAGTAATATTTTTCTATGTAGAATAAATTTATGCGATCTAATAATATATTTTCTTTTTTGAGACTTTCATTTGAAATGGCTTGTTAAGTTTAACCGATAGTGGGAGGAATTCCAATATGGCAGAGTAAAAGCAGTACGATGGTGTGGTAACGAAAGAAAATTTTTGGGGGTTATACTAAAAGTGACCTATGGTTGGGTGGGTAAGTAGGGGCTAACATCACCTGGTCCCGGTATTCTTGTTGTAGATCGGCGGTCATGTTTTTCTTGTTTGAGCAAATTTTTTTCTAGTTTTGATTCGATTTATGTTATTTTAAACATAGGTTTTTGTTTAAAAATCAGAAGATGGTTGACGGGAAGTTTTTGTTTTACCGAAATTTCACTTCCGGAAACGGAAGTAAAAATCTCAATTTTTTTATTGTGCACCCTCAATCCGGCTGGCCGGGTTAAGAACCGCCCTGATAAATGAGCTAGTTTAGGGAGATAAGCCGACCGGATACGATTACTTAATGGAGTGTGTTACAAATCTTTAGAATTTTTGGGATGTTTGACAAAATTGGTGGCTGTGACCAAACTCACCAAATTAAGAGATACGTCAGGGACAGTTAATACGTGAATTGAATACTAATGCATGATTTTTTCATAGTATTTGTGTGGCCAAAAGTGCTGCCAGGTTCTAATAAAACGCTTTCGCCTTTAGCCTTTTTAATAGCCCCTTTTACATTATCAGTGTAGCCATCAAACTGGCCATCAATATGTCATATCGAGTTTGTGTTTACATGTTCAATAAACTATCAATATTTAGTGTTGCTTTGTACGCCAAAGAGGAAACAAAGCAACAGCGGATGCAATTTTTGTGATAGAAATTGATATGCTGATGGAGATAACAGAAATAAATTAATAAAAAATAGTGGAAATATCAAAATTTATACCATAAATTTATTTAAATGGGTCCACAGCAACAATTTGTCATTTCCGAACCCACTTTATCACCAAATATATGGGTTTTGGCCATTTATTAAAATTTTTTTATTGAAATCTTTTTTTTTAAATTAAAACTAAGAGTCCTTGATAAAAATAATAACAATCAGGTTTCAGTAAATTGATTTTGTCCCAGTCAAAAATTAAAAGGTTCTCTTAAAGCTCCCATTAAGCTTCAGCGAAAACCAAAATCATTAAACTATCCGTTATTGATTAAAAAAAAATCATATATGCAAGCCATTTTCATTTCCGCACGATGTGTACCTGTTGAAATCTTTTCTTAACTGACAAAAAGTGTACTGAAAAATTTTCATTGCGTTTACACTGTCAGCCTACCCATCAATAAAGTCATCAATACAGCAGAAAGTCAAAAAATTTTGTTTTTCGGCAATCAGATTGTCAATACAGATTGATGAGTGTTTACATTAACAGTTTCTCATCAATCTGCATACATTCTCAGATTGATGAAAAAAAGTGAACTTGGCATCATTGGCATATTGATGGCTAGATTGTTAATGTAAAAAGGCCTAATAACAAAAAATTTTTGCTACCGAAATGTGCAAACAAAATGCGAAAGAGTATTTGATTAAAAAAAATAACTTTCTTCTGCTTACAAATAAAATGTCAAAAAGCACAGACGTTTATTTTTGGGCATTCGTTCGCTTTTTAAATTTTTCCCAAAAAAAGAGGGTAATTTTTTTGCTCTCACACGTTTGACAGTTCTTCAGAATTAAGCCCAGAAAACTAAACGAACACTCCTATTATTTTTAGTTATCTTTTCAATAGTGATGCCAAATGTACTACAGAAATATTTGCTATAAAATTTCACTACTAGTTTCTAAACACGTCAAGGTCGAAATTTGAGCCCGAAACCAAAAAACCATTAAAATCAATTAGAACTTTTCACATTGCATATTAATTACATCCCTGACGCGCTTTAACCCATTGTGGCCCAGTTTTAGAAAAAGGGGTCAAAAAGACCCATAAAAACAGGATATAATAGGGTAATGTGTTCTAGGAAAATGAGTTTTGTCCAAAATGTAGCTTTAGAGCCGTTTTCTCAATGTCCGGTTAAGCATTAATCAGAACCTTAACCAGCAGTTAGAAAGAAAAGCTTTTTTTGAATATTTAGTTAGTAGTAATCAGCTTGTCAAGTTCTAATTAAGTTAACGGCAAGATACTGTTCCAGTTAGTTTCTAATCAGAAGAACAATTCACAAAAAATATTTTTATATTAAATGAAAATTAAAAATTGTCATAAAATTAAGGGGTTACGAGCTTTCATATGAAATACAAAAAACATATTTTGAATCAATGATAGTAGAGCATATACATTTTAAATTGATTCAACCAATCCTTTCATAGAGACGTGGGCTTGGAAAAAATCTCATAGCGACGTTATTCGGTTTTTAACTCCTTCAGGAAGGAGTTGAACCCACAAGGGCCTACAATTGTAGTTTTTTTTTTGGTGAATTTCGAGGGCCAAGATCGAAATAAAAAAAGTTTAAATTTTGTGATTGAAAATAGTACAGGCTCCTAAAAAAGTTTTTTGAACACAATACTTCTTATATGCAGTCTTATGATTCTTTCGGCGCTGAATCGGACTGCGTCCTCTGAATTGTCAATCCTTGCTTGAAGTTGGAGAAAATAATGTTTTGAAACTTATGGCGTAGCTACAGGAAAAGGCGAAACTCTGTTTTTTAATGGCATTGGATAGACTCACTCTTTCTTATCAAAACACATCTTCAAACTTTTCCAACAGGAGGAAATGTTTCGGGGAAGTGGCATCGCCCATTTTTATTGGCACAAATAGACTTCATACCATGGCTATTCGATATCATTAAGAAATGAGAATTTCACTTTTTCCTTTATCTACGCTATAATTCTTACAACAGCATTTTCGCCAACTTTAAGCAAGGATATCTGAAAATTCTGCAGGTATATTCACAATTCTAAGGATGCAGTCCGATTAAACGTCAACAAGTTTATAAGACTGCATATGAGAAGTGTTGTGTTTAGACAATTTTTTTTCTTTTGAGTGCCTGTGTAGTTAAAGGTTAATTTAGGTATATGTTTTTCATGTTGAAGCAAAGTAAGTTCGTATCCAGTTAACGATTTTTTACAAAAGCATGCATTTAAACACAATAGCCACTATTCATCATTCATTTTAAGTTGTGCTAAAATAATTTCCGTAAACCATCAGTTTGTTGATTTCATTATTTTCCTCATTAAAATAAAAAAAATTATCTCTAATGTTAAGTATAGTCTTGTCCAAAAAAAAAAAATATTTATTAACTACATACCTATACCTTACCCCTTATCGAATTGCGGCCGCCCCAGTCTTCTAGTTTTATAAAAACCTTATTTTTCAGCGAACATTTAAGTCAGTTGGAACAAAATGCATAACATTTGGAAGATAATTCCAATAGCTAAATGTTCCTATACAAAAGTCTCAAATAAATTCGTAAGAATTAAAAATATTTCAAGTCTTCCATTTTTTTGTGAAATTTATGAAATATTTTTATTTTTTATTTTGATTTAATTTATTTGAAATTGTCTTTTTAACATCGAAAAATTCACAATCGATGAGCAAACCTCTGGTTAGTTAATCAGCACTTTGTGAAAACGAATTCATTGATTTCATCTGTCGTATGGTTAGCAATCGTACGGTTAAGAACAAATTTAACTAGACATTGAGAAAACGGCTTTTAGAATTTT
This sequence comes from Calliopum simillimum, assembly GCA_951812925.1. Classification (NCBI taxonomy): domain Eukaryota; kingdom Metazoa; phylum Arthropoda; class Insecta; order Diptera; family Lauxaniidae; genus Calliopum; species Calliopum simillimum. The sequence continues at coordinate 80,110,391 of OX638368.1, read as the reverse complement.
ACAGTGGGGTAAAATTTGGAAAAAAAAGATTGTTAGAAGTGCTTACTGATTTTAATGATTCTTTTGCTTTCGGGATGAAATTTTGCTTTTTAAGTGTTCAGCAACTGTAAGTGAAATTGTATAGCAAATATTTCTGTAGTACATACTGACGCAATATTCCCCTATTTTAGGCGTCAATTTTGTACCTTTTTAAGAAAAGGGCAAAAATGATCCACATTTGGGGGTTGTACAGGGTTAAAATTGTCTACAAAAATACGCCCCGCAATATCTTGCATAAGTTTGCTGAATACATGATACACCTCAGATGTAAGGATCATATGCATAGTTAAATTTATCGATTTAACAAAAGAATATGGTATTTTTGTCATGTACAGTGGATGAAAAAAACTTCAAAAATCGATTAAAAAAAATGTGACGTGCTGGAAAAAAACCACGAGACACGAGTATTTTTTTTAACGTCTACTTTAAGAATTTTTTGGATTTTCTCATGTGTTTTTTTTTTTTGTGTCGAACAGTGTAATTTGAAGTTTTGTTGACATTTATTATGTCATTTAATTGTTTACTTTCGTCAGATATGCAAAGATACACGTAAGTTTTGTAGTAATTATAATTAAAAACTCTTTTCTGTTTAGCTAAATAAATAGAAATGGATAGGACACGCTCAAGAATCTACACAGCGAAGTTTGCCGCAGTTCGTTGTGGACCAAAAGTCAACCGGATGTAATAAGCGTCAAATAGCGAAAACTTATTTTGTTCCATGGCGAGTTGTAGAGGATAATCTGAATGTTTAGTAACTACAGTAACCAACAGGAAAAAATACGACACTGCATCGTTCCTCCAAGTGAAAAATTGGCTTTCTGGAGTTATGAAAACTGTGTTGAAGATGATTACGAAGATGATCCGTTCTTCCGCAAGAGCTCAATACTAAATTCACGACATTCGTTTCCGGATGAGAAGAGATGTACATATATAGATTTTTTGGTTAAATTACGCTGCCGTTTAACTTCTAAATTCGTCAAAGCTACCGTCTGTGAACAATACAAACCTCAAAAAATTACTCCAGTGCTTCTTTGCGTCTCTTGATAATATATCTCTTCGTAGATAGCAAGGCAAGATCAGGGTTCCATTTTTAGTTATTTTGACAACTTGCCATAACCATCGTTATTGAATCATGGTGTAAACATAGTATAAGACACCATTGTAAGACATACTTGATGGCAAGTATGATTGTTTTCTCTTAGAGTTCACAAAGCTATAAAACAGTTTATACTTTAGTATATGTCTGGTATCTGCCGCGGAAAAGAGAATATTGTATGTAGTCAGCGGATGAACCCGTTAATTTATATATTTTAAAAAGACGGTTTTTTTATTTCTAATCATATTCAAAGCTTTATTAGACCAAGGTGAACTATTTTGCTTAGACACAGCTTTTGTTTAAGGAATTACTAAATTAAAATAATTTTGTAAAGTATTATTGAACAATTTCACTGAATTATCTAAGTCATTTTCTGAAACAGGTGCCGTGGTATTCATAAATGACCAGTCTGTTCTTGCTAAAAAATGGTTTAACCTTTGAAAGTCACCTTTTTTAAAACAAAAATTATACCTGTCCGAAAATGATTTTATAGAATTATGAACCGTTGTTGTAGGTATATCAATATTTATTTTTATAGTTGGATGGTGTTTATCTTCTGTATTAACTAATGGGTCGCAACGTTCGATAGATAAATTTGTATAACTATAGGCAAATACAAGGTCGGGTATTCTATCATTTACATTGCAAGTATCGTTATATTGGTGAAGACAAAGTTCAGCGAAACTATCAAACAGATCACAAAAACAGTTATATAAGGTGGGTGGAATAAGAAATGAAGAGCCATCAAGTTTATTCCATGTAACATAAGGAAGATTAAAGTCGCCAAACGCAAATAATATATCATTTCCTTTTATCTATTTATTCACAGTTTTTATTAAAGTTAAATGACTTTGGTAGACTATGAGTTCAGAGTTTGTGGGTATGTAAGAACATATAACAAAACAATTAAAGTGACTGAGATTAATTAATATAGCAACAAATTCAAGAGCATCACTATTAGGGTGCAGCACTTTTTCGAAATAATGGGAAAATTATAGGTTGCATCAAAGATTATCTTAGAAACAGGCCTTATTACAAAAACTGCACACTTAGTTTTGATCAAAACCCCCGAAAAAATGGCCCGTCCGGGGCTTGAATGAAGGTCTAAACGACAAAAATCATTGTTTTTTCGCAGTATTTTAATTTTATCTCAAAAACCACGAAACTATTGGTAGTAATTCTTCCAAAATCTTTGAAAGGGATTAATTTTCTACATTTTTTGTTTTTTTCTCATTGCTCTACAGTGGAGTTTGCCCTATGGAAGTCCCGTAAGATGTAAAAATTTTTTGATTCAAAAAACGGTTTTTTTCCTATAACTCAAGATAAAAGAGACACACAAAAACTTTAGAGCTCAATAAATGTAGGAAATCTGCTTTCCTATAGTTTTGTTTTGAAATCTTGATTCCAAAAGTAAACGGTTTCCCGCTAGAGGCCAAATTTGTTAAAAATAATTGTGTATCATGAAAAAGCGACCTTTTATTGTTTGGTTTTAAAATATACCCAAAAATTTGATTAGAAACTAATGAAAAAACTAAAAGCTTCTAAACATGGCCTTAAGAATGGAAATCGGATTGAAATTCCGCGAGATATGATAATTCTTACATACTTGGTATTTTTTGTAAAGTTCTAATTTTGGGTATTTTTGTTTCACAGTGTGTTTTGCATCCACAACTTAAGATCTTTTTATGATTATTACTTTACGTTAAAGGACGGTAAGCAGCGCAACTTTTAGGATCAAGAATATCAAAATCGGTTTGTAGTTTCCTTGCGAATTTCAGCCTGAGAGTTTGGATTTTTTTCCATTTTTGTCAAATACGGCTTTTTTTGAGTATGAGCGACTGTATACCTTAAATACCGTAGAAAATGTGTACCATTATATCCCAAAAACTGTAGAAAATATATTTTGCTATATTTTGCTTCTGATAGTCATCTATCCACAGCTTATAGTTTGTGCACTAGAGGCCGATTTTGGTGATAAAAAAAAATCTAATTTTTAGAAATTTTTATTTCGAAGTGACCTTTTGATGTTTTTGCTTGCAAATTTTCCAAAAATTTTAAAAGGGCACTTAAGAATTAGAATTAGAATTTAGTTTTTTGAAGTAGCATATAAAGTATTTTTTTTCGGAAAGATTAACAATATTATTTACTCTACGATTATTTCGATACTCAAATTCACGGACAAAAGTATTCTGAGGCCAGAATCTGATGTCATTTAAAGTTGTTAAAGAATCATCAGAAACAATAATTTTATAAGAAGATTTATCTCTAGTATAAGAAAAATTTAACTTTTTAATTTAGACATCGATTTTAGACTTTAATTTTGAGTTTGTATAAAACTCTATGGGCCTTATCGTAAATAAATATTCTCGAGAATTTATTCGCTAACTCCCTGGTTTGCAATCGCAAAAAAAATTTCGTGGAAAGGGAAAATTCACTGGAAAAATTATGTAATCGGCAATAAGTTGGGAGCGAGTTTTTTCACTTTTATTTGTCAAATTTGCTCCTCAACTTTTTGCTAGGGAGCACTAATGTATAAATGAATAATTATAAATAACGTTTGACAAATTAAAAACTTTAGTACAACAATTTTAAAGCTTAATGAAATAGCTTTCATATGACACTAAAGTTTTTAATATTCATCCCAGCGTTTCCAACTTATACTGGTTCTGCTAAAACTACTTTTCACTCAATTTTTTTTGGAAAATTTTTGGTGCAAACTTTTGATTTTCCAAATCCACAAATATGAATAAAGAGATTTTTTACTTTAAAAAGTAAAGCATTAACTTCAATTTCACTGCTGCAATTGCTTCTTTTTCTTCTTTTGCAATTGCTGTTTCTTGTTTATCTTTTCTTTAAGTCAGCTGTCAAAATCCAGTGGAAAATGGAAAAAAAAAAGTTAACTATTTATAGAAAAAAGCGTTGCCACATGTTCTTGGAATTGGAAAAAATCAGCGTTCAGACAGGTTGTTTGCGCAAAATGTCAAAGATATGGGAAAGACTCAGCGTTGCCAGATGTTGTTTTTGTGTAAAATGTCAACGCTCTTGGAAAAACACAGCGTTGCAAACTGGTTATTTCTGAAAATGTCAACGATATTAAAATAAAAAAAGTATCCCTGCAGGAAGGGGAGTTTCCATTCATGAAATATTCACTACTTCTAGTGCTCCTTCCCCGGGAGGGAGAGAATGGAACTCCCTTCAGATTTACGATAAGGCCCTACATCTTCAGTCGATGTGTCAGGTGCAAGACGAGAGATGAAAATAGCATTTTTAGGTGGAATAACAACAAGTTCTTTAGGATTAGGGGGCATTTGCGTCAGATGGATCCTTGAAGGATTCAGTTGGTAAAGCACTATTTAAGGAGGGCGTAATCAGAAGATTCGAAGGGACTTCTGAACCAACAACTACGGGCTTAGTTATCTGCGCTGATGGACCATTCAAATTGGATTGTAACTCTTGGCAAAGAAATACCTGTATCACTAGGTTTGAATTTATTAAAAACTGATTCTAGCTCACGAAATTTTACAGTTAGAAAGGCTAGGTCCTTTCCAATATCAGAAAATCCCTTTTTAGTCTCTTTAATAAGTTTAAAAATAGACGCATCAACAGTTTTACATTTCTTACAGCACCATCGCAAGCCTTTATCTTCGGAAAGCATATCTGCTATACGACCTGTCATACCCATGCAACCTATGTGGACCAAATCATCACATAATCAACAAGTGATTTGACGATCATCGTCAGACAGTTTGCAATCTTGGAATGTGCACGGCATAGCTAATATAAATAAAGCAATGAAACAGTTTACGAAGTACTGTTAATAAAATAGGTCTAGGTCAAAACTAAAGGCAGTTTAAGTAGCTCTGTAATGATCAGACTGAAATCGAATAGATATATTGGGCCTTATCGTAAATCTGAAGGGAGTTCCATGCTCTCCCTCCCGGAGAAGGAGCACTCACTGGAAGTAGTGAATATTTCATGAATGGAAACTCCCCTACCTGCAGGGATACTTTTTTTATTTTGATATTGTTGACATTTTCAGATATAACCAGTTTGCAACGCTGTGTTTTTCCAAGAGCGTTGACATTTTACACAAAAACATCTGGCAACGCTGAGTCTTTCCCATATCTTTGACATTTTGCGCAAACAACCAATCTGATCGCTAATTTTATCCAATTTCGTAGATATTTTGCACAAAAAAAAACATGTGGCAACGCTTTTTTCCACAAATCGTTGACACATTTTCCACTGGATATTGACAGCTGACTTATAAAAAAAAGATAAACAAGAAACAGCAATTGCAAAAGAAGAAAAAGAAGCAATTGCAGCAGTGAAATTTAAATTAATGCTTTGCTTTTTAAAGTAAAAAATGTCTTTTTAATCATTTTTGTGGATTTCAAAAATCAAAAGATTGCACCAAAAAATTGCCAAAAAAAAAAAAAATTTAAGTGAAAAGTAGTTTTAGCAGAACCAGTATAAATTGGAAACGCTTAGGTGGATATTAAAAACTTTAGTGTCATATGAAAGCTATTTCAATAAGCTTTAAAATTGTTGTACTAAAGTTTTTAATTTGTCAAACTTTATTTATAAATATTCATTTATACTTTAGTACTCCCTAGCAAAAAGTTGAGCAAATTTAACAAATAAAAGTGAAAAAACTCGCTCCCAACTTATTGCCGATTACGGGCCTTATCGTAAATAAATATTCTCGAGAATTTATTGACTAACTCCCTGGTTTGCAATCGCAAAAAAAATTTCGTGGAAAGGGAAAATTCACTGGAAAAATTATGTAATCGGCAATAAGTTGGGAGCGAGTTTTTTCACTTTTATTTGTCAAATTTGCTCCTCAACTTTTTGCTAGGGAGTACTAATGTATAAATGAATAATTATAAATAACGTTTGACAGATTAAAAACTTTAGTACAACAATTTTAAAGATTATTGAAATAGCTTTCATATGACACTAAAGTTTTTAATATCCATCCAAGCGTTTCCAACTTATACTGGTTCTGCTAAAACTACTTTTCACTTAAATTTTTTATTTGTTTTAAAAACTTTTTGATGCAAACTTTTGATTTTTTAAATCCACAAAAATAATTAAAAATACATTTTTTACTTTAAAAAGCAAAGCATTTATTTAAATTTCACTGCTGCAATTGCTTCTTTTTCTTCTTTTGCAATTGCTGCTTCTTGTTTATCTTTTTTTTTAAGTCAGCTGTCAAAATCCAGTGGAAAATGGAAAAAAATGTCAACGATTTATGGAAAAAAGCGTTGCCACGTGTTTTTTTTTTTGTGCAAAATGTCTACGAAATTGGAAAAAGTCAGCGATCAGACTGGTTGTTTGCGCAAAATGTCAAAGATATGGGAAAGACACAGCGTTGCCAGATGTTGTTTTTGTGTAAAATGTCAACGCTCTTGGAAAAACGCAGCGTTGCACACTGGTTATTTCTGAAAATGTCAACGATATTAAAATAAAAAAGTATCCCTGCAGGAAGGGGAGTTTCCATTCATGAAATATTCACTACTTCCACTACTCCTTCCCCGGGAGGGAGAGAATGGAACTCCCTGCAGATTTGCGATAAGGCCCTACATAATTTTTCCAGTGAATTTTCCCTTTCCACGAAATTTTTTTTGCGATTGCAAACCAGGGAGTTAGCGAATAAATTCTCGAGAATATTTATTTACGATAAGGCCCATTATCAAAAGACGCAAAGAAGCACTGGAGTAATTTTTTGAGGTTTGTATTGTTCAGACGGTAGCTTTGACGAATTTAGAAGTTAAACGGCAGAGTATTCTTCTCATCCGGCAGCGAAGGCTGCCGTTTAACTTCTAAATTCGGCAAAGCTAGCGTCTGCGAACAATACAAACCTCAAAAAATTGCTCCAGTGCTTCTTTGCGTCTCTTGATAATATATCTCTTCGCTGAAATAAACCTTTTGAAAATTTAATTAAAAATTTAAAAAGCACTGAATATTAATGTAATAAACAGATAGCAAAACACAAACAAGAGAGCGCTTAACAAATAAACAAAACAAAAAGTTAAAATTTAACGCGAACAAAAAGAAAAACAAAAAGCCTCAGATAGACAAATTTGCCACAGAAAATAAAAATGAAAATTTACAAATGCACAGTCAAAAATTCATAAAAATTTTATAATTCACGAATAAGAAATAAAATTGACTTAACGAATATCACTATTTAAACAAATATTTCGTATTTAAACACCATAAAACGTTAAACAAAGTGCAATGAAAGGAAATAAATTGGGCTCCCTAATTTATTTATTAAAATTATAGGTTAATAAGACATTTTTTGGGAAAAATAACGGTTTTTGGCAAAAAAAAATGGGGTGATTTTTTGAAAAATTGTCTTATATCGAAAACTATTTAAAAATTTTACAGCCCGGTAAAATACCTTTCATATGACATCAATATTTTTAAAATCCATCCAGCGCACAGTGGTCCGAAAGGCTAATCTAGATGGAATAAACTCATAACTCCTGTTTGGAAGCAGCTAGAAGCCTGAAATTTTCAGCAATGAAATATATTATAGAAGGGGTACATCACAATAAAAATGGGCGGTATACGTCAAGTGGGCGTGGCGCCACTTCTACATGGTAGTAGGTAGAGACCCCGAGTTTTTAGGGTTTTACTTTATTATGGAAACAGTACTTTACATCAAAATGAACGGTGTACGTCAAGTGGGCGTGGCACATGCCTTCGTTTTTTCACTGATTTGAAGTTTAGTGAAAAAAAAAAAATTTTAAAATTAAAAAATTATTTTTTATTTACTTAATTATCATTATAACAAAGCATCAGATGGTTAACACAAACAATTACAATCTACCTGAATAACTTTCAAGCATCTTCTTTCCTCGCTTCTTGTTAAATTACCCATTATATAGCTATTTCCGTGTAATAGGTGTGTAACCTAAAAATGCAATAAAAATTGAAGGGGCACCTAGGGGCAGCTAATTTTTTCTTCATTATTTACATGACAATTCATAGATAAGAGAAGCATAAAAAGTTTTGCAATATCGATCAATATGGGCAGTTAAAAGTTTAACTAAACTTTGGGCTACACAAAAAGGTAGTACAAAAACAATACACTTTTTACATTAATTTTTTCTCCCCAACAAATATTTTAATTGAACACATATTTACAGTATAATTAATTCATACCTGACTTAATTCAGGAAAAAAACAATACTTTAAAAAAGTTTTCTAGTTCACTCACACGAACTCTTCAAAGATCTGCTAAAAATAGACTGTGGTCTTATAATAACTGCATTGATGCAATTGTTCATGTTTCGATCAACATAGCAAAAAAAATAATGCGTAAATGTAAACAAACAATATACCGTTATGAACTGTGGTCAATTCTCAAACAACTAGTAAAAAAGTTTCATGCTTTTGAAAAACTAGAAAATTGACTTTATTCCATCTAGATTGACCTTTCGGACCACTGTGCAGCGGTTCTCAACTAATACAGATTTTTATAAAAGATATATAGCAATTTTCCGATGGCTATGTCTCCGAAAGTAGGTTCGAGCGGCAGTTGTTGTAATGAATTCCCAGAGCCCTATTTGGGCAAAAAAAATATAAAAAAAAAACAACAGTCGTTAAAGTAACATTAAGCCCCGCTTTCAAAATGAACGGCTCAAATAACTCCGTGGGTTTTGTGAATTTCGGAAAATGGCAATAGAAAAGTTGGTCAGAATAGTCACAAGGAATGTTAAATTTTTGGTGTTCTACCGATTTCTATCTACCTTATAGATATCGTTAACCGACACTCTAACCTAACTTATAGCATTACCTTTTCAAGTCTTGTCTTGATATATCTATCTTTTAAAAAAAAATTCAATTTCTTCTTTTCCGTTTAAAAAGAATTTTTTTTTTCTTTTTTAAGGCCTCTTCTCCATATAATGGCTATTGCGCATTAAAAGCGGACTAGATATAAAAAATTTAAAGGAAAATCAAGCACAAAAAATGTGGTTGCTTGCATGCAAAGATTTGCAGCTTTACCCCGGTTGGATGAAACATCTCAAACTGAAGTAAACAAACATAAATTGATATAAGTTCAAAAAATATTTTGTTATTTATTGCATTTGTGTGTTTTGCAATTAAAAAGTTTAGGCATAAACATCACGTTGAGCCTTCTCCCATGCAGCAATTGGTCCATGCTCTGGCCTGTATTTAACGTTGCAACCATCGCATTCAAATCGATTATCGTCACGTAGTTCTTCGTAGCGGTCACGGTCGTACTTTGTGAAACCCCATCTTTTTGAAACGTATATCTGAAAAGTCAAAATGAAAATATTTTTGTCTTTAACTGAATATTAATAAAACAATTTTAGGACTGAAATGCAAATCAGCTTTATACGAATATATTACACTAAATTTATGGTTTCAAAAACGCTCTTATAAACTTTTGAAAAATTGTACATAAACTTTCAGGATTGCACCTATTTTTTTTTTGTAAGTTTTGCTTAAACTATAAATTCAAAATAAATAAACTTTTTAAAAATCCAACATATAATTTTTGGGGTTGCCACCTGGTTATTTTACAAAATTTTGATTTTAATCATACTTTTTTCAGACTGATTTGAAATTCTTGGTTTCATAAGCGCTATATTTAAAAAAAAATAAAATTTTAGTCAAAAAATCTAGTATAAACTTTCAGTGCTGCCACCTTGGGTTTTCTTATTTCGAAAAGAAAATTAAATTTTTTCACTTATAGCCCAGGAAAATTAGAATATTTCTGCGAAAAAATTTCAAGTGAATTTTTTCACCGGAATTATATTTATTTATGCATGGTTTTAATAATGTGTAAAAAGTTCATTGAAGTCCATTGTGCGCATAAAAAGTTATTCAGGCTCAAAGGTCGCTAAAATCAATTTTTTGCAAATATCTCGCTAACGCAAACTTTTACAGACAAATTTTTCTCCACAATTTTGTAACACAGGAAATTTCCTATGTAAAGATGTAAAAAATGTTTTCGTGTAGCTTATAGTTTAGGAGATAACCCAACTTAAAAAGTTGTGCACAGTTTTTATATGTAAATGCTACGTATAAGTTCATATTAAAATATCTTACTATTAAAATTGTGAATACTCTTTAACGAGGAGTCGTACAAAAAAAATTAAAAAACCGTTCAAAAGATAATTGGATTCTCTATGTATGTATGTATGTATGTATGTATTCTCCTTTACCTCCTAGGAGGAGCATAGGGCCAATATGAAATCTCTCCATTTGTCACGATCCCTTGCGATGACTTCGATCTCTTGCCACGATTTTCCCGATTCTTGGATTTCCTTTTCCAACGACCTTTTCCAGTTGGTTTTGGATGAAGACCATATTTTGTTCAGTTGAGCAAACGCGCCTTTTGCTATTCTTGAGTTAATATCCTCTTTTGCTCCACCATCCATGGAGATAATGCTGCCTAAATACGTGAAGCTATCGACGTTTCCGATGTCATCACTGCCAGCTTTAAACGTGATGTCATTGCTTGCGTTTAGCTTCATGCTTTTAGTCTTGGATACGTTGATTTTTAGGCCGGCCTTTTGTGATTCCAAGACAAGGTCTTCAATTTTGCTTTGCATATCTGAATGTTTGGACGATAAGAGGCAGATGTCGTCAGCGTAGTCGAGATCTTCCAGATGTTCGGTAAAGTTCCATTGAATACCCCTTTTGGCCTTATTAAGAGCTTTATCTAGGATATCATCAAGAACGATAAGGAATAGTGATGGTGATAGTAAACACCCCTGCCGTACGCCTGAATTAGTGGTGAATGTCGGTGACAACAACCCGTTGTGTAACACACTGCATTTAAAGCCTTCATATTGTGCACGTACTAAGTTTATGGCCTTTGCGGCAATACCTCTTCGTTGCAGTGACGCCCAGATGTTTTCTCGGGAGACACTGTCGAAGGCAGTGCTATAGTCAACGAAGACAAGTTGAAGTGCAGCACGCCACTCGCATGATTGTTCGACAATTATTCTGAGCGTGTTGATTTGATCCACGCATGATCTGTTTGGCCGGAATCCTGCTTGCTGCTTTCAAATGGCCGAATCAAGTTTTTCGCTTACCCTGCTCAGAAGCACTTTCGTCAGTACTTTTGATGGTACTGAGAGCAAGGTGATGCCTCTATAGTTTCGGCACTCGCTTAGGTCACCTTTTTTCGGCAATTTGACTAACATTGGATTCTCTATACACCATATTAAATTTTTTTTGGAGCTACTTATGGTCTAAAAGATATTCTTCATAAACTGTTATGGTTAAAAAATTCTGGTTTTTGAAGGATATCTCTGAAATGGTAAGTCATACGATAAATAGTAATAGGATCAATTTTGTATAGAATCACAAGATCTACAAAAAATAAGCCTTATGTGTACACATTGAAGTAACCGTTTAGAAATTATTTAATAAAAACAGATTTTTTTTGCCATTTAAAGGTTTTTTGCCCATTATAAGGCATTGATAGTCAGTAGCTGTGTACTAAATTTCAATAAAAGTTTTATACGGTTCAAAAGATATGACCGACTCAAATTAAAAGTTTGGGGCAGCGCCACGCCCCATTTGGTATATGCTAATGCGCATCATTTTCCAAAGTTTCATTAAAATCGCTTACGCCGTGAAAACATAAGTTTTTTAAATATTGTTTAAAAAATTGTATAATTCCGACCGCGCTTCAAAATGTTTCTGATTTTAAATAAATTAAAAATTTTTTAAAAAAAAAGTCATCAAAATCGGAGCTGTTCTTGAGGACTTCCTCATTTTGCCTGTTTTTGCCTTTATTGACTCGACTAAGTGTATAAAATTTCATTGAATTATCTTGCTCGGTTTTCCCAAAAATGTATTTCCATGCACACCCAGCCAGCCAGACAGACGGACATGGCTATATCGCCTCAGGAGGTGACGCTGATCAAGAATATATATACTTTTCTATACCTGCCACTCCTCCTTCCTTGCGTTACAAACGGAAGGACCAAGTGAATATACCTTGGGTGTCAGGTATAAAAAAATGAAAAGAGAACAATGCAATCCCGATTTTCCCGAAAACCTTCTATGTAAAACTTCACTAATAGTGGTCACCAAAGGCAAGAAATGCTTTATAATAATAGATATATATATATTATATTATATAGATAAGAAAATTTCACAATTGCCACCAGAACAGCGTGCAATTTTTTTTCACCCAAAAACGAAATTGGGCTTAAATCAACCTTACTAAATAAACTTTACATTAATATTTAAATCATTACTCGATTGAATCATGATGGAAAAGATGTCAAGTATCGATTCAGAATATGATAAAAAAAAGTACAGAAGATATTTGAATCAAAAAAAAAAAAAATACATCATAAAGTAATATTATTGTATAAGATCCTAAAATTGTATGTATGTATTCTCCTTTAACTCCTAGGAGGAGCATAGGGCCAATATGAAATCTCTCCATTTGTCACGATCCCTTGCGATGACTTTGATCTCCTGCCACGATTTTCCCGATTCTTGGATTTCCTTTTCCAACGACCTTTTCCAGTTGGTTTTGGGTCTACCACGTCCTCTACTGCCTTGTGGATTCCACTCAAGGGCCTGGCGACAAACTTCGCTGTGTGGTTTCCGGAGAGTGTGACCAATCCATCCCCATTTGCGCAGCTTGATCTCGTTTGCTATAGCCTTCTGTTTGCATTTTTGATGTAGCTCGGCATTTGATATAGTGCGAGGCCACCAAACCTTTAGTATACGCCTTAAGCATTTGTTGACGAATACTTGCAGCTTGTTCGTTAGTTGTTCAGTAACAAGCCATGTTTCGCACCCATATAACAAAACCGATTTCACATTCGAATCGAAAATGCGTACTCTCGTTTTGGTGGATATAACGGATGAAGCCCATATTTTGTTCAGTTGAGCAAACGCGCCTTTTGCTATTCTTGGTTCCTAAAATTAGTCGCACTAAAAATTTCTGACTTGTTTCGCTGAATTCTGACTTTCTTTAAATAGTCACGAAATCTACTTATATTTTTGTCCAGTTTGTTTTGTGTCTTTTTTTGCGTGTATCTTGAAACCAGGGCTTGAATCACCGCATCAGTGAACGTACAACTCGTAATGTAAAATCATGTATTTCGTAATTCGAATTGTACGTTCACTGATGCAGTGAGTCGACCCCAAGACTTCGCCTACTTAACATGTTGGCACTAATTATATTACTACCTCAGGGCTATAATGTAACGTAAAAACTAAAATAAAAATATGTTTTACTTGTAATTTTTTCACTTTAAACGTGTGTGACGCTCACGTTAGTCGCATGGGAAATGCCCATATGGTTTAAGCAAAACTTACAAGAAAAAACAAAGTAGTAACCCTGGAAGTTTTTGTAAAATTTTCCAAAATTTTGTGTATTTGATTTTTATTTTGGGCTTAAGGTGCAAGAATTTAAAAAGAATAGTTCTTTAAAATTTCTTTCCAAAATAAAAATCAAATATTTAAAATACATGGGTTAACGAAAGCTTACTATAGTTATTTTTTAGTGTATAAATATTCATTTCGTTGGACAAAACCTAATTGATGGAACTGTGGCCGATTTCGCTTACATAGGATAAAATAACGCATTTAAAGGGATGTTAAGGGCTAAGTATCAGGGTTCGAAAATATCCGATATTTATTTTAAACATCAAAATATCGGATATTTATGATATATATCCGATATATATCAAAATTTTGATGTATATCCATTTTGTATGAAAGCCATATTATTTATGTATACTAAATATTTTGGTACTTAAAATCAGACAAATGAAACCAAAACATAAAATCTTCTTCAAGATCAGGCAAAATCAATCCTTTGTTAAAAATAACACAGTCCCGCATGGGTTTTAATCTCCGAATTTTAAAATCGATTTCTTTAGATTTAAGTGTTCTGATTTTGAGAAAAAATAGTGAAAAAATGCCAGCACGTCACAATTTTCAGTAATTTAAATTTTACTTAAGTTCCTTTTTTGTATATAAAAGACTACCACGCCTATACTACTGAACGTATCAAAACCATATTTGCACTAAATGTTCTTTTGGTGCTCCAAAACATTTATAAGAAATATGGGAACGATTGAACAACGGGGTGTTGTACCCCTTATACAAAAAAACTCAAAATAATTGAAAATTTTATTTGAGTCGCTCCTACGCCTATACCAGTAGGTATATTGAAACCATATTAACACCATATAACTATCCGCCTGATATTTCGACAGATTTGTCTTGATAATGAGGGTAATTGAATGAAAGTAGGTTCGCTCGGTATACAAAGAAATCATATCAAAAACAAAAAACGCATATCTACTTTGAATGAATGTTATGCATAGCAACTATCTTGACCGTACGGGGAGCACCAAAAAATATATGGTGGAAGAATGGTTTAAATATGTTGAGTAGGCGTGATTTTGAAGAGTACATAACCCTTAACGATTGAATAAATAAGTTCGCAAATGCTACACAGACGAACAAGGGTACCCCTCTTAAAATTATGAGATTGATTTCCAATTTATTTTTTGATGCTGAGCCCAAATCCATTTCACGTCAAAGTTTCGAGAAATTTAAAAATGACAGTGTAAAACACGATTTTTCATTATTTTTGAGGTTATGAAAATTGGAATATCTCAAAATCCTGTCGTGATGGATATAAACCAAGTTCAAATCCGTAATTAGGAGGTTCCAAACCTTTATAATTGGCTTCAAAAATCAAGAGAGAAAAAAAGTGTCGAATTTGCAGGTCTGTGTAATAGAATAAACACAAAAAAAAAACTTACTCTTTCGTAACTAAATTTTTCTGACACGACTGGCACCATTAATGCCGGCAGAAGTGTTGCCATTTATGGATTAGAACTTACTATTAGAGAGTATGTTTTAACTCTACTCCAACGCCATCTACATTTGGGAAGTAGAGTAACAAACGCCAAAAATTACTTAATAATATAAAATTTTTAAAATAATTTTGTATTGATATACAGTGGTTCAAATGACTAACCGGACAGAGCGTATAGCTTCTTTTGGGGGCTTAGCATAAAGGAATAGGAGATTTTAGTTGGAAAAAAATTATGCGGTTAATTTTATTTATTTTTCTGGTTTTGGTCGGTACCAACAAAACAAAAAAATATTGTTTTAAATGCATATTATTATATTTATAATGGTAAAATGCAAAACTCTCTCCATCAATACCATGTTTTTTAGCGTTTTGCTTAAAATTATCTTTCGAAATGTTAATATAACCAAACTCATCTACTTTACCATCGATAAACAATAAAATCGAGACACCTGCAATGGACTTATAGCTTAAACGCACTACAAAACCGCCCCATGTTTCACTGTAGAACAAATATTTTTAAAATTAAATTCAGTATTTGGTTGTCGCCATACAAAAGCTTTGCTTTTAGTTTGGTTATCTTAACATTTCGAAAGATAATTTTAAGCAAAACGCTAAAAAACATGGTATTGAATAGAGTTTTGCATTTTACAATTATAAAGACCCGAATCATTGTTTCCATGTAGCGCAATTATGGCTGATACAAAACTGTTCCACGCTATTGTAAACGTCTCCTCAATCACCTAGCATCAACGTGATATAAAATTTATGGACCGAATGGGGCAAGAAGCCTTACAGCAGGACAGCCTTATAACATAACTCAATTTAAGGAAGAATTGGTCTAAGAATGGCTTGACATTAAACTGGATGTTAGCTCAAACTTAATAAAATCCATGCAAAATCGTTCGCAAGCTGTTATAAATGCTAATGGACTATCAACAATTTATGGAAGAGCCAAATTTTAATATTATTTTTCTGATAGGTTATGAAAAATAAAAATACACGTATTTCACCGAATAAGTGTATCAGTGATTTTTTCCATTTTATGGCTCCTCAAAGCTTAAAATTCGCGTTTTGTATGAAATTTTGAGATTTTTTAAAAAAAACCATCTTATTATGAAATGTTGCTCATGTCCTTACCTTTAACTTAAGCTATAGCACTTGGGAATCCGCATGGTAGTTTTTGTTTTATAAGTAAAACCATTTTCAATGTACATATTTTTTTTTTTCATATATACGTATTTTAGTACAATCATTTGGGAGAATAAAATGATGTTACCTGGAAAGTTTTGCGGGATTTTCGCAAATGGGTTATTTTATAGATTTCGATGTGCTCTTTCAGAATTTCAACTTTGCTACCTCGAATCGTGTTGGCTCGCGCCGCCATATTGGAAAAATGGCGTCCAAAATCAGTATTTAACAAATATCTCTTTAATGGTAACATTTAGAGAAAAATATTGTGACGCAATATTGTAGCTTATAAAATTTTCTAGAAAAATTACCTTCAAATTGTTTTCGTAGCACTTATAACTCAGGAGATATCCTTATTCAAAATTTGAAAAAAATTTGTAAATTATGCATGCCGCTTATGAATAGGCAGTGATGTGTTGAGCTTAAAATTACGATTACTCACGAATGGTGAGTCACACTTAAAACCCAGCAGCCAAGTATGGAATTTATTACTTGGAGAATATATTATATAATACGTTATTTTGGTTATAAATATAATGTATTCCAAAGAATGTACGCGGTAATCTCTTTTGCCAATATTTGCTCATTGATTGATTTGCAGAAGACGGAATGTATTTTTTCATTTCCTTTTGCTCGTGTTATTGTTTTCTTTACGCAACAGTTATCTGACGCCGCCTTCATGTCGCCTACTATTTTGACATTATACAGAAATATTTCAGTTTTGTGTTGTAACGCGTAGCGTGTTGTTTTTTGTGTTTTTTCAAAATAGGTCCAAAAGGGTTCGTCCGAGAAAAAAAATTGTTCATGCATTTTGTAGAACGTTCAATTTCCTATAAAAGTCTCTTCGAACCGTTTTTACGTCAGACTTGCCCTTTATGAGATATCGCGACTTGAAAATCATTCAAAATTGAAAATAGTACTGCGCATAGTACAATGTTCTATTTTGAATGATTTTCAAGACACGATATCTCATGAACGGTAAGTCGGACGAAAAAACCGGTCAGAGAAACTGTTTTAGGGAATCGAACGTTCTACAAAATGCATGAACAATTTTTTTTCTCGGACGAACCGTTTTGGACCTATTTTGAAAAAACGGTTTTTTTCGAAATTTCTGGTTTGCTAAAAAAATATCTCCTTAACTATAAGCTATACGAAGAAAAAGCAATACGTACCCTGAAGAACAAGTAATTTCCTATAAAAAAATATTTTTACTTTTAACGTGCAACTCACCATTCATGAGTTATCGTAATTTTAAACTCAACACATAGCTGTGCCTATTTATAAGCGGCATGCATAATTTACAAATTTTTTTCAGATTTTGAATAAGGATATCTCCTGAGTTATAAGTGCTACGAAAACAATTTAAAGGTCATTTTTGTAGAAAATTTTATAAGTTACAATATTGCGTCACAATATTTTTCTCTAAATGTTACCGTTAAAGAGATATTTGTAAAATACTGATTTTGGACGCCATTTTTCCAATATGGCGGCGCGAGCGAACACGATTCGAGGTAGCAAAGTTGAAATTCTGAAAGAGCACATCGAAATCTATAAAATAACCCATTTGCAAAAATCCCGCAAAACTTTCCAGGTAAAACTACCAAATGACTACTATTTCGGAAAATAAAAAAAAAAAAATTATCACAGTCTTCTTATATTGAAATAGTAAAATTTTTAGTTTTGCTTATAAAATAAAAACTACCGTGCGGATTCTCAAGTGCTATAGCTTAAATTAAAGGTAAGGACAAGAGCAATATTTCATAGTAAGATGGTTTTTTCAAAAAATCTCAAAATTTCATATAAAACGCGAATTTTAAGCTTTGAGGAATCATAAAACGAAAAAGTCACTGATACACATATTCGGTGAAATACTTGTATTTTTATTTTTCATAACCTATCAGAAAAACTTTATGAGACCCCAGGGGCACTGTTGCACTGTGTAATATGCATTTAAACATTTTATTTTGTTTTGTTGGTACCGACCAAAACTAGAAAAATAAAAAAAATTAACTGCATAATTTTTTTCCAACTAAAATCTTCTATTCTTTATGATAAGCCCCCAAAAAAAGCTATACGCTCTGTCCGGTTAGTCTTTTGAAGCACTGTATTATATCATAAAAAATCATTTGATTTATATCGGATATCACGATATATATCCATTGATATATATCCTTCGAATCGTGTCAAAAATAGCACCAACTATTTAGATCAAAAGAGAAATTTCCAAATTATGGGTCTTTTATCTAATCTAATAACGTTTTCTTTTCTAAAAAAAATTAAAGTCCCAACGATATTTACAATGCTAAAGCTAGTTTCAAAAACAATCAGATGGATAAAGAGAAATTCATAGGAATATGAATTGCTAATCACCCTGACCAAGTTTAAGGAAAAATTTCGATACTTAGTGCATACAAATGGTCAAACTTGTTTTTGTTTACATAATTCATATGAATTTCATACTCGAGCGTACTTTTTGAGCATGTATTTCGATACTTTGACGAAGAGTACTTCTGATGTTTATAAAATAAAATAAATGTTAATGTACCTTCTGGCGTCCGGGGAACTTGAATTTCGCACGACGTAAAGCTTCAATGACTTGAGCCTTGTAACGGTCACTTGAACGGACCGACATTATGGGTTGACCAATTCGAACACGTGCAACTGTACCTTGAGGCTTTCCAAAAGCACCTCGCATTCCGGTTTGAAGCCTGCATTAAGAAATATAATTAAAAAGTTGCTGAAACATAACATTATAGCATATTCAGATTTGGTCGCATCAGTGTAAATGTCAAAAGTAATGTAATCATTCAAATTTAGTCATAACCCAGTGCTCAAGGCAAATCATCATTTCAATTCGTAGCTATATTTATTAATTTAACTTTAACTCACCTATCGGCTCCAGCACACGACAACATTTTGTTTATCCGAATGACATGGAATGGATGAAGTCGCATACGAATATGGAATTGATCCTTGCCACAAAATTTTACAAGGTATTTATTACAGCAAATACGGCCAGCTTCAAGAGCCTCACTACTCAGCTGTTCATATTCATCAGACACCAAGTGAACACATAGAGGAAAGTCCTCAACTGATGCTTTCTTCCTCCCAAGATCAAAAATACGTATCTTTGGATCAGGAACACCACGACAAAACCGGGATTTCGGATACGGCTTATTTTTGCAGTACCGATAACTAAAATTAAAGAAAATTAATATGCACTTGATATTACGCACCATCGTCAAATTTATACCATCTTGCAGGACGGCGACCCATCTTGACCTAAAAATATATAAAATAAATAATAACAATTAGTATACTGTAATATTCAAAAAGCTTTATAAACACAAATTTTAACAATTTAAGAAAGATGAATAAAGCTTATAAATCAACAGTCCGCCAACCTTTCTCGCCTAAAGTAGCAATCAAAAGAATGCTAGAGTGAAGTGACACCCGGAATGCGAACTACCGATTATAAATTATCGGAAGCAGTGCTGCCAAAATGCTAAAATTGTAACACAAGGCATATCCACACCATCAAATTGTGGTAATTCAGGTCATCCTGCTAACTGGAGGGGATGCCCTTCTTATAATGACTACTTGAAAAGAAAAAAGACTTCGATCACTGAAGCAAAAGAGAAAAAGCTAACTGCTTTTTCAAATGTCCAGAATACTGTTAACAAGCAATCATTGGCAATTGATGGTAAAACTTATGCAAGTAATTTTTATCAATTGCCCAGCATTGATAAACCGAATAACTCGGGAAAGCCTTCAATAGTTAAAAGAATTTTTGAAAATTGCAAAACATATTTTTGAAAGTGAACAACTGTCACTTGAGCTAAGGATTAAGTCTTTTCTCAACAACTTCAAAAAAATGCCAAAGATGGAAGTTAAAAAAGAGTGCACAGCCCTCTTAAAAGATGTAAGGGAAAAGTATGGCCCGTAGTAAAACAAATTTATTAACGTTTAATGTGAGATCCTTAGTGAAAGGAAGTATATCCATCAAATTAAAAAAAAGTTAGATACTTTTCATGTTGATGTTGTTTCCTCCAAGAAACTCATTTGTCAAATTCTAAAAGAGTGTACCTTAACAACTACAATTTTATAAGAGACTTCAGTCCTCAAGGAGTTGCTATTGTTTTCAATAACCGTTTTAAATATTCCGTTGTTACAATAACAAATGTTACATTTCCACACATTTTTGTGGATGTATCTATTTCATTAAACGGTTTAACACGTTGAGTGCCACCATACAAGCAAAATGTCCTCCGTCAGGTGCTACGTGAACCGCCGGCGGTACACACTCAACTTTCACCTGTGTGCCACGTGCACCGCCGGCGGTACACATTAAAACTTCCCCAGTGTGCCGTGTGTACCGCCGGCGGTGCACAGTCATATGTGAACTCAATGCAATATATATTCTGAAGCACTGCAGTAAATCAAAAAATTTTTGTATTTTATCACAGAGGATAAGGTATTTTTGGTTAGAGTTTTGAAATTTTTACGATATCTTTTATTTGAAAGAATTACAAAAGTTACATAAAAGAGGATCAAAAAAAATAAATTTATTGGAACAAAAACTAACAAAAGTAGAAATTACATTCAATTTAAGGTTATTAATAACAAAAACTAATAACTAATGTGTTATGTTGAAACATTCCAGGCAAAAGGTGGATTATAATCCACAATAATTATAATAACAATTTATACACTTATTTCACAATGTTGCAAACTTTTTGGTTATTTTCATTGCTTCTTCACCTCAAGATGTATATTTTATTTGAACGGTGGCACTGTGGTCTAATATTTTCAACAAACCTGCGGTGAACAAGGTACTTAGAAAATTTGGTTTCACTCATGTGCCACGTGTACCGCCGGCTGTCACGCCATTTTATAGGACATATAACACTTATATGCACAAATCTCTTTCCACAAACTTATTATATACCCCTATAGATCAATATTCAACAGTTATTACAAGTCGACATTTTTTCATACATATTGAATTTGTATGGTGGCACCTGGTGATAGACATTTTTTTTGTATGGAGGCACAGCGCTACAAGTAAAGTGTGTACCGCAGGCGGTACACATGGCACTCAACGTGTTAAATAAGCACTTGTTGATGGGATCTGTTTACATTCCTTGCAATTTTTCGCCTGAAAACTTTTCAGATGGACTGATAGAAATTGCAAACTGTGCATCCAATTTTGATGGACTTCTAATTGGTGGAGACTTCAATTCGAAGCATCGCTCATGGAATGACAATATTAATAAAACTAGTCTACAAATGATTTAAATTTTTTTCCCCAGTGAATGCTATTATTCATTTTATATGTAAAATGGGCTGATGATTCCGAAAATTGCATTATTTTTTTTTATTTTGTGTCGTTTTCGATATATCGGTCGTTTTCGGTTTTCGGACCAAAAAAAAATATAGTTCCATTTATATACAAATATCTCAAGAACTAATGTTTGTATTCAAACGTATTATATGTCATATAAAAGGTAATGAAATTACCTGAAAAAAATATTCACATCACTTTTTGGTTGGTTTGTTTGAGGTGTATTATGTGTTCAGTAAACTTATGCAGGATATTACTAGGAATATTTTTGTAGAAAATTTTAACCCTCTAAGACCCTTAGAGGGTCATTTTGACCCACCCAAGAATAGCATATATTTAGAGTATTCTGCTTTAAGAAAATGAGGCCAAAAGTGCTTTGTTTTAGCGCTAGTAGGGGATTGTTCCCAGCGTCTATTTGCTATTGTTAGCATTTGCGAGTTCTTCGAAGAGAAGAAATGTTAAAGTGGGGTGGAATTTTAATGGGTTGAACTTCTAGAACAGCTCCATTTTTTGCTAATAGAAGTGCGTTTTAATTTTTCATTCATTTAGCAATGCGATGGCATCCACTGTAGAGATACCTGATCTTTTTCGCTGAGGTAAGTTAATCGGTAAAACATTGAAAAACTGCCTTTGAGTTAATACAATCTGATTTTAAGGCATTTAAGGCGGCTTGACTATCGACGTACAAAGCGATTTCTGTTTTGTTTACTTTTTCTTTAAGGTCAACCGCTTTGCAAATCTCCAAAATTTTCGCTTGGAAAATGCTGTATTCATCTTGTAATTTAAATGAGAATATCGATATATCTTCTGATGCTGTATTATTTGGTGTTCCTGCTAGTGAATCTGTGGATTTGAAAACTAAATTTAATAATAGGTGAGTTTTTTTGGGCATCTATCTGGACTTTCTTTAGCACTTTACGATAAATGTATGGGAAAGCAACAACAAAAAGCGCTAAGCTAATGCACGTTAAAATAAAGTGGTAAGTTCCGCGGCTAAATATTGTTCCCGTTTGACTTCGTTTTTTATTGATTATTAATCGGTTCCTATTGTGACTTCGCATTTGTTATCGATTGTAAGTTGACATTTGTGTATTGTTGACATTTATGTGTTGCTTTAATTTATTTTTTTTGCTATTGCTCGTCGACTTTAGAGCTTCTTCAGATTTGGATCAAGAAATATTAACAGCGCTGACAACAAATAGAGGCAAGAATTAAGGAGCAGGATATTTTTGCTGGTGTGTCGTTATATGGTATAAAATCAGTGCCAGCACCAGTTCGGAGAGACTGCACAAACGCTGTAATCGCTGTTGCAGCATTTTATGGAGACAACAAATCAATCGGTCATTAAGTACATCATTGGCTAGCTTGCAGCTATACACGAATATTGACCGGATCGCTCCGATGTTCGTCAGACCCTTGCTTGGATAACGGTACTGAAAGCGGGGCATACATTTGGTTAGTCTTGATTTGAATTTGTGTGTAAATGCATGCATTACCACTGCTCACTGATGTTTGTGGAACTGATCTATAGATATCTGCATAAAGGAGTTGCTTTACGAATGGGTGCGCACTGCATGCGCCGTTAGCGCGCATTATTTCCCAAATTAAAGTTTTGAATGCACCATTTGTTGATGTGGCAAAAGATGCAATTTTAACTTTCGCCATTGTATTCGAAGTATGTGGTGAATATATCAGGTAAAAAGCAAATCCTATTAATAGATTTCTATGTATGGAAATAATTACAATTGTTTTTTTTTTTAGCGCTGAATTGGCACCATCACTAGCTACGCTTGCAAAGCTCTCTACGCATACAAATTGAATTCAATTATTGCAGCTATTTAATCTATGAGCCTGTGCTAAAAACGATGTTACTCACTAATTCCAAGGGTGAAGTAATGCTGTAAAAATCTTGGGTACTTCCATAACTACGTGAAGGTGCTTCTGGTTCAACATTTAAATTTTTCAAAGATATCATACTACTACTAGCATTAGATTGCAACACAAAATGACATCAATTTGCAGAAGAAACACAAGTTTCTATGTCACATACCTATGAGATGCTCTGCTGCCAGTTGTGCGGTCTATTACCAGGTTTTTGTCATCAACCAAAAGATTCCAAAAATTTTGCTTTAATTGTACCATATTCACGCAAAGGAGCATTCAAAGGTGTGAAGAGCAAGATACAACAATCTTATAAAAAAAGGCAATGATTGCGGGTTCGTTTTAAAATAAAAAGTCAATATTTTATTGTTAAAAGCTTGTAAGCAAGGCGTGTTTAATTGATTACTGTATAAAATAAAGTAGACAATTACTATGTAAGCTAAATAATGCATATTTTTTTAAGTTTATAGTTATTTGGAACATTAAACACATTAAAAGTATTAAAATGACTTCTGGCTGTAAATGACCTGAAATCGTCAAAGTATTGCTTCTCAATCAGGCCTGTTCCGTAATCCGTGTGGTTTCAATTACTTTTAATTTAGGAGGCTTTTGATGAAAATGGTGAGTCACACGATAAAAAGTATTAGAATCTTTTTTGTGGAGATACAGGTTCTACGAATAACATTAACTTGCACTAACGAAAAAGTAACCGTTTAGGAAACATTCTTAAAAACTTGCAAAAAGTCGAAAAATTCTACTTCATCGAATATTATTTTTAGAACCTGTAATTCTCCACAAAAAAAGATTCATATACTTTTTATCGTGTGACTCACCATTTTCATCAAAAAAGCCTCCTAAGTGAAAAGTAATTGAAACCACGCTGATTACGGAACAAGCCTGAATATGAGACGTTGTCCACTTATCATCTGGACTTACTCCAGCCATTGCCTTCTCATGAAGATACAATTTATTCTCGTCATCTAATAAAATTATCGCATGACTGTCATAACTGGCTAATGTACTTAAGTGTTCTCCTGTGGTGTTCCTTGTAGGAAATTGTGGCTTGCTACGCATTTCACCCATATCGGGTTTATCAGCAATTTCGGGTTCTTGCTCTGTGTCAACTGACATTTTCCTTGTCGCCCTGCTTGATTAGCTCTATGTCAGCGCCTTGCAATTTCACAGTGAATCCATCTAAAGCAGTAGGCACAGCTTTGGCTTTTTGTGCCTTACGCTCTGCGACAATTCCTTCAGTTCAACCGATACGCGTTCACCCTTGGTGTGAATGTGATATTTAATACCACAACCGCAGCTGCACCCTAAGCTTGGCTTTTAAACATTTAAAACCGTAGCATGTCCATTACCCGAATAATCTGGATTTTTCGACATGTGCCAAATGCTGTAAGGTTGCGTTTACGGAAAACATTTTTTAGCGAATTTGCCTTGGCACAGGCGGCGATATTGAAAATTTTTCTGTATATTTAGAAAACTATTTAATTTTTTCTTGAAAACTTTGTAAAAAATTAACCAAAAAAAAAAAACCGAAACATAAACAAATGTCAGCTGTTAATAAAGAAGAACATAAGTGCTATTCACAATGCAACGTTTTCTGAAACCGCAGTTAGCATATTTAAGCCCACTTGCCACGAAAACGCACCTAATATTTGTAACTCGATTAACTTTTCACCACCACACATACGCGACATTTTTCTAACTAAGGCAACACAAAGTAAACCAAACTCTGCAGTTATCATTAAATTTTTCAGGCCGTCTGACAGAAATTGCGTGATTGGTGCCTTTGCCTATAGGCGAACGACCAAGCTGGATATTTTGTGTACTGAAACTGGCTCTGAGAGTTTGACCAAGAGTTTGAAAACTGGTACAAGCAGCAGTTACACTTAAGGGACAAAATAAACTAGTAACTTCTTTTTGGGACTTACTATAAACGACTTCAAAATAAGTAATGTAGGGAACTATAAGTTGTTTAACCAGCCTAAGCTTCATTTCAGTGGGCGTGAAGTCAGCTGACAAATGTAAACATCTAAGCACCATATAAATTTTGCTGATAACATGGTTAATGTGTGAATTGCATGAGAGATCGGAGGTCAAGTGCTAACCCAGGCTTATAGCTTTACTAACCATTTTGAGCTCAGAGCAGGCTTCACATGCGAAGTTGGAAGCATATATGATTTATTCGGATTCAAGCAAAAAACATTGCTTGGAGCCCAATTGCTTACCGCCGACAAATCCTCATTGAATCTATGTGTAAGGTCATCAACTAAGCCAATTCGACGTTACATGTACAGTAGGACAAAGCCAAACTCGTACACCAAAGATACTATTTTTCAATGCCCCAAAACTAGGTACGCAAAAATAATTTAAGAAACTTAAAGTACATTTTTAAATAGCAAATTTAATCCTTCAGTTTTAACAAAAAACTTACAGAAATCAGGCATATTCAATACCAAAGACAAACTCGTACACCTTAACAATATGATAATTTTTACATGAGTTCAGTATTTAGTGTACATCATTTTGTTTTTATTTGTCATGTTTAGTCCTTTTGTCATCCTTCGAATTAGTTCTTCACAATAGGTCAGATACATTTTTTCCCATTTTCCATGAATACCCTTTTCAGTTCAGTTTTTGAAGAAATATCGTGCTGGCGAACTTTTGCGTCCAGATTATTCCACAAGATTTCAAAAGCATTTATATCTGGACCCTGTGCCAGTGTTACAAATACATTAAAACAGTTATATTGAATCCATAATCTCATATTATAAAAAATATGTTTGAAATCGTTATCTTGGTAAAAGTACCTATCACTACATTAACCAAGTTTATCCATACATTGCAATAAATTTAGTCTTGAAATGTTCAAATTCATCTTATGATCCTTACTAATATCAACAAAATGCAGTATTCCAGGCGCTGCTGTTGAAAAAGAGCCCCAAACCATTAGTGAACCACTATCATGTTTTGCATATGGTTTAAGGTTTTTCGAACAAGGTACTTCATTTGGTTTTCTCCATATGTATGGTCTGCCTTCTGATCCAAAAATATTAATCTTACTTTCATTCAAGAAGAAGACATTTTTCCAAAAAAAAAAAATCTTTATGGCAGTGAGTTTTAGCAAACAGCAACCTAGCCACTTGATGCTTCTTCTTTATTATAGAAAAACATTAAACCAAATGTAAAACATAAAGGTGGTTCACTAATGGTTGGGGGCTCTTTTTCAACAGCTGAGCCTGGAATACTGCATTTTGTTGATAGTAGTAAGGATCATAAGATGTATTTGAACATTTCAAGACTAAATTTGATGCAAGTAATGATCATAAGATCTATTTGAACATTTTCAGCTGTATTTATAATAAAAGTTAAACCATGGAATAAGGCTATTCCGAAGTTTAACATGAAATTCTGATTTATAAACAATTTTATTCCCAGTTTAAACTTTAAACTGGCTTCGAGCAGGTTTAAAGCTAGTTGAGCGCTGGCTTAAATTTTTTGACGTATCACGAATATTGTCAAAAAAAAATTAAAATAAAATTTATTTAAATAAAATCATAAAATATGAACAAGCAAATACGTAATGTGTCTGTAACCCAGCATGTTCATCAAAAGTAAAAAATGAGCTGGAATTTAGCAAATTATAATCCTGGTTGTGCTTCCAATGTGTCGAAACGGCATTAACAGGAGCTGAAGAAACGGAGGTAGTCATTGAAATGGCGTATACATATATGTTTTACTTTTACGGCCTTACAGGAGAGAGTTATCAAATACTCCCCATATAGCCATATGAACCCTGATGCCATCGAAGAAGTGTAAGCAAAATTATGCTGTTGTTTTAATCAGCGAATTGGCAGGCATTGAGTAAACGCAATTTGTCGAAGAAGCATCATTGCAGCAGTTTATGCTGTCCTAAAAGCACTTCTTGCTCATTGCATTGAAAACGGCAAGGGAAAAATATTGACTTCTTATCTTGCGTGCCAATCAAAATTCAAAAATGATTACAAATAAGTACATACATTGCCCAAGAAAAAATTGTGCAAGATGGTAACTTAAATGCTTGTCATGGATCAGGAATCGCCGTTGAATTCCAGGAAACCTTATCAAGTCGTAAATAAAAATTGTCTTTATAACACGGAATTCAAATGAGAGAAATGCAAAATATTATTAAAAAAAGAACACAAATGTGGTTATTTATTTATTAAGCTCTTATAAAAGTTTCGTCATTCCACAGCGGATCATTTTTTTAAAAGGTTTCACTATCTACAATGACAAATCTTTAATAAAAAATTAGGTTGTATGGGAAGTGCCAAGCCCATCTTGTTATTCTTTAGAGCTTCCAGAAACCCGCCATACTATCTATTTGTGGAGTTGGCACGTCCTTGTTTCTAAATTTGCATCGTTTTTGTTGAGTTGGTATTAACCATTCCTAGCGCATTGTCTTTATTATTCAAAAATAAATACCGCACATGTCACATATTCGTTAACTTCAGAAACATATTAAAGTGTTGTTGCACCTGTAACGGCACCGTCTTCATTCAAAACCCGAAACAGACTATAGCGAAGATTATTGAATTCTTTTAACGTATCATTGGGCAAAGTGTTGTCATGTGCTCACCGTACCAGATGCCAACCTTCCAGCCGGGTACTTCTTCATGGCGATACCAACGCAGCTGCTTTAAAATTACGTTCTACGACAGTAAAGCATTAAATAAGTTTTGCGAATTTTAAGGCATTTCATCTGATCATGATGCACTTGGTTATCGGTCAGATATTAAATGCAAAGGCCATCCGTTCTATTGGCCAAGTACGCGCAAATAATTTCTTTATGTTCCTGATTTTTTTTTTTCGTTTCGAAGTACATAATTATTTGTTTTGATTTCTATTGTCAAAAATTAACTTTTGAAAATTGTAATAGAATCAAAATTGACATTAAGCGGGTTTAGTAAAAATTGTTTATAAATCAGCAGTAGCTTAACTTCGATTTAAAATTTTATACCTGGTTCAACTAAACCGGAGAATAGCGACGGTTTGAAAAAAATCTAATGAATACGGCTGTTTAAGATTAAATTTACTGCAATGTAAGGATAAACTAGGTCAATATAGTGATATGTATTTTTATCAAGATAGCGATCTCAAACATATTCCTTATAACATGAGATCATGGATTCAATATAACTTCCAATGTATTCGTAACACTGGGGCAGGGTCCAGATATAAATGCTATTGAAATCTTATGGAATAATCTGGACACAGCAGTTCGCCAGCACAATATTTCTTCAAAAACTGAATTGAATACCATATTCATGGAATACCATATTCATGGAAAATGGGAAAAAATTTATCCGAGCTATTGTGACAAATTAATTCAAAGGATGCCAAAAGGCCTTTACATAACAATTAAAAACAAAATAATGTATGCTAAATACTGAACTCATGTAAAAATGATCATTTTGTTAGGGTGTACAAGTTTGGCTTTGGTAGGGGAATGTCGTCAGGGTTGGGCCACTGCTATTTCTCGAATATGACAAGTGCTGCCATCTGTGTTATAGCGTCGAATTATTGTTCTCGATGCCAGAAAACTTTTTTAAGCATCGCTTGTCACCGGGATTGTCATTAAAAATTTTTGTGCCTTGGTGTTGTTTTCGATAGTTAAAAAAATTTTGTAATAGCAGTGAAAAACGACTCAAAACTTGGAAAAGAATAATGCCACCGCTAAAGTAAGTATATGTATTCATTAAGGGGTGAACCATTATCAAGTTCCCAAAGAGAAAATTCGATTCCTTAACCTGTTCACGTGTAGTATTGAGCGATCGAAAAACTTGCTTGTCGTCAGGGTTGGGCCACTCGTGTAGTCAGGGTTGGGCCACATCAATTTTTATTTAGAATAAGTAAAATAACATCACTGAATCGGTTTTTCGGAACACAGAACATTAACATTACAGCTTTGGATACCCCCAGAGTTGACACAAACGGAAAAGTAGCGAGTTATATGGGCAAGCACGAGAAAGCAACGAGTGAAACGCACGAGGAACTATCGACTTCTTCCCAGGGTTCAACTTCTTCGTCTCAGGAGTCCACCTTTTCTACGATTTTGTCATTCGTCGGGCCTCTGCAAACGGCGGCGCCAACAGTAAAATCTAATCGGGGGCGCCACCCGATGAAAAGCACGTTCTTAACCTCCCCAGAGAAACGCGAAGAAGTACGGAAATAGAAACAGATGCGCGATGCTTCGATGCCTAAAAAAGTCTGTATCGAAATAATTCAATCGCACGCTTTGAATGCAAGCGAAACGTGCACTTGAAGTGGCAATCTCACAAAAAGTTACTATGTATGCCCAAATAGCGATTCAGATTAATGTTATTATAGAGATTTCTCATCGGAATTTTGTATTATCAAAGAAAAAACAATAAAAAGTTTCATGCATATTCATTACTCACTATTTTAGTACATATTTCATCGATATTTGGTGATGGCCCAACCCTGACTACAATGGCCCAACCCTGACTACATTTTTTTTTTTAGTTTCGTCAATAACTCTTTTTTCCGAAATCGCAGCGAGTTGTCCTAAAGGTATGTTACAGATAAAGGTCCGCACTTTCAAATAAAACAAATAATTTGGTAGTATTCAAATATATTGTTACGAAATATCCTGTCACTATGCCCGATCAAAAAAACTTGTCAAGTTCTTGTCATTGTATTAGAAATGTATATCAAAATGATATCAAAAATGTATCAGCCGCTGATATCCATTTTTTGTACATCATTTTGATATATTTTTGATATCATTGAATGACATGTCAATTTTGTATCAGAAATGTATATCAAAATGATATCAAAAATTTGTCAGCGGCTGATATCCATTTTTTGTATATCATTTTGATATATTTTTGATATCATTGAATGACATGTCAATTTTGTATCAGAAATGTATATCAAAATGATATCAAAAATTTATCAGCCGCTGATATCAATTTTGTATCAGAAATGTATATCAAAATGATATCAAAAATTTATCAGCCGCTGATATCAATTTTGTATCAGAAATGTATATCAAAATGATATCAAAAATTTATCAGCGGCTGATATGTCAAATTTTACGTTTTCGTTTGTGAATTTTATTTAAAGATAATTATAGAAGACGAACGCGCAGCCAATTTTAGTGAATAAGTTAATTTTCTAATGAAATTAGTGAAAACCACACAAATATAATTGAGTGCAAAAGAACCGACACTCCATTCAGTTGCTGCATGCGGCCTGTGGTTGGGAAAACTAAAAGTATGGAAAACGGACGAGCAGCCAATTTTAGTAAGAAGTGAGTTTTGCCATGAAATTAGTGAAAAAGCATATGAAAAATATAATTGAGTACAAAAAAAAACTAGTTGACGACGATTAACCACAATATTGTAAAATTTGGCCATAATCTGCGTCACTTTAGTTACGGACCCAAAATTGGTTGTCATTTTTGTATCAGAAATGTACAAAAATTGTATATCATTTTGATATCTTTTTTTGATATCATTTTGATATCTTTTTTTGATATCATTTTGATATCTTTTTTTGATATCATTTTGATATCTTTTTTTGATATCATTTTGATATCTTTTTTTGATATCATGGTGATATACAAAAAGCGTTACATTCCGTATATCACTGTGATATCCTTTTTTTATCAAAATCTAGTATGTCACTGACAAATTTTGGACATCATTTTGATATATTTTTGATATACTTTTTTTGATCGGGTGACGATAATTTCGATCTCTTACTGTTTTCTGAGTTCGATCACTGGATTGTGTAGCAATCAAAAACACACACTTTAGTTATAAAATTTTTTATTTAAATCACAAATGTTTATTTTCACACGGTACAATTGTTTATTTCACTATTTATTACATTCAAAACCTAATATCACAATTAGCACTTTATTTACTTTCACTGGCACTGTGTGTACAACTCTTTCACTTTATTGCTTAAAATCAACTGTGTGCAACTCTCATGAACAGCTCCTTTTATACCCGGATGAACGTTCTAGAATTGCATTAGCGAAACATCTGGCAACATCTCGTTGATTCTTTCGGCTAATAGTTTCCTGACAAAACTTGGCATCACTGTCAAGTACTCTTGTGACGTCACTGGTTCTATTCTTGAAATGTCGCGAAGTTTCTTTTCATGTGTTGTTATTTTTCGTCACAATATGAAAAAGATACAGAGGAAAGTTAAAAAGTGACCCAACCCTGACGACATTCCCCTACTGAATATGCTTGATTTCTGTAACTTTTTATTTATTTTCAAAAATAACGGAGTATTTCAAGTTTGGTTTTTCGTTCAAATTGAAAATCAAATAGGCTATTGAAAAATGTACTTCAAATTCCTTAAATTATTTTTGCGTCCCTAGTTTTGGGGCATTGAAAAATAGTTTCTTTGGTGTTCGAGTTTGGCTTCGACCTACTGTATATTTGAATGTCATCAGCAAGTGCATGCATCTTAACATTACTACACACCCTGAAAATGTCATTTATGAACATACTAAACAGTAGAGGTCCCAACACAGAGCCTTGCGGAACACCAGCACGGCAATAATTACTTTCAGAGAAAATGTTACAAATATTGACCTTTTGTACCCTATCGTTTAAATAACTACTAAGTAGTCGTGGAGAGTTATCACAAAAAACAAAATAAATCTTAAATTTTTTACATAAGATAGAGTGGTTTACGCTATCGAAGGCCTTAGAAAAATCGAGAACACATAGCAACGTCAGCTGATCCAAATCATAAGAACAGCGAATGTCATCAATGACTTTCGTCATAAACTGATTCCATTTCAATTCATATGGTGAGTGTGCACTTAGGTTTGCAAATCAACTTCAAACTAGCAAAATATTTTTCTACAATCAAAATAAGGGAACACTTTTTTTTTTTTTTTTTTGGTTTGGACCAAAATTGGGGATTTTATGGCGTTTTGTAGGAATTTTGCCGAAAATTTAATTTTGAAAAATTCATGAAGTTTAACCGGTTTTTTCAACCGCATTTCTTTATTTATCAACTGATTTACATGAATCAAAATTTATTTGGTGCACAATAAAATTCTTTTAAGTAATAATTAAAAAAAAAATTTCTGTAACACTTACTTTTCTTACAATTGATGTTTATATTTTAAATAAAAATGCTAATTTTCTCAAAAACCTCATATTTTTTTTTTCTCGAAAATTTGCACAGTGATAGTAAAGCACGTGTTCTTTATTCCAGTAATGGCAGTTTTCTTGGTATTTTTGTTATAAGTGCAAAATTTGCAATTTTTAACGTTAATTTTAGTTCTTCTATACAAAATGAATAAAAAAAAATTACACAGTTCAGTTTTCACTTTCCTAGACGGTTTTGCGATACTGATTCCAAAAATGGCACTCACATTCTTCTACCATTTTTGGTTTTCAAGATATCTTGAAAAACTTGAATAAAACCCATAAATTTGAAAAAACCGAATTCTTTATTTTTGAGACACAAAATTCATTTATAGTAAGTTAGATGGAACTTAAATATACTCACGGTATAGAAAACCAAGCATTGTTTGTGTTTTTTTGCGATTTGACCGTACCTTGGCTTTTGTTTTTCTTTGAAAGTTCTTGGAATTTTTATTAGTTTTTTTTTCGATCGCTTTCGTGTAATTGTGTTGTGCTGTTCTGGCTATGTAGCAAGAAGTTAACCCTCTGGTTCCCTCACTCTTCCAAACATGACATTTTTGAATACTTTTGCATTTCTTTGCATTTTTCCACTGTTCAATTTTGTTTATTCTAAAGGAATAAATTTCATCAACAGCAAAATTTTTAATTGAATAGCTGGTGTCAGTTTTAGCTCTTGAGTTAGAAACTCACAAGCAGTCTGGATAGCAGCCGTGTGGTCATTTCACAGACTATGATGGGTCGCGAAATTACATGAAGCAATCGAAAAAGAAACTAATAGAAATCCCGAGAACTTTCGAAGAAAAACAAGAGCCAAGGTACGGTCAAATCGCAAAAAACACAAACAATGCTTGGTTTTCTATACCGTGAGTATATTTAAGTTCCATCTAACTTACTATAAATGAATTTTGTGTCTCAAAAATAAAGAATTCGGTTTTTTTCAAATTTATGGGTTTTATTTAAGTTTTTCAAGATATCTTGACGTTAAAAATTGCAAATTTTGCACTTATAACAAAAATACCAAGAAAACTGGCATTGCTGGAATAAAGAACACGTGCTTTACTATCACTGCGTGT
This sequence comes from Calliopum simillimum, assembly GCA_951812925.1. Classification (NCBI taxonomy): domain Eukaryota; kingdom Metazoa; phylum Arthropoda; class Insecta; order Diptera; family Lauxaniidae; genus Calliopum; species Calliopum simillimum. The sequence goes on along the minus strand of OX638368.1, from coordinate 80,076,727 downwards.
TTTTGAGAAAATTAGCATTTTTATTTAAAATATAAACATCAATTTTAAGGAAAGTAAGGGCTAAAGAAATTTTTTTTTTAATTATTATTTAAAAGAATTTCATTGTGCACCAAATAAATTTTGACTCATGTAAATCAGTTGATAAATAAAGAAATGCGGTTGAAAAAACCGGTTAAACTTCATGAATTTTTCAAAATTAAATTTTCGGCAAAATTCCTATAAAACGCCATAAAATCCCCAATTTTGGTCCAAACCATTAAAAAAAAAATACATGTTCCCTTATTTTGATGGCAGAAAAATATTTTGCTAGTTTGAAGTTGATTTGCAAACCTAAGTGCACACTCACCGTATGAATTGAAATGGAATCAGTCCATAGCAGTAGAGCAGCTGTATTTAGACCGGAAACCCGACTGGAAAGGCGATAAGAGGTTATTTTGATTTAAATGTTGTGATGTTTGAAAAGATAAAATTGATTCAAATACCTTAGACAAACATGGCAATATGCTTATAGGCCGAAAATCGGATGGGACAGATGCAGATCGATTTTGAGCCACAAGAATAACAACAGCTACTTTCCAAGGTACATTAAGCTAGCAGAGCGAAAATGGCAGAATTGAAAAAAAAAATGCCAGAATTATAGGCTAATTATAGACTAATTTTGGGCCCAAACGCCGAATTTTAGGCTCTTCATTAAAAAAAAAAAAAATTGCTCTGCTAGCTTACTTATACACTTACATATACACTTATGTCTACAAAAATATTTCTCGTAATATCCTGCATAAGTTTACTGAACACATAATACACCTCAAATGTAAGGATCATATAGTTAAATTAATCGATTTAACACAAGAATGCGCTATTTTTGTATTTTTCATGTACAGTGGATTAAAAAACTTCAAAAATCGATTAAAAAAAAATCTGACGTGCTGGAGAAAAACGACGAGACACGAATTGTATACAACTTTTGCATTTTTCCATCGATTTTTTTAAGTGGTATCTTATTTTCTTCACAAATATATAGTCTATGATACAAAAAAAAAATTATAAAAAAGTTATTTCTTCTTGTATAAATCTGCAGTTGATTTTGATTTTTTGTTAATTTTTTCGAAAAAAAAAAATGATTTTTTAGAAATCAATTTATTTTGCCGCAACTAACCAACCAAAAAATGATGTGAATATCATTTGTAGGTAATTTAATTACCTTTAATATAACATGTTACACGTTTGAATACAAACATTGGTTCTTGAGATATTTGTATTTAAATGGAACTATCTTTTTTTTGTTGGTCCGAAAACCGAAAATGACCGATATCTCGAAAACGACACGAAAGAAAAAAATAAAAATATAAATAATGCGATTTTTGGAACCAGCAGCCCATTTTACATATGAAATGGATAGTGGCATTCACTGGGAGATTTGGCTGTTGCATACCCCGTAGCGTAAGCAGACTTTCATGACGTGTTCATCAGTGACTTGTCGGTGACTTTGAGCTTCAATAACAGTTTTTAGGCGACATTCAATCGACATATTGTAGAAATAGTCACTGACAAGACATTGTCATGCATACGTTCCTCAACACATGACTCAAGCAAGAAAATGTCATGCAACCGTCAGCTTCATAGAAAATCGTCTTGAATTTTTCTTTATATTAAATTTTATTTTTTGTCATTCTTGTCAGTTGTGATTTTTAAAATAAAAGAAAATCGTGTGAAAAGTTTTATCTCAAACAAAATTTTTTTAAATCTGCTTGCTAACGGTCGTGGTGAAAGTGTTTTCAATATAGGTGATTAAAAGTCAAGTGGTATTAATATAATTCAAAGAAATCATCAATTAAAAATGACTGAAAGATCAGTGCGAAGGTCAATTGCAAAAAAGAAAAGGGAATATTTACTGCGACTCCAAAGGGTTCATCTTTGATATATGTATGACTTTAATTATGATGGTGCTAAGGATAAAAAACCCCTAAAGTCTTATAAGCAGTTTATAAGTGCATTGCATGGTAAGGGAACTACTTTTTAAAGTGAAATTTTTATTCTTTGTATCACATTTCTACAACCTTACTACATTACATGAAACACTGATTATGAAAAGGCATTAAAAGTAAACTTTTTCTTTAATATTTTATAGAGGCGTCCGGGATTACCACGTTTGATGAGTTTGTATTAGAACTTCGAGCAGCTGTTAAAAAAGTAAAGAACAGGGCGAATAAACGTAACTCTCGCAACAAAGAAAACGCAAATGCTACACATATAAACTAATTTAATTGTGTTAAACATGAATTAAGTTTTGTTAAGATATTTAATTTACTCTTTCAATACTTGAAGCGCTTTTTGCCTTTTATTTACATATGTAATTTTTTAATTCAAAAGTACATTGAAGTACATTTAATTTTATAACTCTTAATATTGCACTTCTTACAAAAATAGTATCTATATCACTTAAATATAATTTTTTAAATAAAACTTATTAACTATTTTAGTTATTTAGGAATAAAAAATAGGTTTAAGTCAAGAAAAAGGTTGTTTTATGAGAGAAAGTGCCGGGTTCCAACCAGAAGTGAGGTGGTAATGAAAGCAGAATCATAGGTACATATAGTCAACTGAAATCGAACTAGTAAGGGTGTAAATTTTGGCCTGGCCAAAAACTAAATACCCTACACTGCAGTATTTTGAAAATTTTGCTTATATGGGAGGTGCCACGCCCTCTTGTCCGAGTACACCCAGTTTTTGTTCAGAGCTTGCATTTATAGTTTTTAGTGTCAAAGTGAAATTTAGTTGGATTATCTCAAAAAACTCTTTCAGTATAGCATTTTGAATCTTTTGCTTATATGGGAGGTGCCACGCCCCCTTGTCTGATTTCACCCAATTTTTGCTGAGAGCTTTCATTTATAATTCTTAGTGTCTGAGTCAAATTTGGTTCGAATATCTCAAAAAACGCTTTCAGTATAGCGTTTTGAAGCTTTTGCTTATATAGGAGGTGCCACGCCCTCTCGTCCGAGTTCTTCTAGTTTTAGCTTAGAGCGCGCATTTTTAGTCTTTAGTATTTGAAAGTTTGGTTGGATTATCTCAAAAAACTCTTTCAGTATAGCATTTTGAAACTTTTGCTCATATGGGAGGTGCCACGCCCCTTGGTCCGATTTCACCCAATTTTTGTTGAGAGCTTTCATTTATGATTCTTAGTGTCTGAGTCAAATTTGGTTCGAATATCTCAAAAAACGCTTTCAGTATAGCGTTTTGAAGCTTTTGCTTATATAGGAGGTGCCACGCCCTCTCGTCCGAATTCGCTCAAATTTTTATCAGAGCTTGCGCTTACAATTCGTAGTATTTATATGTATTGTGGTTGCATTGTCGTGAAAAATACTCCTAAAATTGCATTTTGAATATAATTTTTGTATGGGCGGTAGGCGTGTCCGTTGACCGATTTTGCTCATTTTCAATCCCCCGAGCTAACTTTGACGACGGAGGCAGTGTACCAAATTTCATTGAATTATCTTTTTCAGTTTTCCCAAAAAGTGTATTTCAACACACAGCCAGCCAGCCACCCAGCCAGCCAGCCAGCCAGCCAGCCAGACAGACGGACATGGCTATATCGACTCAGGAGGTGACGCTGATCAAGAATATATATACTTTTCTATACCTGCCACGCCTCCTTCTCTGCGTTACAAACGGAAGGACAAAGTGAATATACCCTGGGTGTAGGGTATAAAAAGACGTAACATCATTTTGAGTTTTTTATTCAAGACGTTGCAAAAAACGTCATGAAAATAGAAATATTTTAGAAGTTAAAGTTAGTTTTGGCAAGAATTGCATAAAATAAAATCGGCATTAAGCAAAACTGCCAATAAAATATAAAATAGTTGGAGTTTTAAGACGTTTTTTGTTGTCTTTGAAAAACTTAAAATTATGTTACGTTTATTTTAGATTTCAGGTAACGATATATTTTCTACATGGCGCAAATTGTCATTCAGAAGCCATTGATGACAAGTCACGTCATTGTCATATACCTGACGTTGATGTCCTTTGCATGTAAATGTCATCCACAAGGCATCATGTCACCTACATGACAATGTCATCCACAAGGCATCATGTCCCCTGCATGTCAAGGTCATCCAAAGGGCTTCGTGTCCCCTACATGACAAAGTCATCCAGAAGGCATCATGTGCTCTGCATGACAATGTAATTCAGAAGGCATTGATAACAGCCTGGTCACTTGTATGGAATTGTCATGAAAGACTTATATGGAAACGTCCCTGAATGTCATTGAAGCCATAGCACTGTCGTTAGTGACTCATAACAATTCTTTCATGACATTCGCTACGGGGTAGTGTAATTATAGGCTAATTATAGGCTATTTAAATGCCCCATCGCCAAAAGAAAAGCTTTTCATTTAAAAAAAAATGAACCAAATCAACTTTCTTGAAATTATGAACTTCAATAACAACAATTCCAGAGAAAAAAAAAACAATAACAAAAACTACTACACCAACAACAAATTTACTACTACTACAACAACAGTAATTTTACATGAAAGTAGGCGTAAGTGGGCGGCCTGCGGCCGCTGCTCAGGATTTATGCCCGTCAGACATCCAACACCGTCTTCGTGGCGGCCTTCGGCCGCGGATCAGTCTATAATATACCCAACAAATAGTTTTGCTAATCAAATTTCCCGCACAATTTTTAATAAAAATTTTAATTTTTTTTAAATAATAAGTCGCTACTGCGCTTGTATAAGACTGATTTGCCGAAGGCCGCCGCGAAGCTGCTGTTGGATGTCTGATGGGTTTAAATCCTGAGCAGCGGCCGCCCACTTACCCCTACTTTTATGTAAAATTACTGTTGTTGTAGTAGTAGTAAATTTGTTGTTGGTGTAGTAGTTTTTGTTATTGTTTTTTTTTTCTCTGGAATTGTTGTTATCGAAGTTCATAATTTCAAGAAAGTTGATTTGGTTAATTTTTTTTTAAATGAAAAGCTTTTCTTTTGGCGATGGGGCATTTAAATAGCCTATAATTATTGAATACTTTCTTTAGTTCAAAATGTTTTATTTCGAAATCTCTCTGCTAGCTTAAGCTTAACCTAGCAGAATTATTATTTTTTTTTAAATGGAAAGCTTTTTATTTGGCGATTGGTTATTTAAATAGCCTATAATTATTAAATACTTTCTTTAGTACAAAATGTTTTTTTTTTCGAAATCGCTCTGCTAGCTTAAACCTAACCTAGCAGAATCCTTTTTTTTTTTTTTTAATGGAAAGCTTTTTATTTGGCGATTGTGCATTTAAATAGCCTATAATTAGCCTATAATTTTTGACTACTTACTTTAGTACAATATACGTCCCGTATGTGTTTTCTGGAAATAGCTCTGCTAGCTTGCACTTCAGCTAGCAGAGCAATTTTTTTTTTTTTAATGAAGAGCCTAAAATTTGGCGTTTGGGCCCAAAATTTGCCTATAATTAGCCTATTATTCTGGCATTTTTTTTTTAGTTCTGCCATTTTCGCTCTGCTAGCTTAATGTACCTATTTTGACTTTTGTTCGCGTGTTTTGCATTTTTTTATACTTAAGTATAAAAGTTCCAGAAAAAAGAACCTGCTGAAATGGCGTTTTCGGAGCTGATGGAGATCTTAATTGACGAAGTAGAAAAGCGGCCAGCAATATACAACAAACAATTAAGGGAGTGTGCCGACCATAACTTGAAAAAGAAATTATGGGACCAAATATATGAAGTCGTTGTTGTTGGCTGGGCAGAAATGAATTCTGTGGGAAAAGTTAAAGCAGGTAGATTTTTTTTTTTAAGTTTACTTTAGTGGTTCTTATATAATTCTTGCTAAACATTACATTAGGACCCAATTTGGTTTAAACCAAACTTTTCTTTTGATCTAGCTTGGACTCCAAGACTTGGAGATATAATAGTCATCTAAAGATCAGGATATAGCTATTATGAAAACCGGTATAAGTTCTGAACCTCTTCATGGATTTTAATAATATTGGTGTCATTTGAAAGATAACTGGTTACAAAGTTGGTGTCCAAAAGTCCTATACCCAAATCATGGGTTTCGAGATATAGCGAATTTTATAAAATTTTGATTAGTATTTTAATAAGAAAAAACATTATTTTTCCAAGAAATGTCTTTTTAACCCATAGTTTCAGTAACAAATTATAGAATCCTAATCTATTTCCTTTCATTTGACATGTAATTTACTGCCATCACGGAGAATTTGTTTAAAAATACAAAACCAAATACAGGAAACTTTGAAAAGAAAAGAATAAAGACTAGTAAGGGTGTTGCCTTTAGCCTGACCAAACGTTAAATACCCTACACTGCAGTATTTTTAAACTTTTGCTTATATGGGAGGTGCTACGCCCTCTTGTCCGAGTTTACCCAGTTTTTGGTCAGAGCTCGCATTTCTCCAAAAACCCTTTTAGTATAGCATTTTGAAGCTTTTGCATATATGGGTGGTGTCACGCCCTCTTGAGCTAGCTTTTACGGCAAAGCTACTGCACCAAATTTCACCGAATTATCTTGGTTAGTTTTCCCGTAAAAAAAATTTCCACAGTCAGACAGACGGACACGGCGATATCGACTGAGGAGATAACGCTGATCAAGAATATATATACTTCCTATACCTGCCACGCCTCCTTCTCTGCGTTACAAACGGAAGGACATGGGTGTAGAGCATAAAAATTGTGCCAAAATGTTTTTTGAAACTGACTTTTATTCATCTGTGTTTTTATTTAAAAAACATGCATATTTGATGGTTTTTTGCTAGCGCCAATATTTAAGTTTTCAATACAACTGCAAGATTTTTGCACACACACTTTTTCAATAAAAAACTAAAGCAATTTACTGATATTTTCCCACAAAGCAAATGTTTTATTCGAAAAAAACAAATATACGAGTATATTTACTCAAAAAAATTATTATAGTTTTTTAATTTAAGAATGTGAAATTAAATTTTATCGTACTGGAAAGGAATGCATCCTTGGGGGGATGTAAAATATGACGTCAAGTATTGGCGAACGTTTGAGCCACTTTGGGTGTTGCTTGCTCTCGCGTGCTTTTATTGTATGTTACCAAAGTGTCCATGGGGCATTCATAAAACAAATCAATAATTTTAATACCATCTTTCACTCGAACATAGTTGTGTAGAATACAACATGCTTTGATTATTTTGATAGCGAAATTTATTTTAACATCGATTGGCCTATGAAAAATACGCCATTTATTAGATAGAATACCAAAAGTACATTCAACCATACGGCGAGCTCTGGTTAGTCTATAGTTGAAAATTCGCTTACTAATGTTCAACTTATGTCTAGAATAAGGTCGTAAAATATTAGGCGATAGTCCAAATGCTTCATCTGCAGCAACACAGATCGGTATATCAATTCCATTATCATCGCTGGGAATTTTTTTTGGAAGCGGAATATTTAATTGATTCTGCGCTAATTTGCGACCCATGTTTGAAGTTTTGAATACTTCGGAATCACTGGAACATCCATAAGCACCAACGTCAATAGCTACGGACTTGTAATCAACATCGGTCCAAGCCATGAGGACACAAGAAAAAAACTTTTTGTAATTGAAAAAACTAGATCCTGAATTTTGTGGCTTCACCATGCGTATGTACTTCCCATCTATTGCTCCTACTATGTTAGGAAAATTGTTTTTATTGTAGAATTCACTGGCTACTTCCAACCAATCTTTTTCTTCTTTATTTGCCATATATAAAGGCTGCAAAACATTCCACACATGTTCACAAATTGATTGATACATATATGCTTAATGATTATTTTATGTTACGTAAAGTTATGTAATGTTATGTTATGTAAAGTACATACATACTATATGTGTTATTTCTAAGCGTTCCAATAAAACTACATAATACAAAAGTGGTGAATGTTAACTTTTTTCGATTTTGAGTTCTTGGTAGATTTTTAGATAATAATACTTCGATAGCTCCGTTGGTTATGCGAATTTCGAAAAATGGAGCTAGGAAAAGTTGTTCAGATCGCAGGAATCTTACATTTTCCGGTGTTTTACCGATTCAAACCACCCTAGCTTTATAAAAAGAAATCACTTATTTCCTTATGTTGCATATCAAATGAAAGGAAATAATTTAAGCTTCATAATTTGCTAGTTAAAATTATAGGTTAATAATACATTTTTTGGGAAAAATAACGGTTTTTTGAGAAAAAAATGGGGCTAATTTTTGAAAAATTGTCATTTCTCGAAAACTATGACTCAAAATGAAAAACTTTGTGTGGTAATTATATAGCCCGGTAAAATACCTTTTATATGACATCAATTATATTAAAATTCATCCAGGCGTTCCCAACTTATACCGGCTTTTATAAAAGATATATCACGATCTTCCGATGGCTATATCTCCGAAACTAGGTTCGAGTGACACTTTTTTTGTTGTTGTTTTTATTCCTTTTTAAGGCCCTTTTAAGGGTAAAAAAATAAAAAATCCCTTAAGTTTGGCTAAACCGAACCTGCTCCGAGATGTCCGCTTGCGGAAGCCTATTAAAAATACGCCATTTATTAGATAGAATACCAAAAATACATTCAACCATACGTCGAGCTCTGGTTAGTCTATAGTTGAAAATTCGCTTACTAATGTTCAACTTATGTCTAGAATAAGGTCGTAAAATATAAGGCGATAATCCAAATGCTTCATCTGCAACAACACAGATCGGTATATCAATTCCATTATCATCGCTGGGAATTTTTTTTGGAAGCGGCATATTTAATTGATTCTGCGCTAATTTGCGACCCATGTTTGAAGTTTTGAATACTTCGGAATCACTGGAACATCCATAAGCATTAACGTCAATAGCTACGAACTAGTAATCAGCATCGGTCCAAGCCATGAGGACACAAGAAAAAAACTTTTTGTAATTGAAAAAACTAGATCCTGAATTTTGTGGCTTCACCATGCGTATGTGCTTCCCATTTATTGCTCCTACTATGTTAGAAAAATTGTTTTTATTGTAGAATTCATTGGCTTCTTCCAACCAATCTTTTTCTTCTTTATTTGCCATATATAAAGGCTGCAAAACATTCCACACCTGTTCACAAATTGATTTCACTATTTCTGTTATTGTTGATTTTCCAAGAAAGAATTCGAAAGACAGCGCCGTAAAACTTGTTCCTGTCACCAAATATCTATAAAAAAAAAACACTATTGAAGAATATCTTTCTGTAATATTTTACGTACAATAAAAATAAACTTATTATTTTAAATATTTTTCAGGTAATGACATCCAAAAAAAATAGACAAATTTAAGAACGTGTTTTCGCCGTGAACTGAATTGCCAAAAGAACACCAAGTCCAGGCAAGCTACTTCAAAAAGGCGTAAATACATTTATTTTGAGAAGTTGTTGTTTTTGCTACCAAGTTTAAGTTAAGGTGCAACCGAAATCAACTTTTCGGATGTGGAAGAATTAAACGATGAAAACACAGAAACATTTGAAGAGTCTGAATTAAAAGGCAAATATTTTATTAATACACTTTTAAAATAATTGTCCGTTTTTTGCAATAGCTATACGTTAATGTACATATATGCTTAATGATTATTTTATGTTACGTAAAGTTATGTAATGTTATGTTATGTAAAGTACATACATACTATATGTGTTATTTCTAAGTGTTCCAATAAAACTACATAATACAAAAGTGGTGAATGTTAACTTTTTTTGATTTTGAGTTCTTGGTAGATTTTAAGATAATAATACTTCAATAGCTCCGTTGGTTTTGCGAATTTCGAAAAATGGAGCTAGGAAAAGTTGTTCAGATCCCAGGAATCTTACATTTTCCGGTGTTTTACCGATTCCAACCACCCTAGCTTTATAAAAAGAAATCACTTATTTCCTTATGTTGCATATCAAATGAAGGGAAATAATTTAAGCTTCATAATTTGCTAGTTAAAATTATAGGTTAATAATACAGTTTTTGGGAAAAATAACGGTTTTTTGAGAAAAAAATGGGGCTAATTTTTGAAAAATTGTCATTTCTCGAAAACTAATTATATAGCCCGGTAAAATACCTTTTATATGACACCAATTATATTAAAATTCATCTAGGCGTTCCCAACTTATACAGGTTTTTATAAAAGATATATCACGATCTTCCGATGGCTATATCTCCGAAACTAGGTCCGAGCAACACTTTTTGTTGTTGTTGTTTTTATTCATTTTTAAGGCCCTTTTAAGGGTAAAAAAATAAAAAATCCCTTAAGTTTGGCTAAACCGAACCTGCTCCGAGATGTCCGCTTGCGGAAGGTGTCCGCGACGCACAGTGCGAAATTTGGGAGGTTTAGCGGAACTTTATTCAATTTTTGAAATACATAAAACGCATCAGATTATTAGTAATTTCGGTAGCTTAATATCAGACCTCAAAAACCTCATACTCAGTTTGGTGAATAACCCTGCGAAACAACTGCAAAATGCACCTGAAACTTGCATTACTTATTCATTCATACTTTTTGACTATAGAAAGCTTTTCGATTTGTTTTAGTTTATAGATTGGTACATAAAAACGGTAAGTCGGTAGGACGCGAAAATTGTTTCATTTATTTTTTAATAAAATTGTCACTTACTGGCATTCAAATAATTGCAGAATCTTTTCTTACTCGTGTGTGATTTGTTTATGAAAATTGTGCTTTTTAAGAAGTTCATAAGATTTACGTTTTCAACTTCACTGGATACTTTAAAAGGTGTTACCACAAATTGCCATTTTGAAGCTCACAAAATTTAAAAGGTAGGTTTATCCTCTACTGGAAACACAAAACATCTTATGCGATATTTTGCGATCCTCTTTTAAACTAAACCTTTTCCAGAATGTCTTTGGAAATTTCATATAACACCGAAATTTCATGAAAAACCGACATCGGACGCCATCGTTGGTTTTGTTTTGGAAAAAATAGGCTCACCAAGACCAACATCTGACACTCTCTATAGTTTCAAGGTAACTATTCGTACGCTAGTTTATAATATACAAAATAGATAAAGGGAATCCTCTCGAAATTTAGAAGCATTTCTGAATAAAAATGCAAGAAACAGCAAACACCCCTTTGGTTACCCCCTTCATTTTTTATGGTGATTTGATAAGAAAATGGTTATATCTATCAAGTTTCATAGCGATATCTGGTATGGGAGCAGAAATACAACGTTATAATAACCCCTTGTCTGATCCCCCTTAATTTTTGCATAGTGTTTTGCCAATTAAATATATATCCAAGTATTAACTTTCATAACTATAACTGCTATATGTGCTGAGATATGAATTAAGTTCCGCTAGACTCTGAAAATTTCACACTGTGCGACGGGAGCTTTCACTGTATCCGGAAGGCTATACATCCTTAGCCAGACCTCGTCGATACTTGTTTTGTTGTTAATCTAATTCACTTTAAAAGCCCTTTTATGGGGTAAAAGATAAAAAAAATTCCGAATACATTCCTAAAGGAAACATTCTCCAGTGGGCTGCGTCAAGCACCTCAACATAAAACACGCCAAATTTCTAAGACTATTTCAACGCACACCGGGAAATGTTCCATTACCTTAGTGTAACGCTCAGTCGTTCTTCCACTGGGACTGCAAGCCGCATAATGGTGTCTTGTTTTTCTATCCATGGTTTAATCAAATGTGCAAGCTCGTTGAAACTTGGCACAGTCATTCTGTAAAAGCGAAAAAATTGCTCTGTGTATTCAAGTAGCTTCCTGTGAATTGTATAAAATTTTCCTTTTAGAAGTCTATCGCTGTAAATTGGACGTATCCAAAATGCGCGCAATTTTTTTTTTATTTTCTTTAATCTTCTTGTGACGATTGCCGTTGCGCACAACACAATCTTTCTCTTCAACATTTTATACAATCTGCGAGCAATCGCCCGACTAAAAATCCACACAAAATTTGACACAAACTCAAACCCGATTCAGACTATTTACTGCCATACCTAAATTGGAGCGTCGGCGTTATTTTACTGTCAAAAATTTCTCATGTACATACAATTTGTATGGCGCATGCCGAAATTGCCAACGCTCAACGCTGAGCTATTCGAATTTACAATTTTGACAAAGCGTTACGGAGTGAAGTTAGCTGCAGAAAAATAAAAAAAGAAACAACAATACGAATTTGACAAAAAATTACTTCAACGCAACGCTCTTTATTTTGGTATGGCGCTTGACGCTTTTGTGTAACGTTAAATAACGCAACGCCTGACGCTCCAATTTAGGTATGGCAGTTAGTTTCCCGACAATTTAGTTTGTCGTGTGAACTGGCTCTAAATGTATGGTGGTAAATAGTAAATGAATGAAAAGTAAAACAGAAAATAACTTAACTTATCTTAAAGATAATATTATATAATTATTTTGTTATTTGTTTTCTAAATAGTCTTGATTAAATATTATGTAATTTATAAATTTATAGCAGAATTCAATAGTTATATTAACTAAACTATAAGAAACAAAAATGCAATCAGTATGCAAATCAATCGTGTGTTTGCTTTCATATGCCGAAATGAAACATATAAAGCAAACGGTCCATAGAATATGTCGAATACGTCAGGTCGTTTCTTTCAACTGACTGCGACGGATTTGACGGAGAAGACTGGTCCAATGAATACTTTGAGAACGGATTGAAAAATCAAAATATTTGTTTATAAAATAATTTTAATTTTGCGTTTGCTCCGCTTCAATAATTTTTCATTTCAATTTTATTCACAAAATAAAAGAAAAACATAAAAAAAAAAACAAAACAACAAATGAAATTTGAAAAAAAAAATGTATTTCAAAATTGTCAAATCACACAACGTACGTCGAAAGTTGGGAGTTGCGCAACTTTTGTACGTTGCGTTGACGTAGACTTACTGATTGGGTAGCACTTAATATAAACTCATATTTTTAACTTAGCTGTCAGTCGAAAAAAACGACGTGACGTACTCGACGTACTGTATGGGCCGTTGGCTTAACTATCGCCCGACTGTCTGCCATACCAAAATTGGAGCGTCAGGCGTTGCGTTATATAACGTTATACAAAAGTGTCAAGCGCCATACCGAAATAAAGAGCGTTGCGTTGAAGTCATTTGTTTGTCAAAATCATATTGTTGTTTCTTTTTTGACTTTTCTGCAGCTAACTTCACTCCATAACGCTTTGTCAAAATTGAAAATTCGAATAGCTGAGCGTTAAGCGTTGGCAATTTCGGTATGCGCCATACAAATTGTATGTACATGAGAAATTTTTTGACAGTAATATAACGCTGACGCTCCAATTTAGGTATGGCAGTGTTTCGTCTGGGAAACGACATTGATGCAGATTGATCTGCTACCCGAATCAGATTTTTATTCGGCCAATAGGAAGTCGCATGAGAATATGCTTGTAGAAGTAGCACTGAATTATCGTCTACAGTTTTGTCCTATGTCTAGACCAGATTTTAATGTTCAGACCATTTGACAGTATACAGATCTAGTTTGACAGTATGTAGTTGGGTTTTTATTTCTTCATTTTAAAACGCATCAAGTATTATATTTACTTCTGATATTTGGTGATTCCACAAATGAGAAAACGTAGAAAAAAGATAGGTTTTTGTTAACAAAGAAAAAAAAAATCGCATTAAAATTAAAGTTTTGGTTAACGTGCGTTTCGTGCTGTAAGTTACTCTTTTTATCATTCATCAGAACTTGCAAGTAATCTTGATTATTATGTATTGAAGTTTTTAGTGTAAGAATAAAAACCCTTCATTTGTTCGTCTAAGTTTACTTAAGCTATACCTTAATTTTTTTTTAACATGGTTGGTTTTATTAAGCTTTTAGTTGTAAAGAACAAATATGTAATAAATTTTGCTCGGATCTAATTTTGGAGATATAGCTATCGGAAAATCTGGATAAAGATTTATAGCAACTGTAGAAGTTGGGAACTTTTGGATGGATCAAAAAATATTGGTGTCATATGTAAGGCATTTTAACAAGCTTCAATATTAGTGCGCAAAAGTTTTCAATCTGAGATACGGTATTCCAGATATATTGGTTTTTCGAAAATTTGGGCTTTAGCAGAAAATGTGTTAACCCATAGTTTGGGTCGAATTCGATTTCCGTGGTCCTTCAATCTGATGATGTCTGCTTAATAAATCAAGCCAAAATAAGTCCAAAAAATTAAATAAAATTTTTCGATAATTCGCGTCATTTTCGAAATTTGGTCGAAAAAAGTTAACTCGGATCTGACGCTGCGGGGTGAAAATATAGGTAAAAAAAAGACCATTTGGCCCATTTTGTTCAAGTTGGCTCTAGTTTTCGAGAAAAGGCCGTTTGAATTTTGGACCTTGAACTATGTGGTTTTTTCGATATATCTCTTAAGCAAATTAAGTTTTATTGCATCTGATGATAAGGTTTTGTTCGTCTCGTCTATATCTACAACTTTTACCAACAAATTGGTCCTTTAAAATGTTTTTCCGGCAAGTTAGAGCACAAAATTCCCAAAAAAGTGGTATTTTTCGCCTTTTATGACATTCGGCTCAATAGTAATCACCCGAGTGGTGGATTTATGCCTTGAGATCCATACAAACACTTTGATATAACACATGTGGCATATGGGCAAGAATTTCTCAAGTGAGCCACCTAAGAAATTAAACGTAAAAACGCTTTAACAAAATTATGTTTGCTGACAACTAGTAAAGATTTTGTAAAAATGTTTTTTTTAGAGATATTTAGCATAGGTCGGGGAATAAAATGGTGTTTTTGATTTGTAAAAAAATGTTTCATTTATTATCGAAAATCCCTATTTCAAATAGGTACATAAAAATAAAGCAACTTCTTCGTCTCTGAGAAAACTTTAAAAAATAGGTAAGCCCTCTCCACTTGTCATGAAACTATATTCCAGAAAAAAAATTGGGGTAATCGATATTGGTTCAAAAGTTATTAACAATATAGTGATGTCGTGCAAGTCTTTTTTCAGCATTAGAGAAAAACAAGGCATCCTACGAAAAAAGTGTATATGGCACAAAATGCTTAGAATTATCTAGGGAATACGTGTGAATTTTTTTTGGAACATATCAAATTTTTTTTTCGGACCTTTTGAAAAATTATAAAATGTCTCAGAAAATTCACACATATTCCTTAGATAATTCTAAGCATTTTATGCCATAGGGTAGAACGGGGTTAAATCGCCACGGGGTTAAACAACCAATTGCCTCTAATTTTTTTTAATAAAGTCGAATCGAACGACCGTTGGTACAGTAGATAGTGATCGATACAACGCAACTTTGGTAAAACGTTCCACTACCGCACGTGTGTTATAACCTGAGTTCTGACGAAAGAAAGATTTGACGCGTCCTCGCTGCAATATTTTCAGTCGACAAAAGTTCAAAATTCCACAAATCAGTGAAGTGCAGAAAAAAAGGTAAGTGTTTTCTAAGAGCAGAATTACATGCTGAATTTAAATATGTAATGGGTTTTACAAAATTTAAATTGGTTAAAAAGTTGTTCGCCTTAAAATAAACAAAAAGCACGTGGGGTTAAATAACCAGAAAAAGAAAAGAGTCTGTCTATACGGGGCGACTCGCGTACGCGAAAACTCCTCTCTCTCTCTCAATTTACTCAATTAGCGTACGCGAAATCCAGTGAAGTTTTTTCCCCCGGGACGCATCTTCGTTACAACAGTAATTTTACATAAAAGTAGGGGTAAGTGGGCGGCCTGCGGCCGCAGCTCAAGATTTAAACCCGTCAGACATCCAACACCGGCTTCGCGGCGGCCTTCGGCCGCGGATCAGTACATAAATTAATCAAGTTCCCCGGGGGAAAAAACTTCACTGGATTTCGCGTACGCTAATTGAGTTTCGCGTACGCTAATTGAGTAAATTGAGAGAGAGAGAGGAGTTTTCGTGTACGCGAGTCGCCCCGTATAGACATTTCCAAAAGAAAAAGGCATTGGCGACCATGGTAAGGACGGAAAAAAAGATTCTAAAGAAATTTTCCGAGCAAAAAAACCAAGACACGGCACCCAAAAACAATACTCGTTGCTCCAAAAGAGGTCGTCCAAGAAAAGAAGTATACGTTGAGGAAAGTGACGCCAGCGATTAATGAAGCTCAAGAGAAATTTTTTCAAGTTAATTTTGTTCTTGTGTAACGTTTTGTAAAATTCTGATAAAATAAAAAACCCTTAAAATTACAATGTTGGTCACTTTACCCCACTAGGTGGGGTAAAACAACCATTTCTCACTTTTTGTACAAATGCAAATACCGGATAAACAATGCGAGTATGATAAAAAATTTTCTGATGAATTTTGTAACAAAGGGTTCAACGAACCAGGATACGGGTTTTTATTACAGAAATCGGTCAATTGGTCATTAAAGATGAAAAATACCGCGGAGTGGTATTAAGTTAGTAGGTGGAAATCCTGGAGGGGGGGAATGCATCCTTTACAGTTTTTTCAAAATATCTAGCGGACGAAGCAAAACTTCGGTATTTTTTTTAGAAAAATTTTTATTGAGGATTAAATTTGCTATCCTATCGAAATAGCTTATTCAAAAAACTTTGAAACAAAAAAAATAAACCAATTCTTGTGTTTTTTTTACTCTTTTGCCTATAACTTTTTTAGGGTCAGAGATATGTAAAGACATTGCGCAATATAAAAAAAAGCAGCTCAAATTTCTTTCGTTTCGATCGGACGTATTGGTTACTATTCTGCTGTCTGTCGCGTGTCTGAATAACGGTTCTTTGTTTTTCTTTGCAAACTCGTTTTTACTACACGTTGTTCTTTTTACCTACATTTATGGATGGATTACATGCAAGAAATATTTTCTGCTTGGCAACAATTTGCTGATAGATTGGTTGCTGATTTTCCGGTTTTTGCAAATGTGGCTGACGTGCATGTTAAAATGGCAAATACAAGACGAATTTTTAGTGAATCTGCGCAAGATTATTTTTATAAAATGGTAGCTTTAGGAAGGAAGGGAGATCTACATGAGACTGCTATTGTCAGGCACATAATAAATGGTATAAACGATCCTGACCCTAAAAAGAAAATTTTGAACAATTACGCAACGTGCAACGATCTGCTTCGTGATATAGTTAACCCTTTCATGCCCGAATTAATTTGGGGTGACTTAAAATTTTTTTGAGGCTATACAGTTGCAAATATAGACCTAAAGAACAAATAGTATTAATTTCAAGGTCCTGCATATCCTAGTTTGTTCTCTGGAAGATGTTACCTATAGGCAACATTGGGCATTGCTGGTAAACTTTGTAAAATAAAATTAATGAACAATGCAGTTTTTATATTGAATTTAAATAGAAATTTTTTTACAATTTGGTACCCATTTTCTCCAATATATAGTGTCTGAAGTCTCAATAGGTTTTCAGGGTCCATACTGTAAAATTATAATACAAGTTTGGAGGGGTTTTAGCTGGAGCAGGTGACAAATTTGCTCTCTTGTGTGTAGGTGCTGTTCTATTTGCAGTGTTGCAGTAGTTCATCAGCTACATCTAATTGAAATTTCCTACTTTATCATATTTTATATCTCTGTGGTAGAATAGCTATTTACTTCTGCCTCTTTTATGCACCACCCCAAACTCTGAATTACACCTAAAATAGATCCGAAGACCAAACAGCGAAATTTACAGAACTTGAGTGGCATCCACGAGGCAGCTTAGAAACGTACATCAAAACTCACCTGGAAAAGGTCTGTGGAGTAGGAACTCAAAAGGAAGTGTCTTGGAAAGAGATAAAAGTCATTTCATATTAGCCTTATACTCAAGTATGAGTTAGAGATAAAATACATACAATACATTTATGCACCAAGATACTTTGCGCAGATACCATTTCTTGGAACGATGGTTAATCGCGTATAGTTCCAGCAGCATATCGGAAAGATCAACACCTTCCATGTGCTCAGTGAAGCTATTAATAGCTGGACGAGGATTACCCAAAAGCTTTATAGTGTGATCCCCATCCTTTTAAGCCACATAACTCCTTTTCTTGACCTAGAAAAAAGTTTCCTAGACGATTATTACGAGTTGTTCCTATCCTTAGGCAGGCCTGCGTACACGGAGGTTTTGGAGGTTCAACCCCCAGGAAGAATTTTTACCCATATATAACGGCCTATAGGCAACATTGACTTTAGAACATTACTGAGGAACAACTAAGACCTTTTTTGTGCAATTATTTTATTTTTCTGATTCTCCTACATGTTTTTAGTTATTTTATGTCCTTTTTGATCCAAATTTATTTATATATTGATTTTAAATTATATAAAATATACATCCACTTTTTGCATATATTTTTTCGCACGTATGGACATAGCAAAGAACATTATTCAAATGATAACTATTAAGGCTTATGAAGGCAAATCTATTACAAAGCAAGCAACATATATCAAACTATTGAACAAAATTCGTAATTGGCGAAAAAATTAGAAAATAACTGAGTTTTTAGCGCAAATATACAATGTTGCCTATAGGCAACAGTGGGCATGAAAGGGTTAACTACTGCACATACAACGAAATAAAACACGCTGCACCTATGGTTAGCACCACATCGAAGTCTATGAAAGATTATAAAACAACTTTCAAGGTAACAGAAAACACAAACGACGCATACTCGATAAAATGTTTTAATTGTTCGAAATATGAACACTATTCTATCAAATGTCCAGAGCCGCAGAAAAAGTATGCCAACGTACGACGCATACAGAGGATAAGTGTATCCTACGATTTTCAACCGAATCAAAACCACGCTCAAATGTAAACAAAATCGAAGAACAACCCATTGCTACTGAAAACGACGACCTCATAACAAAATCCATCGTAGTCAATGAACACAAAGTTCAATCATTAATTGATCCAGGTAGTACCAGAACCTTGATACGCAAAAATGTTGCAGAAAACATCGGTGAGCCTTCTGACTGTAACGTGTTTTAGAAGGGTTCGCAGGAGGTCAATTTACGTGCACAAGAAAACTCTTTGCAAAATTGCAAATTGATGACGACGTTTACGAAATTGACATGCTGGTAGTAAACGACGATTCCATTAGCCAAAAAGTTTTATTGGGTCGAGATGTTTTATGACAAAAAGGCAAACGTTTGGTGATCGAAGAAGCTGACTGTTGGATTGAAAACGTAAACTTTGAGATGTCCGATGATTTCTCAGCTCGAGATATCAAAAATATTCAATTATTGCTGACTTAACACCGTAAATGCTTCGCTAAAAATATTTCACAACTCGGAAAATGTAAATGTAAATGTCGCCAAAATGGAAATTAAACTGAACACTGATATACCAGTAAACGTCAAACCGTATCGAGTACCGGTCGCTAAACGAAATACGATGACTTGCTGAAAAATTACATTATTCGCCCATCCGATTCGCCCTATGCGTCTCCTACGGTTTTAGTGGAGAAAAAGAACAACGAACATAGCTTTTGTGTCAACTATAGGTTGCTCAATGAAATTACGATAAAAACTCCATATCCGAGGCCTTTTATGCAGGAGCAGTTTGCACAACTATCGAACAACAAATATTTTACCACGCTGGACTTACGAATGGTATACCATCAAATCGAAATAGCAGAAGAGTCAAAAACATATACCGTATTTGTCGTGACTAACGGTCATTATGAATACAACCGAATGCCGTTCGGACTTGTGAACGCACCTGCTGTTTTCCTGTTTTCCTGGACAATGTAATAATCCCGAGTAAAACGGTGGAAGAAGAACTTTTGCGACTGAATGAGTTTTTAATCTGCCTTAGCGAATTTAAGTTAACCCTTCGACTCGACAAATGCCGATTTCTTCAAAGTACCATTACACACCTTGATCATATTATCAACGAAAAGGGTATAACACCGGGAGATGATAAGGTGAACGCTATAAAGACTCCGTCGAACATCACCGAAGTACGAAGATTCTTAGGTCTCACCGGATTTTTCAGAAAATTTTTAGAACATTATTCTTTGATATCAAAGCCACTTACAAATCTTCTACGTAAAACAGAAACTGAATGTGTATGGGGCCCAGATCAACAAAACGCCTTCACGCAATTAACTGAAAAATTATGCAAAACATCCAGTCTTGGTTCTGTACGATAGCTCTGCTCAACACGAAGTTCACACAGACGCATCTGCCGTTGGACTTGCCGCGGTGCTTTTACAATCCCACAGCGGAAAGGTTTGGCGACCCGTTTTCTATTACAGCCGTCACTGTACTGATGCCGATAAACGTTATCATAGTTATGAATTGGAGGTTTTGGCCGTGGTAGAGGCTCTCGAACGCTTCCGGATCTACTTATCTCCTCGGAAAGTAATTTCATTTAGTGACCGATTGTGCCGCTATTGCCAAAACTAAGGATCAAAAAGAGTTAAAGCCGAAAATTGCTAGATGGTGGTTAAGACCATTGGAGTTTAACTTCAAACTATCACATTGTGAGGGTAGCCGCATAGCCCATGTGGATGCTCTTAGCCGAGCCCCAGACAACTCTGTACAAAATGTCGTCCTTGATGGACGAGTTATGCAGGTAAAGTGTAATCTTAACGACTGGTTGACAACTATGCAGTTACGAGATGCAAAATAACCGACTTTACCGTAACGAACCTGATGGACTTAAATTTGTTGTCCCAACCGCAGTT
Organism: Calliopum simillimum; assembly: GCA_951812925.1. Classification (NCBI taxonomy): domain Eukaryota; kingdom Metazoa; phylum Arthropoda; class Insecta; order Diptera; family Lauxaniidae; genus Calliopum; species Calliopum simillimum. The sequence continues at coordinate 80,056,119 of OX638368.1, read as the reverse complement.
AGATGGCGAATTGCAAAACCAAATGAACTCATCTTCAATTTTAACCTGCGGAACGTAGCACATAGGGGTATCTGAGTTAAAAACCTGTCAAAATTAATAACTCCGAAACTACTGGTCCGATTTTGGAAATTGAGGTGCCATTTTATTAAGATTATTCAGACGATCAAAACAATTACAGACTCGTTTTAAAAAATTTGTCAATAGAGGGCGCTGCAGACAAGTCAAATATTTAAGGACTTGTGGTTCCTGTATAACCGAGCCGATTTTGGTTCTTATAAAGTTTTTTTTTTTTCATATTACTAAAACGACAATTTGATAGTATTAAAATTTTGAAATATATTCAATAGATGGCGCTGTACACATGATAATTGAAGTAACTTTTAGGGCCTTCTATGTCCTATATTGCTTGATTGATTTTAGTAATCAATGTGTCAATCAATTCATATAACTTAGAAGAGTAGTTCGGAAAGACTACAGAATAGAAAATTTGTTCACAGAGGGCGCTATAGACAAAAACATCACAAAAAGATTTTAAAAAATTCTATATCACTGTACCTTATTTAATTGATATGGTTTATTCTTTTGGTATTGTTAACTGGAGTAATACTGTAATACTGAATTCTCAACAATTGATAATAGAGGTCAATATAACTTAAGGGGACATTCACTTTTGTAATTGAAAACAAAAAAAACACTTTTTAAAAATTTTATTATGAAAAAACTATTATATTTATTTATTGACAAAATTTCTTTTGGACATTGTTAAATATTGTCTAAAAAATATGAAATTTTTTTTTTTTTATTTTTAGTTTCCCTTGGCTGCTGTAGAGGGCGTCCTCCAAAAGTTACTTTTCAAACTGGTAGGACATTTTTCTCCGAACCTACTCGACCGATTTTAAAACACCAAAAAGCATTCGAGTACTCATAAAAAATATTAAACAATAAGCCTCCGAAAGTTTTAAAAAATACCCCCCTCCCCTTTTTTTTACGGGGCATTTTTTGAGGTACATAAGTCCCTCAATTTTTTCGCATTTTTCATAAATATTCATACAAAAACTTCAAAATATAAAAAAGTATAAATTTTAGAGGCTTATTGTATAGTTTTGAGTCTCAAGAATAAAATCCATTTTGAATTTTTCAAAAATCTGTTACAGGAGGTCTACAATATGTTCTACCGTTTAAAAAGTAACTTTTGGATGACGCCCTCTACAGCAGCCAAGGGAAACTAAAAATAAAAAAAAAATTTTTTCATATATTTTAGACAATATTTAACAATCTCCAAAAAAATGTTTGTCAATAAATATACACACCTGTCCCCACGTGTTTTAAATAAAAAGTGCTTGCACCCAAAATCTTTTTTTGGGGAAATATGCGGAATGCCTCTAGGATCAAACATATATAGCTCTTTTTTCAAAGTGAACGGCACTTTTTCAAACCAGGGCCAAAAAACCCATTTTATAGCACTGTGCTCTATACTAAAACCAAAAAAAAAAAGTTGACTAAAACGGATAAAAAAAACGAGTATGCAGAAAGTAACCTGCTTGTCCGTAGATTGAAACCCTACAAAATATCGTTTACGAGATATTGCGTTTTTACTTAATTTCTTGTGTTTCTATTAAAAAATTTAATTTTTGCGTACAAAAAAAAATAATGATCAATATATAGAAACAAAAATAGTCAATTCTAATGTATTTTTTGTGTTAAATCCGAATCTGTTCTTAAAATTGCTCTATCACTTCTAATTTTTGAGATATCCTAAACTGAAATTTTGGCATGTAAGGTTTTTTCACCACTTTTGAAGTTATATAACAGGAGCAGGTAATTGTTTATCATAAAACTCGATAAAGTTTTTAAAAGTACTATTCTTTTTCTTCAAAACTCACTTTAATTTATATCGATATCTTTTTTTTTCTCCGAAATATCGTAACCAAAAAAAAAGTTCAAAAAATGCACGAAAGACGCCATTGGCAACATTGGTTGATTTAAATAAAAAGTTGTTAAAAATGATTATGATATTTAAGAATGTTTCTGTAAAAAGTAATTATTATCACTTGTAATTTACCATAATCATTTTAATAACTTTTTATATAAATCAACCAATGTTGCCAATGGCGTCTTTCATGCATTTTTTGAACTTTTTTAGGTTACGATATTTCGGAGAAAAAAAAAGATATCGATATAAATCAAAGTGAGTTTTGAAGAAAAAGAATAGTACTTTTAAAAACTTTATCGAGTTTTATGATAAACAATTACCTGCTCCTGTTATATAACTTCAAAAGTGGTGAAAAAACCGTACATGCCAAAATTTCAGGTTAGGATTTCTCAAAAATCAGAAGTGAAAGAGCAATTTTAAGACCAGATTCGGATTTAGCATCAAAAAATACATTAGAATTGACTATTTTTGTTTCTATATATTGATTATCATTTTTTTTGTACGCAAAAATTAAATTTTTTAATAGAAACACAAAAAATTAAGTAAAAACGCAATATCTCGTAAACGATATTTTGTAGGGTTTTTTAATTTACTGTTTTTTAATCTACGGAGAAGCAGGTTACTTTCTGCATACTCTTTTTTTGTATCCGTTTTAGTCAACTTTTTTTTTTGGTTTTTGGCCCTGGTTTGAAAAAGTGCCGTTCACTTTGAAAAAAGAGCTATATATATTTGATCCTAGAGGCATTCCGCATATTTCCCCAAAAAAACATTTTGGGTGCAAGCACTTTTTATTAAAAACACGTGGGGACAGGTGTGTATAAGTTTTTTCATAATAAAATTTTTAAAAAGTGGTTTTTGTTTCAATTAGAAAAGCGAATGTCCCATTAACGAAACCTCAACTTTTTGATCTTCAAACATATAATCTCTGGAAAACAATAAAATCTCAAGTTTTTCAAAAAATTTTTTATTTTTTTTATTATTTTCATATATAATTAGTTTTTCGTCTTTTACTGCGCTCGCTACATTTATTAAATGATTTTGCAGGCCACATCGGGCCAGGATTCATCCTTAATAGATGAGCAAATTTTGCCTTAATTTGAGAATTTTCTCTAGAAAGTATTTTTTTATAGTTTTCCAATTTATCACCTGCGTACTTGCTGCAATTCAAGAAAAATTTTTCTGTGTTTCTGTTGTTTCTGTCTCTTCTTTTTTTGTTTTGACTACCAATGGTCCTGAAACAAAATGTAATTAGTCAAATTCCGACAAAGGTTTCAAGTTTTATCACAACCATTTGGCAGTAACGAGTATATATGTTTATGTCTGCTTCAAAATTTAAGTGTTTGCAGGAAGTATGTGTATTTATGAACCAACCTATGTAAAAAATTCTACTAATTTCGTTTTTTTTTTCCGTGTGATTTCTCTAAAAAATAAAAATACACTACATTACAAATAATTAATAGAGGTATTCACGATCTAGAGTAACGTCCTGAGTAACAGAGTAACAGGGTAACTGTGCACAACCACAACAACAAAATAGAGTTATTCACGATCTGGAGTAACAAGCTGAGTAACAGGGTAAAAGTGAACTCAGTTACTCTGAATAGTGAGCATACTCAATACTTTGCACTTATATTTGCTTTTTGTTTCTCAAAATAATTTTAGCTGCCAACAAAAAAAAAATTTTTTTAATTGAATATTTTGCTCTCATTCAAATTTTTATTATTGATGAACGAAAATTGCCTCTCAATCATAAACAAGTTCAAACGTTTCTATAGAAATAGAAATAGTAAAAAAAAGGCAAAAGTGTAAGATTATTTTACACTAGAAAATACCTTGACTAAAAGGGTAAAAGAGTAACAGAGTAACTTACGTATATTTTGTTGTTGTGGTTGTGCACTATTACCCTGTTACTCTGTTACTCAGGACGTTACTCTAGATCGTGAATACCTCTAATATACGTAAGTTACTCTGTTACTCTTTTACCCTTTTAGTCAAGCTATTTTCTAGTGTAAAATAATCTTACACTTTTGCCTTTTTTTTACTATTTCTATTTCTATAGAAACGTTTGAATTTGTTTATGATTGAGAGGCAATTTTCGTTCATCAAAAATAAAAATTTGAATGGGAGAAAAATATTCATTTAAAAATTTTTTTTTTGTTGTCAGCTAAGATTATTTTGAGAAACAAAAAGCAAATATACGTGCAAAGTATTGAGTATGCTCACTATTCAGAGTAACTGAGTGCACTTTTACCCTGTTACTCAGCTCGTTACTCTAGATCGTGAATAACTCTAATATGTGTGTGTAACATTTTGCAGACCATATTTTCTAAACTAATTTGAGGTCGCTGAGTCCGAAAATCGCATTTATTTTTTTTTCCTAGGGGCCGTTCTCGAGATAATCGACCTTTTCAATTTTTGAGGTTATAGCTCCATTTTTTCGAACATATTTTGAGAAAACCAATTTCGATCGAATATGTTTTTACAGTATTATAGAGAAAAATTCCTAAACTTTCAACAAGTGTTCCAATATCTAAGATCCGATTCAAATTGGCTGAGTTATAGCAACGTAAAGTTCATTTTTATAGTAGTTTTTTACACTTTTTCGTGCTTAAGCCAAATTAAACACGGTGTTTTTGCTAGTAGCTTATACAAATATATATTTTTTATATTTTAGTTCAATAGCGTATTTAATTGCAAATATCTGGAGTTCAATTTTAGCAAAATCGGATGATTTTTTAAAAAGTTATTAAGGTTTTAGTGAAATAAGACCATTTCGATTTTCATAGAAAACACAAATTGCTTTTTTAATTTTTGTTGAAAAAATTAATTTTTTCTATGAAAATCGAAATGGTCTTATTTCACTAAAACCTTAATAACTTTTTAAAAAATCATCCGATTTTGCTAAAATTGAACTCCAGATGTTTGCAATTAAATACGCTATTGAACTAAAATATAAAAAATATATATTTGTATAAGCTACTAGCAAAAACACCGTGTTTAATTTGGCTTAAGCACGAAAAAGTGTAAAAAACTACTATAAAAATGAACTTTACGTTGCTATAACTCAGCCAATTTGAATCGGATCTTAGATATTGGAACACCAGTTGGAAGTTTAGGAATTTTTCTCTATAATACTGTAAAAACATATTCGATCGAAATTGGTTTTCTCAAAATATATTCGAAAAAATGGAGCTATAACCTCAAAAATTGAAAAGGTCGATTATCTCGAGAACGGCCCCTAGGAAAAAAAAATAAATGCGATTTTCGGACTCAGCGACCTCAAATTAGTTTAGAAAATATGGTCTGCAAAATGTTACATTTTGGCTGTTGTCTAGTGATATCACATGTATAGGCGTCAGAAAAAAGTGCAGCTATTTTGCCAGTAGGAAATGTTTGGAGCCAAATTTTGCAGTTTTAGTTACAAAAAGATTTCATTTATGAGAATTTTTGGTAGAGAAAATTGGGACTCGTGAGGATCCATTACATTTTTTCTATTAAAAATTTACAATTTTTGAATAAAAAATACTCATCTACTTATAAAACTTCAACACACTGTGTTGACTTTTAAAATCATTTTTTTTTTTTATTAAATTATATTCACTGTTAAGAACACATCTGTCGTAGAAAAATCCACTCTGCAATTTTTAGTTTTTTTCTGCACTTAAGTGGGGCTTCTCATGTAACACGTCAAAAAGTAGTTGTTTTTCGGGATTTTTTTTCACTCGGAAAATAAAAACACACACAAATAATTTTTTGCATATATTTAAGAACATGTTTGAACTATAAAAAAAACATTTTTTCAAAAACTAAAATGACAAAATGGCGGACTTATTAAATGTCGCGTGTGGCATGGCGCGGCTGACGGATTTATCGCGGTACATTGTGGAGCCCAAAGTTTTTATCTGAAACATAAAACAAAATTTTTTTATTATTCAGCAGGGTTCCCCTGAGTGCATGAATGTCTGCAACTCCAAAAAATTCGATTCTACAATATTGAAATCACGTTTTGAAAAAAAAGTGCTATTTTTTCGTCATTTTTTGTCGCTAAATGGGGCTAAAAGTGTATAAAATAACTTTTTTTCCACAATTTCAGACATTCATGCACTCGTTCAATTTATAATCTGCAAAACACTTTTTAGAAATCAAAAATTTTCGCAATCGTGTACCGCGATTTTAAAACCATAGTTTTGAGAAAAAACGATTTAAAGTTTGAGTTCGCACACAAAGCGCGCCCGAGCGCGCTGGTTCAATCAATCATATTTTCCATAATATTTAGTGTTGAGTCATGAAACTTTGGGAATATACTCCCAAGACGTTAATCTATCAATTGCTGCTATCCATGACGATACGATTAATGAGACACCTGCCGGCCCTATCATTGAAAAACGAGAACAAGCCCCAAAAATATTAAAACAGCGCGAACGCTGGGAAAAACGTTTCAATAAGAAGCACGCGACCCAGACTGTTTACCACGAAAACGATCTGATTGTCCTCGCAAACGAACCTGCTGCAACGGGAGAATCCCGTAAGTTGGAGCCGAAGTATCGTGTATATATATAAGAAAGCTGTAGGCAACGACCGATATCTAATTGAGGATGTCCCTGGTATTCAAGTAATACTATGTTTACACCAAAGATTTAGCTATGAAGATATAAATAAATCTCGTTGCTAAATCCTACCCGTTTACACTGGCCGAAAGGGATTTATTTTTGACAGTAAATGTCAATTAATGAATGACATTTGTTTTTATTTACATACTTAGAATATTTATGTGCTCATAAAAAAATAAACAAATTTCAACTTAATTAAAAACCGTCTATGAGTTTGAAACGCGGAATCCTGATGGACTGCAATGGTTGGGTTACCCAAATTGCCACCAGCAAAAAGATTCTGATACTTTTATTTTTTGCATTTCGTAAAAAGTCATAGTTTGGAAGTTGGCACGCGACGAAGATACCAAAGTTGTTTTCGCACAAATACGTGTGTATGGACATTCTCATTTCATCAGCGATATTTTTCTTTCATCAAATGACAGCTAATTGTCTGGTTTACGTGATAAAACTCTGCATCTTTGGAATAAAGCTGTTTTGCACAAGTTTACTATAGAGACACCTATCCAATTTTTGTAACATATGGGACACAGGGAATTAATAACAACAACAAATGTCGCTGGAACCTCAGAGGTTCCAACTGCTATATCTCCGAAATTAGGTCTATTTAAACATTTATTAAATAACCAAAATCTAAGTTGGAACATATTAGTACAAACAACAAGAATGTAAACGCAATTAATATCGAAAAATCATAGTATTTAATATAACACAATAGATAATTTCATTGTGTATTCCATACAAATCTTGCAAAAAATCATAAATAAACGGTGCCAATTTGAAAACAAAAGATACTTTTATTCCATAATTATGAAGAACTGACAAAGAGCACCACCATCTATATGACATTATCCTTACAAAGACATTTGCTTGGGTGTACGAGTCGAACTTTGCTGTGTGGTTTCTTGAGCGTTTCCTCTCCATTTCCATTTGTGTAGCTAATCAAAAAATAATAATAAAAGAGCTATTCATGATAATAAATACAAAACTTACGTTTTTCTTTGCTTTTCTGACAAAAATTAACAATTAAATGACATAGTCAACGTCAACAAAATTTAAAAATTATCAAAGTTTAGAGAGATATGCTTGAAAATAACCAAAATCGGTAGCCCTGTTCAGATTTATTCGAAGATATCAATTAAATCACGTTGGAAGTAGATATAATTTTGCATTTTTAATCACGTGACGACATATGGCAAGATATAGAGCTAAATCTCAAAATAGCAGTAAATCGCCTCATAAATCTTCGGTGTAAATGGGTCATAACGTCAAGAAAATTCTCATCCATATATGCAACCGACAAAATCAAACCGTGGTGCCAGAATCCACCAATGTTGGATATCCTGATGAAGAATCTTACGAGGGAGTCGAGGACGATTCCATGTCAGAATAGGCCGAGCTGTCAACCTACTTTTTACTTATTATGCAACTCTGCATACTATTTTCTTAAAATGGAATCCTGATGTCAATTTATGTATCAGTCAGTCGCGATTGAATCAACGACAACGCTTTTGTAATATTTTCTATATTTTGTCTTTCTTTTAATTATAATAACTTTTTGATTGAAATAAACTCTAACTTAATAAAATTGTTGTGACATGATTAATATTAAATTACAGAAATCAAGCCAAAAATTATTCAAATAAGAAAATCTTTATTGAGCGATTATATAAATATAGATATATTATTATTATTTCGGAAAACACCGTACCGAGTCTAACTCAAAATTGAAAATTAATAGTTTCTCTTTTTTTCAAATTGATCATCATCTTCACTATTTTCCATTTCTCTTCCATTTACAAAAATATGTTTAAAGTATATAAGTTTGATG